>NW_004624763.1:13881577-14004220 GCF_000247695.1 Heterocephalus glaber | reverse complement strand
CACCCATCCACTCATCCATCCATCCATCCATCCATCCATCCATCCATCCATCCACCTATCCACCCATCCACTCATCCATCCATCCATCCATCCACCTATCCACCCATCCACCCATCCATCCATCCACCCACCCATCCACCCATCCAGTCATCTATCCACCCATCCACCCATCCATCCCACCATCCAGTCATCTATCCACCCATCCACCCATCCATCCCACCATCCACTCATTCATCCATCCATCCATCCATCCACCCACCCACCCATTCAACTATCCATCCATCCAGTAAGAATTTTTGTGAGTGTCTACTCTGTATTAGGCTTATCTCTGCGGGAGGGCCACATTAGTATCATCTTCCAATTTAAAAATTTACATGTCCCTTGCCTCAGGATGCCAGCATCCAGCTCTCCAGTAATCACCATCTCAGTGCATCACTGCTGATGATGGAAGCATGTTCTGGCCTCAATGTGTTGCTCCTGTTGGAGAACGTTGATGACAGGGAGCTATTTACATATATGAATTGTTATGTTAATTTGATTAACATGATCACATATATGAGATGTATACTGATTTTTTGATTTAGCATTAATAATATCAATAAGGATGGAGGACTTCACAGTTGAGTAGAGTTGCCTAAGACACTAAGATATAATTATAACGTGGCATAACTAGTATCTTAAAAGGCCACATGCCTAAAGGACCACATGGCAGTGGAGAAGATTTTCACTTGTAAGAATTGTGGAGCGCTGTGTAGAAGTTAATCCATTTTAGAGACGTGTAGTTTGGTAACCTTAGTGATATTCTATGTGTTATGAGGCAAATCCAAAAGTTAGGTAGCCTAGGAATCCCAGAGAATGTTAAGGTGATATATTCACTCCACAGAACTGTAGCGTGAAACAAATAGTTTAATGGCAATCTTTGTAAAGCAGTTCTTCCGGATTGTTTTCTTGCTTTTTAAAGTGTAACGTGTTACTTTTTTATCTAAACATGCATTGCTAAACTCTTTTTCATGAAAAATGAAAACACAAGAGAGTTTATGAAAACTATAATAGGAAACTGAGTGATCTGGCAAGACTGCAGGCTTTTAGAACAAGTTGGTTCAACGACTAGACGTGTAGGTAGTGCTTTCAAATGTCCATGTCTCAGGAGCCTCATCTGTAAAATGTGAATAATAATAGCACTTTGCTCAAAAGATCATTAACCAAAATTAAAATCAGAGGAGATAGTGCATTCTTGGCACAGTGCCTGGCTCATAATAACATTAACACTGTACACTTCTGTTCCTAGCTACAAATTCAAATCTTTATCCACATTTCAAGATCCTACAAAGAATTTAGCTCTGACTTTTGGCTTCTTTCACTATTCAGTTAGATTTTGAAAGAACTATTTGTAAAACACCTGAATCTAGAATCATATCTGTTTTTCCTTAGTCTGTTATAACAGGTGTCCACAGGAAGATGATGGAGAAAAACAATTACTAATGGGGGGCAGGTGGTGGGAATCTTTCCTAAAGGGGTGTGTGTGTGTGTGTGTGTGTGTGTGTTTGTACATCTGTGTATATTTAGATAGATTCTTAAATTTATATTAAACTTGAAAGTGAAGATTGATTCGATTACTTATAAAAATACTTAACGAATGAGCTAATTCCTGTCCTGATTCAGCAGCCTTGCACATGTGTATCAAATCACTGTTCTTTCTCTAGGGTGTCTAAGGTAGGGACTGAGATGTGTGGTCACCCTTTTACATTTGGCTGTTACTGCGACTTTACTTCTGTATCTGGCTTCATGTTTGAAAGTAACCTAAAATTTATTCTCTGTTCGAGACTTACTTCAGCATGTACCTAGACTATTTCCCCCTGACACTCTGGTTTTAATCTTTGGGAGATGTACTAACAACAAAATTCCCAAACAAGTAAATCACTGTGGTCTGTTTGGGATCTACAAGGGTAGGACAGGGAATCTGCTCTGTGCACACAGTGTCTGTTTCTCTGCCCCTCCCCGATACGCGAGCCAGGCTGGCAGAAGATGTGCTGCTGGGTCTGCACTCGGTCCCTGTGTCTGACCGTGGTCCCGGGCATTGACGTTCTGTTCTTTGTTATCCCTGCAGTTAGCCTGGGACAGAGCCTGAGTGGAGTTGAGGGGATGAGGACTTACTGATAATCTGGGAGGACAGTGAGGATGAGATCTATTCTCACAGGCATCTGCCACATTTGAGGACCACCGATTGTAACCATAGGAACTATAGATGCCTTAAAGCAATCCAGGGTCTTTCTCCGGTGGCTTTCCATGCTCCGTATTTCATTAGACTCCTGACTATGTTTTAGTTTCTGATTTAATTTTAATCAAGTAACATTTTAATTACTGTAAAATAATGAGGTGCATTTAGTGTAAAAGCTTTTAAATTAACCACATTGTGGGACAACATCATAAACTATAACTTTAAAAAAGGCTTTCTTGTGGAGGTGCATGCCTGTAATCCCAGCACTCGAGAGGCTGAGGCAGGAGGATTGCTGTGAGTTTGAGGCCAACCTGGACTACATAGTGAGTTGAAGGCCAGCCTGAACTCTAAATTGCGATCCTGTCTCAACCCCCGCCTTGCTAAAAGGGCTTGCTTATGCACTAAAACTGTTTAGCTCAGAGTTGACATTGGGGTATATGTTTATGAATGTATAATTTAGACATCCAGGATCTTATTGCACATGCATAGTTCATCTGCCACTTTTCAAAACTCAGTGTTCATTCTCTAATCCTCTGCCATTGCCCATTCTTTCAAAATGCTGACTGTAAATCTTTCACGGTAATACATCGTGATCTTCTTTTAAAGTTGATGACTGTGCTGGGCGGGGGGGAGGGGGGCTAAAACCAAAAACCAGGGCTTCAGTACAGTCCACTTCACAGCAGAGTAGCCTCGTTTTCTTGCCAATGGAATGGAGGAATACTGTTTTCTTTCAAAGTATCACACATGCTTTATCATCTGAAAACAGTGTCTCCCTCTCTGTTTGTGGAACATGGGTTTTGTTGGGTAAGCGGCATTATGTGAAATGAAGCCAAACAAGCCTAGAGAATTCTAATCCAGTTTGAACAGACTCGGTCCTCCAACCCCGCGGATATTTTTAGAGATACAGTTGCTAATGTACATCCTGGATCTCAGTGAGCGGCGTATCCAGTACAGTTTTCACTGAACTGAACTTGACCAACAAACCTTTCATTTCTTTTTCAAAGGCAAAATCTTGGGAAGGACATAAAGAAACTTAATGGATTTTTCATCTCTGTTTAAACAGTTACCATATTAAAAGCCTAGGCAGAGTTTAGGTGAGCTTGGGGTATGAGCATAAGCAGAATGTTCTGAAATCAGGGATTTTCAGAAGAGATTCTTACAGCTAAAGCTTCCTAAACTTGTTACATACCTAAATTATGAATAGATTCTCTGGGTGCTTTGTGTTTCTCTGTACATAAAACTGTTTTTCCATTCTAGGTGAGAGGAAAAAATGACAACCCTTCTTACCGTTATAAGTGGCTTTTAAATATGGTAATTTTTAAAAAAAGATCAGATTTCTTTGGAAAAGTTCATTGTGTTTAACAAAAGAGAAAAATGACTTCAACCTGTGTGTGTGTGTGTGTGTGTTTGTGTGCGCATAATTTGTTTTCATCAGAAGTAAAAATGATGATGGGTGGGCTAAATTAAGTAGTCAGCACTAAGTAGGGTGTTATTGAAACCATAGTTTGTATCATGTATGTGAATTGTACAGTGCCAGAGCTATCAACCAGTACTGTTTGATGTGAGTGAGCTTTAGAAAGTACATGCAGGGAAAAGATCCTTGCCTCTATCACCTGTCTATTGACCGTTATTATATATAGGCAGTCCGAATTTATTTTTAAATCGCTGTTTGTGAGGGAATTCCTCATGATGCCTGTGCCTTCATGAGTAGACTCTGGTGGCTCTGTCCTTGGCTCTGCCTGTCAGGGTGCCAGCCTCGCAGCTGCTTCCTACTGTGTTGAAGAGCACAGCAGGCTGTGAGTTACTTCCCGGTTTCATGAGGAGGAACTGTTGCTTACAGTGGTGCAAAGTTACTTCCCTTCATTTTGGAGAGAGAGATATGTGCGTCTTTCTATCTGCGTCTTGCTTTCTCTCTATATATCTGTGTACACAGAGACAGCAGATTATCAGTATCAGTTGTCAGTACACCTTTTAATCTTGTGTTCAGTTTGCCACTCTTTAAAGCAAAATCTTGCCTTGCAGCTGGCTTACTCATGCTATGAAGACAGCGGCATCATTACTAATGACGTTTGTTGTCTTCTTGGACTGTACCTTTGGAGTAACTATGATATATGCTGCCTCCCTTTACCAAATGGTTTAGCAATGGCGGACACAGGTTTCCTATGGGAGAACCAAGACAACCCGAGAGACAGTTACATTGGTAGACTGAGTGAATGAGATTTTCTTTTCTGTTGGAAAATCTGAAGAACAGATTAGAAAACAGACAAAACAACATCAGTACATAAAACCAGACTGTCTTTAATATACAAAGGTGTTTTTGAACCAATACTAAGAAGAAAGAAAAAAAATATTCCTATAAAGCAGAGTACTTGGCTATTTTTTGTTATCATTGGAAATCTAATTTTCATCCAATAAAATGTCAGTTCGCTTCATAACCATCAAGATAAATAGAAGCATTTATATTTTTCCATGAGCTACTCTTTTTGTACATGATTCTGTGTTTGATTCTTTGCCCAAGGACCTGGTGAAGTATTTTAAATTTAACAAAGAATTAAAGGATGAAGTTGAGCATGGCCTATATGCAAATATAGTTAGATTGGTCTCTTTAAACCAACAGTTATTACAGCCAATAATATTTTTTTAGAAAAGAAAAGGAAAAATTGCACATGTGTGGGGAAACATGATAACATTTTACATTTGCTTTATGAAACTGTAATTTTATTCAAATCAGAGTTGTTAATATTTTTGCTTCTTGCCAATTATGAAATGAAGACTAACCACTTCCCCCTTCCTTTTAACATTCTCTTTATGTAACATCTACTTCTCTGTTTTAGTTATGCCACTTAGTGAAAGGGATGCATTCTTCAGTTTTTCTAGAGGTAGCCCACGGAGTCATTTAAACTTCTACTATAAAGTTTTTGAAGGAATAAATTTTGTAATTTTCTTCTAAAAGTGAAATGTTTAATGAACTTCTTTCTTCACGTCCTATATGGATACATGAAGAATGATTTTGGCAAATAAGATATTATTACTTACCACATTGTCTTCTTTTACCTAGACTAGGGCATTTGAAATTAGATATTTAAAATATAGTGAACTTAGCACGGTGAAATAAAAGCCTACTAAAATGTGTTTGGGCCAGCATCAAAACTCTTTGAAACAGGATATCTAAATAGTGTGCATTTTATCTGAGAGAGAGAGAGAGAGAGAGAGAGAGAGAGAGAGAGAAAGAAAGAGGTTTAGGCTAGCTCTAGGGTCCAGATGATTATTAACTGGCGTTGTGCTCTGAAGCATATGTTAATAGAACTGATCATTTTGCATTAATTTGATATGAATTAATAAGATATTTATTTGATGGGAGTTGTTTAAAGATGATGGCACTTAAATCTCAACAGGATTTAAGATGTCCGAAAATACCTTAAAAAATTCGGGCACAGTAGATTCAGAGAGAACAAATTAAATAGAAATGGATAGCAAAGAACAGGATCTAGGGGCCGGGGATTTAGCTCAGTGGTTTCGCTGCCAGCTACACAAGCACAAGGACCCAAGTTTGATCCCCGGTACCAAAGGAAAAAAAAAGAACAGGATCTGACGCTGGGTTTATGAAGTTTGAAACAGTTTACAAAAAAAGTGATGGACCGTTGAAGTATTGCCCTGAAATCTGAAGGAATAGAAAACACTTAAACTCCTTTGGTAATTCTTGGATTTGTGAATTGGGTAAACAATGTCTGTTGCATTTTATAGTTCACTTAGGCAATCTGATTTTGATCTGTATATATGGAGTAGACAGTATTCAAGTGTTTTTCCCCCAAACCAATGAGCGAACACATATGTTCTTTAAAAACTGAACTTTGTATGTTGTTCATATGGAAGCTATCTAGTTTGCTATAGGCCCAAGACTTGACCTTCCTTTTATTTTGCTATCACTTGCTTAATTCTTTAAATTCTTTGTGAGAGACTTTTGATCAAAAGAAACATTTTGGTCTTCTTTTTTCTTTTTTTTAAAATTTCTTAAAAATAAAGGCTACATGAAATGTGTAATTAATCTCAGTGCTCCTAGGCCGATGACATAAGCAAACAGGGAAGAAAACATATACTCACAGAGGAGAAGAGCATCAGGACTTTCCTTTTTGTGCTAAGCTTTGATTTCAAGCACTTGAAAGTTTTATTATCTAGAAAAACAAAAAGAACATGTCATCTGGTATTATATATTATGAAAATAGGAGCTGCTACTTATAATAAAAATCATGTGCAGCAGGATTTGAGACTGAGGTCAAATTACACAATCTTTGTCCCCCTAATTTTTTACAGTCTTGTTCAGAATGTGCGCGCACACACACACACACACACACACACACACACACACACGCACGAGATGACATTTGGGAAAATGCTTAGGGTTTTTTTTTTTCTTTTAGGAACAGGAGTCCTTGTGATCATTTTCTTTGCTCTTCAGTAACACCTTTTCTCTCTGAAACTGATGACAAAATACAGTTAAAATGATTTTTCTTGATGTCTTTGGTGTAGAATATAATTTTTAACTCTTGAATGTTGGGCAAATGAATAACTACTGAGTAGTGGTAGGCATTAGTAGTATTTAGGCCACCCTTAGTTGCTGGCAGTTTAATATTTTATAGTCTTTCGGTGAAATTGGACAAAGGTTTTCAAAGGTAAAACTAAAGTGTTACTAACCAGAACGATTACAGAGTCACAGAGTCAGGGAGAAGTTTAGAAATAATTCAGTCCTTCATTATGCGGATAGCAACAGAGACTTGCGGTGGGTCACCCAAGCATGTGATCTGTATCACGTCCAGAAACTGGATGTGTGGTTTCCACAGACTTTCTTCCTCCTTAGATTTTTGTTCTTTACTTGGAGGTCAATATTCTGTAAAGAACATGTATAATTTCCTTATCTTACCTTCAAGTAGTTTATCATCTAATGAAAATAAACAGTCCTGCTATCTGCCTTGGGCGGATGTGTGATGTCAGTTTCTTTTAAAATTTTTGTGATAGTTGATTTCTTTAGTTGAATAATTTATTTGATTATCTGTTATAAGTTTATTTGGAGTGAGAGTATTTCATAAATGTATGCAATATTTATAACCATGCATATTTAAATACATATTTATATAGGCAGACATGTTTATGTTTCCATATATATTTAATGTATTACAGATATATTAAATATAACTGAATCATTAGTGAGTTAATTCACAGTATTCAGGTTTAATAGAAAAACTCAGATTCCTTTGGCTCTGAGAACATAATTCCATCTTTTACAGAAAACTGTTTTCTTATATATTTAAGCATTTTAATCAGTGAAACCAAGTAGTTATCAGGATTATATTTTAAGCTCTAATGCTGATTATTATTTTCACTGCTTAAATCTAAGTAATACGTAACATAGTCATACTACCTTCAATTGCTTTCTAAAAAAGTAATAGTAAACACTTTCTAAGGATGTAAAGCTTTTAGATTTGTTTTAATTTTGAAAGAAATACAGTTAGTCAAGAGTAGACGTTTATGATTTTTGCAGATGGAATATCTTATATCGCAGAATTGAAAACATAATAGAACATTTAGAAGAAGCTAAACATCTTTTTAACCTGTTTGCCTATCTTGGCAGTCACATGTTTAAGTACACGTGTTAGTGTAAGTGGAGGATGAGGTCAGTTTAAACCGTGTTTACTATTACCCAGGGTCAGTTTCGTATCTCAAAATTACATAGAGGACTTACATGAGCACTTCTTCTTTTGGTACCAGGAATTGAACTCAGGACCTTGCGCTTGCCAGGCAGGTGCAGCACCACTGAGCTACCTCCCAGGCCCAAATAAACACTTTTGAGCCTCGCAGTTTTTCAGCCCCTCTGTCCAGGTCCCTTTCAGCTTCTGTTGTCTCTGATGGCTCTTTATAGTGGACCTACTTTAACTGGCATCTTCCGCTTTTACTTTCGTAGTTTGTGTGAGGTGGATTCATTGCTACGGAGCAGAATGATATTGTTTAAAACAGAATTGCCAAAACTGATGACTGAGGTTCAGTCTCGTGGTTATTATGTATTTTAATGACTTTAAATTTTTCCCAAAGAAGCCGTTGCTGATGTTTACAGATTAAGATCCTATCCTCCCCCACCTTAGAGTAGGTAAGTATCGTAGTCGTTAGGGTTGAGGGGGTTTTGTGGTCAAATAACTTCACCAACATCATAGTCTGTTGTGAAACTGATTTCATGTCCTGTGATCTTTTTATCGTCTTCCTCCCCCTGCTGCTTTATTAAAATCCAAGGGAGGACAGGAGCCTGCCCAAGGTCTGCTCCTGCTTTTATCAGATGTTTTCCCAGCAGCTCATGGTGCTGCTGTATTGATGTATTTTAGGTGTGATACATTAAAGTACGTTTACATCATTTGGGAAGGAAACTATTTTTTTTTGCTTTGTTTTGCAGATGTACAGATCAGCTCTCCAAATGTCTTCTGTGTCCTAGGAGCGTCTTCTCAGACAGTTGCATTAGCTTCCTGCTAGTTGACTAATAGAATTACTAATTGTAGAAAGCCCTCTAAAGCCACATGCCTTATGAAGTCAGTGCTGGGTATGATTTTACAAGTATGTGATCTATTTTTTCAAGTGAAAATGTTAACTGGAAAAGTTCTTGGCACACAGTAAAGCGTCACGCAATCTGTTATTTGTCTTTCAGATAATAACTGGAGGGTGGCTCTAGTCTTACGGTATCTAACTTATGACTTGCTGGGGAGTTTCTTCCACTTAGAAGTATTGCGAATGTGCTTTATTTACATAATATGTCACTCTGAAGAATTATGATGATATAATTCCAGTTAGAATTATTTTTTCTATAAGTACTTCAAAGTATAGTCAACTAGCCACATTTTTTTGAGAACAGCAACTAAAAAGAACATGCCCCTACCCCCCTAACACAGAATAAAACCCAAGTGACCTTTCCGATACTTCTTTGAAGTTTTAGCAGTTTAACCTTCTTTGCAATGTATATTAGTAAGGCCTCTATTCAGCATAAGGAACCAGTGAGTCATACACATTCTAAAGTTCAGTTCTTGGGTGCAAGAAGGGACTGAAATTTAGAGAGGTGATAGCTTAATTAATCGTGTTTTTCCTCTGAGGCACTAAACATGTTGGTTGAATAGTTTTGAAACTTTGACCCATTACATCTCTTCATATAATGATTAATCAGTAAGATCTATAACTTTTTTTTTGTCCTGAAAAATAATCTTTCCAATTTTAATGTATTTAGATCTATTCATTTTTAATTTAACTTTGTTCTCTTGGTATTGAAATTATTGTCATTTTCCCAACCACCTTGACATTAATATATGGGCATAAACCATTTTCTCTTCATTTTGATGGAAGGATAACATTAATGAATTATCATTTCTTCAGGCATTCTACTTTTCATATAGGATTTTAATTTTTGTGTAACTTCATTTACTTACTTAGGTGAGTCATAGAGTTTAGTCAAGTTACTGAAAAATATTGAAAGGCAAAAGACAGTTACTCAGTATTTGTCAAAGGAGACATTATAGTGTAATGTGTGTAGTAGAAGAAATAATCATGGAGTTCTAGAGAGAAAGTCAAGAGGTTTATACCAGGCCATCATGTTTTCATAAGTAGGAAGGCCTGGTACTCAGTGATCTAGAATACCCTTTTATGTTGACCAAGGTAAATGCGTATGTAAACACACACACACACACGCACACGCATTTTATTGGGGGATCTTGTAGTGTTGTGTGGGTTGTTCTCAAACTCTGAGGGCCACTTCCCTCCTACTTCAGCCCCCTGAATAGCTGAGACTATAAGCATTTGTGCTTAAACTTCAGTTGAAATGATAATCTATTTCTTAAATTACCTGTATTTTTCTCTTTATTTTTCCCTTTGTTGGGCGCTAGTGAAATTGCTTGCAGTCTCCCTTGTGTTCCCCCTTCCTAAGGTGCCCTGGTCACTTCTGGCAGAATAGAGATCTCCTAAACCATTGCCATCAACACATAAGACATTAAAATGCAGGCACTGCAAAAATACAGTCAATGAGAGCTTCTTTTTGGGATGAAGATTGCCTAGGTTTGTTAATTTTAGTCCCCGAGGGGTGGCATCAAGAGGAACACGGGGCCCCCTACCCCAGGAAGCCAAGCAGGGTGCCACTGCCTCAGAACCATGACCATCCCTCGAAAGCTCAGTCTTTCATCTTGGAGATTTTTATTGTTCCAAGAGGGAGATGTGATGGCCTTTGATGAATGATGTTATTTGTATAGAAGAGGAGCAGTGCGCTTTTTTAAACAGGTGTACTATTGTCCACACTATTCACTAAGGTGAATTTTTACCTTGTAAATGATTCCTTGTACAACTACTGGATTATCTTTCTTCAGAGACTCATACTATAAAATTTTTCTTTGACCAACTTTTCTCTACACCCATCTTTCCCAAGCCAGTCTGGTTCCTTAGCACTTGTGAAAAATTACAGACAAAAATGACTCACACCATGTTATTAATTAGTTTTCTCCCAGCACGTTTTTGATAATCGTGGTGTAACTAACACACCCTTGTGCTTCCCCTGGGGATGAATAGCAGCGATTGATGTTCTAAATAGGTGTCAGTCACCTTGGGGGGGGGCGGTCAGGGTCTTAACCCAGCCTCTCAGGAAATATCCCTGACCTCCACCCTTCCTGAAAATCCTTGTACCTTGCTCTGTGATGTGCTTCCCAATTGGACCCCATTCCCTAAGCGACTGCATGTGTAACCTGATTGGACGTTTACAGCTGTGGCCCACGCTGTACCCATGTCGGGTTCACCCTATAGAACTCCTCTGTAAAGTGGGGTCCTTGGCTACCCACTCAGGACCCCTCCTGTCCCTCAGGAGTTTTCCTGTCAATGAATATCTTCCTACTTAAAAAAAATAAATTGGTATTCCCAACAGTCTTCTACTAAAGAAGTCTTGTTTTAGTAGAGACAGAATTTTCCAGATGTTTGGGGTGATGACTTAGACAGCACTTGAGGTTTTCCTGCTGAGTCCTTACAGAACACAGGCCACGGAGTCCCATGCTGAGTTAACCTTTGTCAGTGCCTTCTTCTATTGATAGGACACACAGTGTTTCTTATTTCTCTGTGTTCTTAGAGTTCCAACTCATTAGATTGCTGTGGAGGAGTTTGTTCACAGCATTCTAATTTTGACCTTCGTTGATGATGTCACTATCCAGAGAGACAGGTGAGGTGCCACATAAAGAGAAACCGTAGGATACTGCTGAGTCTTGGCCCTTTTCAGCTGCAACATGACGGTGTTTTATGGTTGAACATAAGCTTAGCATCCAAAGCGCTCCTGCTGATGGACCTGTTCCTGTTGGCCATAGGTCCCATGTAGTATCCCCTGGGCTTTGCTTGCTCCACCATCATGCTGGAGACAATCCTGTTGCAACCTGACCACCATGCTCACGCACACCAGGTCCTCCTCATTTTCAGGAAAGCTCTCCAAGTGTCTTAAAGAAATCAGTTGGCAGTTCAGAAATGAAGCTTCGCTGCCCTCCATTTTCTGGAAGTCATAACAGGGCTCTTTTCACTCTGTTCATCACATGGCTGTTTCTGTCCTTAGGCCTAGGAGAGCATTTTGGTTGAGAGAGTATTTATAGCTTGGTTGCACAGTGTAACAATGTTAAACTATATTTGATGCTGTTCATATAAATGTATTTATCATATAAACATATATGTATCTCACCAACCAAAACGTGTGTGTGTGTGTGTGTGTATATATATAAAATCTGTAACATGTATGTGTGTGGGTGTATCATGCATTATAGCTAAAGAAAGAAAGAAATTGGGTAAATATGTAATTGGTAGGGAAGACTAATAGTAATGGCAGAGGCAGTAAAAATAATGAGTCCTGTAATATTCATAAATCTTTTAAAATAATAGATGAGACAGTCTGTGACAAAAATAATTCCAAATGTAAATTATTTGCTTCAGTTTTAATTTGTTGCTGTTTTTAAGACTGATATTTCTCCTAGAGGAAGTATTTTATTCTACACTGTAGGAAATATTGAGTGGAATAAATAAAGTGTTCTAGATTTGATTACATGTCTGTGACTTTCACATAACCCTGTGTCTGCCTTTTCCATGTATTTTCGCAGATATGGTCCGGAAAAAGAACCCCCCTCTGAGAAACGTTGCTAGTGAAGGCGAGGGCCAGACCCTGGAGCCGATAGGTACAGAAAGCAAGTCATCTGGACAGAACAAAGAATTTTCTGCAGATCAGATGTCAGAAAACACAGATCAGAGTGATGCTGCAGAACTAAATAATAAGGAGGAGCATAGCTCGCATGTCCAAGATCCGTCTTCCAGCGGCAAGAAGGACGCCAAAAGCTCAGTCCCGGGTGAGAAGGCTGGCTTCAATTATGAAAGCCCCAGCAAGGCAGGCACCCTTCCGTCCTTTCCGCATGATGAGGTGACAGACAGAAATATGTTGGCTTTCTCATCTCCAGCTGCCGGGGGCGTCTGTGAACCGTTGAAGTCTCCTCAGAGAGCAGAGGCAGATGGTCCTCAAGATACGGCCTGTGCCCCATCAGGGGACTCATCGGAGACAAAGGAAGATCATAAGATGTCACCAAAGGCTACCGAGGAAACAGGGCAAGCACAGAGTGGTCAAGCCAACTGTCAAGGTTTAAGCCCAGTTTCAGTGGCCTCAAAAAACCCACAAGTGCCTTCAGATGGGGGTGTGAGACTGACTAAATCCAAAACTGACTCAGTGGTGAATGACAACCCAGACCTGGCACCTCTGTCTCCAGAGCTTCAGGACTTTAAATGCAATATCTGTGGGTATGGTTACTATGGCAATGACCCCACAGATCTGATCAAGCACTTCCGAAAGTATCACTTAGGACTGCATAACCGCACCAGGCAGGATGCTGAGCTGGACAGCAAAATCCTGGCCCTTCATAACATGGTGCAGTTCAGCCATTCCAAAGACTTCCAGAAGGTCAACCGTTCTGTGCTCTCTGGTGTGCTGCAGGACATCAGTTCCTCAAGGCCTGTTTTACTAAATGGGACCTATGATGTACAGGTTTGTGCTTCACATTGTGGTCTCTCCATACAGAAAAAAGTTATAAATAGCAAAACGTGAGTTTTCACATACATGGTCAAAGCAGGGTCCCCAGACCAAATGGGTAGCTTTGTAGATCAGCACAAGAGCTGGATGCACCCATAGCCACCTCATCCAGATGGTTATGAGTTTTCTCTAGCCCCTTGTTTTGGGGAAAAATCCCAACATTTCTAGTAGGTTGGGAAAAGTCTTTTCATAGAACTAGTTAAGCTTCATCTTTCTGGACATGTTTCAGGATAACTGCCTATTTTCAGTCTTCCAAACACGGCACTAATCTTTATGGTTGTGCATGATAATAATTCATTCCTTGTTCTAGTTTCAGATTATAAGTCTTTGGCTATAATTTTTCCTCTTATGAAGATCTTTCTGGTCTCTTGGATTAGGATTTGATTTTATAGTGAGCTTGATGGGCCATATTGATGATTACGGAGATATTCTCTCGATAAAACAAAGTAATTACAAGTGAAACTTTGGAAATAATATGACCATTGTAGAGATATATGAATGAAAAAGCAAAATAAGTATAAATAAAGATTTGGCAGTAACCTCTTAGATTAGTGAGAAGACGTCATTGTGATCATAAATGCTAGGGACACCAGAACGGCCTTGGTGTAGGCCAATAAAGCATTCCTTTTTGCATTTAAGGAAAGTGGTAATAATTTATGAAAACATTTAGTAATGATTTATTTTTATAGTTTTATTAAAACCAGCATGTCTTTTTGATCTACTTTCCTGTGTTTAGTTTACAATATATGTGAAATGAGAAAAGTTACTATTTGAAATAGAATGAAACATGGAACTGATTCTAAAGAAATGTATTCATTTAATTTTAGCAATTTTTGCATAGTCAAAACTTATGGTCAGCTTGAGAAAGTTTTTGTTGTAATCTACAGATTTTTGTTATATTCTTAGGTCAGGGGGATTTCTGAACATCAAGTTTAACATTAATCTTCGTTAGGAGACCAGAAGTACCAGAGTAGTGATGAGATCACATCACACTTATTTGCATTACTAAATCTCTTGAAATATCAGTCATTTTATTAACTTAATAGCCACAGCACATTTGCTGTGATCTTTCCACTGACCTAATGCCTGCTAAGAAACACAAGCAGAGGGCCTAGAAATAACATGTAGTGAAAATATTCTCAAATACTTATGAGAAGAATCAGAAGAGAAATTTCTGAGTTCTTTAAATGTCAGAATGGCAGTCTTCCCACATTGAGGGAGATATGAAGAACTCTTAAAAAGCCAGTTTCATCTTTGGTAAAGCTCTCTAAAAATTTTGTCTTTGTGAATTTCCACAAATAGAATCATTTCTGTGGAGAAGCAAATTAAGCCAACATAGTTATTATGCATGAAAGCTACATGCTTTGAACTGCTGTCTTATTAAAGATCATTTCACTGTCTTATGTCAGATACACTCAGCTGTCAAACTATGATTGGAAAGCAAATACGCGTTTTAGATAAAAGGGTTAGGAGTGAATAATGTCAGTATGTGAAACAGTGTTTTATAATTAGCAAGTAATACGATGTTAATACCTGGATTTCCGGCAGGAGTTTCAGTTTGTTCACTCTGGGGACAGCTTCTGAGGGAAGCTCATCGCTGCTGTCAGGAAGGCTCTAACAGGAAGGCTGCTGAAGGGCTATAGTTGGGAAGAATTCAGAGTTTTATACACACTTCCATTTCCCCCAAACAGTTATTTGTTAGATTCTTAGTTATTTATAGTAAAGTTTATGTTTGGGTAGAACACTTTCCCTGGGCAGTGATTTTAGAAATAAAACAGATGTGTGAGCTATCTGAGTTTGAACTAATAGAACTAGAAATAAAACAGCTGATCTTGGATGGTGCTGTCTCCTAAATCCTTGCAGCCTGCCTGGGAAAGGAGACTAAAGATGGTAGGAAATAGCACACAGGAAGATAATCTTGTTAAGATCAATTCTTTTCCAGAGAATGAATACTATGAAACACAGAAAAAAAGCAATCTATGGGAAAAAAAGGTGATTATTTCAGACAAATGCTTGGATTTTGAAACAGGTCTAAGCAAAATTAGCATCCATGTCTGAAGATAACACTAAATATACTTACAGGCCAAATGCAAATTTTGACCACTTTGCCCATACACCAGATAATGACGTTTAAACATGTCTGTTGATAAGTAACTTATGAATATTTTTCTGCTGGAATAAATATTGAGCAGCTCCTTTATCGGCATGAACTAAATAATAAAAGCACATCTGAAGTTCTCCTTTTACCCATACGTGTTGTGCTGCAGAAATGCTATTCGACAGGTCTTTCTTCTGCACTTGAACTGCTTGGGGATTGAAAGTTGTAGGACATAAAGTGCTGCCCATCGAAGATCTCGAATGCAGATTGTTGGTCAGAAATACGTGTAGTGAGTTAATGGCCCGAGTGTGTTCTGATAGCAAGATGAAGGTGAATGTCAGTATTACAGACAAATAATTTCAGGAATTATTTATATAAATCTATACATTAATTGGAGGACTAGAGGGATAATTCATTAATCTTTTTCAGTTAAAGTGTCTTTTTAAACCATCGGAACAGTTGCTAGCTAATGATAGATTTATGACATTTTAGACCAAGAAAAAGGAACAGAAGCCAGAAGTAAGTAGAGAACTCAAAGAACTCTATGGCTTTGATCTATATTTTGATTTCACATGGATGGTTTTAAATAATTTGAACTGACTTGAATGCAGATACGAAATATGTAATTGGGGAAAAGAAGTCATTCAAAAAACTTTGGAGACATTTGGAGAAATAACTGAAATTCAGGTAATATACAAATTGCACAAATATGCTCTTCTGTGTACATTTTATAACAAATTAGCTAATCAAAAATATAGTTTTGTAAAATAGCAGGAAATTGCTACTTTGTGGCCCAAAAGGATAATGAGGGTCACCTTAAATAGCCACCATGAAATCAAGACTGTCTTTTCATACTCCTTTGAATTTATGAGATTTTCTCTCATATACCTTTATGTGGCATGCCCAGTCCTGAAATCAGAAAATGTCATTTCTTTACCAAGTAAGACAAGGAAAGATACAGCGGCTAGCCCAGAGCTAATTGATATTGTACCAGGATGTTGGTTTTTCAATTTTTCATATTCCCTGCATGTTTTATCAATTGTTGGGCTCACATTTTAAAAAATAATGGACACAGCATGATTGGTAAGCCCTTCATATAATTTTTACTATCTGTATTCAGCCTTTGAGGCTTACACGCACACCAATAATAGGACAAGAGATTGAGTTCTTAATAAAAGTAATTACAGCCTCTTTCTTTTTAATCTGCTTTATTATGCTTATATTTAAACCATCGCTGAATGGAGGCTTGCATTTAAAACTCAGAGTTTGCTGTTTCATTAGGGCTTAATGTGCTGTGCATTAGGGCGTTTGCATCATCTTTATAGGGGAGCTTTTAGCTCTCAGATCGGGTTATAAAAGTAGGAGTCCTGTCAAGTTGTGCTTCCCACGGGAAAATGTTTACTTGATGCTGAGTTTATAAATGCTCTTGATGCATATGTTGTCTTTCCATGTTGTAAACCTTTTCTGTTACAATGTATTATTCAGAACTTCAAGAAGGTAGCTACTGGATTCCAGCTAGTACGTTCATTTTGGCCTTTAATGAAATTCTAAGGATAGAAGAATCACATTATTTATTACTTCACCAGAGACTGTCTTATTTGAACTAGGAGAGCTGCATTTCTGTTTTGTAAACACTTTTTTTTTTTTATCAGAGTTGCACAACAGGGTCACGTTAGAAACAGGAAGAGTAGATTTTAGAGATAGGAAGTCATCCTTTGCATTTGTGTCTTCAGCATATTTAACTGAGCCTTAAAGATCCTTAATTTATATGTGCTCCTACTTTCCTTTGAGCAGGAGATTACAGTTAGCTCTGAAAAAAGAAAAAAAAAAATCTCAGGGAACATTAATCTCATTGTGGTTTATTTTGACTTGTCTTGAATTTTACTTCCAAATATTTATTTTTTGCCTTGGAGTTTCCTTTGATCTGGGGTAGGAGGGAAGTTGTAGATCTTAGCAGGTTCTGTTTCTTTGCTTTTCTGAGTTGCGGACAATTGCACTTTAGAAAAACTGGTGAATGAGACTTTAATCAATTCAGACTGTCTACAGAGTCCAGAATGTTTGGCATATGAACCCATTCTTATTTTCAGGGCTGTGTCTCTTTAACAAGTAATAAAGTGTACAAAATAAAACATATGGTCACCCCAAGGCCATAAAGCAAAGCAAAATTCTGGCATTTACTAGGTCATTTTCATCAGTGGAGATTGTGGAGCTGGATAATGTAGCCACCTAGGTAGAGTGGTTGGACAGTCTTCACTAATCTGATTACCTGTATGACAATTAAATCTCCATTTAGCTTTGTTACACAAGAGTTGGTATGATAAATGTCAATACCTCTTTGATTTTGGTTTGTTATCATTTAGAGATATGTATCATTTATAGAATATCAGTGTTTCTCTCCAGGCAGAATATTTAGAGGAAAAAAAATTATGGTTATCAATGCAGTCAATCAAATTTAGCATTATTCAACTCTTAATAAAGTTTTATCTCTGAAATGGCCTGCTTTGCTATTCATATCAAGTCAGCAGAATATTCCGTGTTTTTTATTTCTTGGGTCATTGTGATTACAGCATACTTGCAGCTGTTGGCAACATAGATACACAACTAACTAGTGGACCAACCCCAGGAATGTTTGGAAAGAGAGAAATTCTCTCACCAGTTTTTCTAAAGGATCTAAATTAAGGATCTTTAAGGTTCAGAAAAGAAGTGTCTTACTGGAGAGCATATTTAATTTTACATGTATAATTAGATGATGTTTAAAAAAAATTTATACTTCCTATAATATGTACAAAGATTTATTGAGTTCTGAGAATCATTAGGCCATAGAACTCTTCATAAAATGATTTCAAATTTGGAAGCAAATGTGCATTTTCAGAATATCAGACAAACCCTTGTTTAATTTTAATTGAAAGTCACATAAAATCTGTTTTTTAGTAATATTCTTAATCTGATCAAACTTCTTTTGTTAAGTTACATAGTAAGAACACATCATTAATTTTTTTCCAATTTTGGATTTACATCTAATAACAGCTAATATTTATTAATGGTTTTCCCTGTGTGTATGTAGTTCTTTATGTGTTCTTCAACCCGTCTTCATCAAAACCCTGAAGTAGACACTGCCAGCATGTCCATTTTTGAAAAGAGTGGGAATAGACAGAGAGGCATTCAAGTAGCCTGCCCAAGGTCACAGAGTTGCCTAACTGGGGTGGACAGGATGTCAGCTAAGGTAACTGGGCTGCAGAAGCCAGGCTTCACAACTGCTCTGATAGAACAGCCTCCCCAGATAGGAGACTGAGCTTGTGGAAAGCAGCCCAAGACAGAGGCTGTAAACCTGCCATGTTTGATGCACACTCGGAATCACATTAAATATGGAGACAACCGTGACTTCTTTGAGATTATCTGTTAACTAATCCAGAGTAGTATAATGATACTTTATTGGAACTTACTAGGCTTAGAATTGAAATCAGTGGAAAGAAAACTAAATGTGCTGATTTGTGTCTTTTTAATTAGTGTGATTCTTTTTTACTGGTACTTTTGCTACAGAAACTAGTTCTGGTAGAGCGAGTAAGGGGCAAATTTTGACCTAATGAAGAATGCAATATTTTGTCCTCAAATTAAGGAGCATTTCATGCATGTGTTTGATTTATTTCATATTCTCTCCCTTTGGAGGACTTTGAGGAAATTATGATCTAATAGATTCTCTGAGGAGTTGTCTTCTGTTCATGTAGTTACTAGACACATTTTCGGTTGGTTGTTTTTATGAAGATTAAATGTTAAGGGGATGCACTCAACTCCCATTTATGTTTTCCAAGACTGTGTAATTAAGGTTTTATCCTCTGCCTACGTTAAAAGCTGGGATGGGTGTGGAGGCAGAGAACAAATCAGAATGCCTTTCGAGTGTCTAATTTGAGTGTGCTGCACACCCCAAGTGAGCTGTGTGATTTTTACTGGGCCTGAAAGTGAGGCAAGTGTGGGATACAAGAGCTTGAGAATTCAAATAGTCTACGCGTCTGGCATTTCTCCTTTCATATGTAGATGACCTGTAGATGTAAGATTAAAGCACAGTGGAATTCTTTCATGTGTCCAGTATCATATTTGAGAATTGGATAGTAAGTGATGGTTTGTTCTAAGACCTGTTTTACTCGATGATGGGTGGCTCCACCTTGATATTTCAGCGAAGTCCCTCAAAATAACTTCTTTTGCCTCCTTACTTCCATACTTGTATTTTAAAGTAATCAGGTTGAAATCTTGGAGTTACCTGGATTTCTTTCTGACATTGATTTTCCCCAAAGAGTTGAGTAGCTGTCTCAACCTCCTCTTCTTTATTCTTTTACAGTTACTACCCTTAATATTTACTTAGTAAATTTTGGGGGGGAGTACCAGGGATTGAACTTGGGACCCTGTGCTTGAGAGGCAGGTAGTGGATCATAAATTTTTATTTATTTTTTCGTACTATTTTTGTTCACCTCTTTTTTCTTCACACCAGGTCTCTTCTCACTTCTTACTTGTCCTCCTCTTATTCTCCTTTCCTGTTGTTTCTCTTCCTTTGTGTTCTGTTTTTCTTCTTCCTTCACTATTCTTCCTCCTGTTTCTCTTTTCCTTCCTTCTCTCCCTCATCTTTTTTCTTCCTCCCTCTGCTTTCTACCTTCTCTCCTTTTAAATTTAAAAAAAAATCTACTTATAGATAAATCTTTGTACATATTATAGGATGTGTAAATCTTTTTAAAAAATCATCTCATTATACATGTAAAATTAAATATGTCAGGTGTCAACAGAAACACATGCTCCACTGTTACTGTCATCCTTTACTTGTGAGCTTCTTGTGCCACACCAACCCGGTGTTCTGGACTATGTTATTTCTTTTTGTACTTCTAATACTTCGTCCATAGTAGGCTTGCCGCACAGCACTCTTCCTGGGGGAAAGATGTTCCCCATACTCAGGGGTTAAACTGTTTTCCCATTAGAATCCTCTTTAGATCACAGATGTAGTTCTTATTTGTCTCCATTATGGGCCAGTCATGACAGCAGGTCACAGTCAGGAGGAAAGAGAATGCTGTGCATACAGCTCTCAGCTTTAGAATCCACTTGTGCTGCATTTTCTCTTTTGTGTTTTTTTTCTATGAAAGGTTGGCATCTAAATTTTTGCACCTGACTTTAAAATATGTGGTATTCTGTCATACCAGATGTCAAATAACCATAGGGAAACTAGTTTGCCTAACTAGTTACACTGAGTAAAATAAGAAAAAGTTTAAGGTAAACTGTTTATTGTTGTAATCCCCCAGAGACCATTATAAAAATGTATATTAATGAAGAATATGTGAAATTTCTCTTTTAAATATGTCCCATATGCCACTTTAAGTTTTGACCACCTCCTACTCCACTTGGTTAGCTTTCATAAATCCAAATGTAGAGAGTATTTATTGGATTATTGTAGTGACACTGATAGAAATAGGCTGTAGGCCTAAGCCCTTCATGTCATGGGAATGAGATGACTGCTGTATAATTAGATTTGTTACTGAAAAATGTAAACATTTATTCTTCATCGGAGCTACATCACTGAAGCACACTTTACGTTCTAGAAGGTGTTTGGAAGCACTATACATGCAGAAACGCTCTTTATGTATATTAGCAGATTAATTCGGACTATAGTTATTTTCAGCCAAGATTAGCCCGTACAGCTTTGAAAGTTCTCTATTTGAACAGTGATTTTTCGTTAACAACTTAGCTTTTCATTTTTAAGGTTTTACTTTTCTATCAGCCCATAACCTCAAGTCCTCTTAAATTAGTACCCTCATAATTATCTCTGTTGCTATCAATTATAGCACTTGAAAATGAACCACATCTGAGGAAAGGTTTGTGTTTAGTTCAAACAACTTTTTTTTGCTGCATTGAAAATAAGTACATGTGCTAAAGTGTCATATGCGTTCTGAAGCTTTTAAAGAAGTTTCCTTCCCTTCAACATACTTTTAGATATTATTGTTATTAGTGTTTGCTGTGTATTAGAAGAAAAGAAGTAAATTGAGGTTAAAAACCTTGAAAAGGGCCAGGATTTAGCTCAGTGGTTCCAGCGCCTGCCTCGCAAGTGCAAGGACCTGAGTTCGATCCCTGTTACCAAAAAAAAAAAAACCCTTGAAAAAAGCTACCCTAATATATTTTTCACTCCCACAGTGAAGGATTTCTTTTAAAGCATATATGTATGTAAATTATAAATGAAAAGCCACGGAAAATACTAAATACAACGATCGGTTTTTAAAAGTATGGTGAAAATGGAATAAGACATCATTATCGTCCTCCATGAAAAATGAGTTTTTAAAATACAGTTTTAATTCACAGTCAGATGGCTTTGTGCTTTGGGGTGAAAGATGCATTTTGTGCTTTTTCGAAGAAGTTTCTTTATGTGGAGTCCAGGCGGTGATAACTGTGTGGTGAGTTAGTATGGCTGCCTCATCCCGGGTGAGGCAGGGGGTTGGCAAGAAATTCTCCTGCATGCAGTTCCTGTCTCTTGTAAGGAATGAATTCATTTACTTAACCAAAATACACTGAGCCCTCGCTAATTTGCAAACATTCATAATGTACTCTTCCAGTATTCTCAGGATAGAAACAGAGTATTGGCTTTGTAACAGCAGCACTGAACCTGTTCCTTTTCAGCTAAGACCTCTGGTCATGCCAGGCGGGTGAGTTTGTCCCTGAATGACTTTGTCACTTCCCCTTTATTTAACTTATCCATTCCACAGGCAAGACACACTTACATGGCGATTCATTTTATTAAATAATAATCCCACCTATGTGGCCGACACTGAGTGTGCTACTTAATGTGGTATTCCCTAGTGACGTGTAGCTGTTTAAATTTTATTGTAATTTATTTATTTATTTATTTTTGGTACTGGCGATCGAACTCAGGTCCTTGCATTTGCGCAGCAGGTGGCGAAACCACTGAGCTAAATCCCTGGCCCTGTTTAAATTTTAGTTAATTAAACTGAAGTAAAGAAAAATTAAAACATTTAAATTAAATTTAAGACAGTTGTTCATTTTCCCTAGCCTGTATCAAATGCTCAGTAGCCACGTGTGGCTCATGGCTATCATATTGGATCGAGAAGACTATAGAGCATTTTTATCATCTTGGAAAGTTCTCCTGGACAACACACCTAGACTTCTCACTCTATCCTCACAGTGATCCCACAAAATGGCTTGAACTACACGGAATACAGTACTACTTATATCTATAGAGATGAGACAGGTTCCAGGAGGTTAAAAAAAATGTGTCCTTTCATAGAATTTGATATAGAGAGCTTTCTCTGGGAGCAGGCAGTTGCAAGTTAAGGTAAATACAAATGAATGGAGGAGTTTTATCTACAGTTTTTGATCTTAAAATATGAGTAACTTGAAGGGGAA
Source organism: Heterocephalus glaber (assembly GCF_000247695.1). The sequence goes on along the minus strand of NW_004624763.1, from coordinate 13,981,408 downwards.
GACGTGGTCTAGCTTGTTCATTTTGTATCCCTGGTGACCATTACAGAGCCTGACACAAGCTAAATACTCAGGAACTGTGAGGCGCATGAATGAATACATGTCATTTTTTGTCTAAGCAGAATTTAAAATTTAATATGATTTAAAAACCATGGATATCTAATCCTGGTAATAATTTTTACTAAACTGTTGTTGCAAACATTTATTTTTGCATAAATGTTCCTGCTGTGTATTTATTTTTTAACCATAAATGAAGAGATTAAAAAACAAATATATGTCACAAAATACAATATATGTGGTCAGTAGGAGTGGCTGTTTTCTTAAAATAGTAAGTTGTGTGTTGTTTTAGGATAGCATTTAATTACATCAGTTATTTTTCTTTCTGACTTATGTACCTCTTTTACCGTAGAAAATATCAAAATTACCACAGATGCAGCTTCTCAATCTTTTTGAAAGAGAAAAGGAATCAAATTTTAAGTAATTATTCTTTCCCAAGTTGGCCATTATGTGATCCTAATATTCTATTATATTAGCTTTTAAAATGCTATATAGTACTAAGATGATTTATAAAGCAAGTGGGTAATCTAGGGAAAGTGTCAGTACTGCTATTGTCATTAAATGAGATTCATGAGCTTTGTTTGCTGCTTTGGTTGTACTTAAAAGAACTGTCAGTAGAATGAAAGCTTTTGTCAACATAATTCAATTACATATATACGAAAGCAGATCTTTCCTGGGTAAAGAATCACAACTTTTAAATGTATATTCACCACCAATTTAAAAGTTGTAATGTAATTTCCGTAGCTACCTTAATCCTAAACCAAAATGTTTCACTGGTGTTTTTCCCAAAATTGCTTTTCTTTCATATTTCTCAGGCTGGATTGTCTGATTTTTAAGGTTGCTGTCAAGTACCAACACCCTGTTGTGATGGTGTTGTAATAGTTTAAATTCACTTTAACATCATGTGTGTCCAGGTTTCTTGAGGATGTACGTGCTCTCTCTTGAGCTCTTTTGGTGTGGTCGTGGCGCGTGACGCCAAAAGATTGCAAAATGAAGAAATGATGATGATGTAGGGTAGTTTCTCAGAAATCTTGCGTGTGGAAGCAGAAGTTCAAAGCGTTTTCTGTTGGAAAAGCCTGACATTGCTGAAGCAGTAGAGTCGCTACAATAAAACATTTTCATCTCTAGATTTTGCACACTTTCCGTTTTTACCTATGATGATGAGATACTTGTGAATTTAGTCCTTTGATCCATGTTTAAGTTTCTGGACAAAGTACCTCAGGATGGCATTTAAAGTTTTTGTTTTTTTTGAAAATAAGGTTTCTTCTCACCTTCAGCAAATTGGAAATACATGTAGAAACTTTGCAGTGTCATGCATTACATTTCAGGGCAAGTCTTAGTTGCTTTAGTCACTGGAGTGCGAGGTGATAGTGTTTTGGATGGTGTTCCTCAGGGCTTGGCTCAAACAAGGGACTGCCTGTCAGGCGACTGCCAGGGGGAAGTGGGGAAAAGTGTCCCAGCTCTGTGGTTCAGGGATGTGCTGTTATTGAGCAGTTGAAATCTCTGCTTGCCATGGAGGAAAAGGCATTGTCTGAAGTGAAACATTGGCATCCTTTGTTTAAAGGTTGTGGAAGTCCTTCAGAAAGTATCATATTCATGCACAGTGAATTGTTTATGTGTTCATGTACAATCGGTAGCAGTACTAACCTCCCTCGGTGCACTACAGCATATTATTTGCATTTTAAATATAGCCTTTAAATGATTCTGAGATGCCTGTGACTTTTCTCATGGAGTGATTTGGAGATGAGCAGCGATCACACATGTCATTTTTGAGCAGCTGTTGAAGAAGCAGAACGTGATTATGCCACTTGGTTTATGTATTACATCTGGTTGCTGGAGAATTTCAAAAATTCACTGATATTTGGAAAGGAAAATCTCTCTCATTCGGGGGCAGTCAAAAACTCTATTTTAAACTATGAATTTTGGCCACTCAGGGATGACACTTACTTGAGCCACCTGTTGAGGGGCACGGTGAGAGAGAAAGGGTTCGTATAAGATGCTCTTTGCAGGCCTTGATAACCCCAGTGGTGTGTATTCACGCAGGCCTGCAGGGGTGTTGATGGGGAATCATCTTATTTTCACGTTTGATCATCCCCATGACCCACGTGTAGGAGGAGCTGGGAGCATTTTTCTGTGAAACAGACCCTTAATCAGGAAAGGCCCCGGAAGATTTTCTTCTTTTCATTTGTCTTCCTTTGGGAAATTCTTCCTGTTAGTCCTCCTTCATCAGGATCCTGCCCACCCCATTCATGGTATTTTTTGGTTTCATTGTGCACGGTGAGGTTTTCATTATGAGCCATTTTGTGTGGTCATTTCAGCACTTTCAATTTCCTCTAAAGATACCGACATCTTTGCCCAAGGCCTCATTGCTGTAGGAGCTCAGTAGAAGGTTTCCTTGGAGTACATGTGTGTCCAGTAATCTCTGAACTACTGCTTCCGGTTTTGACAGCACTAAAAGCTTTGTAAGAAGAAACCCCCACAACTGGATGCTTTCATAGGAATGTCATTGGAAGGACCCAGTAGTAAACGGTACTGATTTGGGAGTTGATTTCTCAGGTTTTAAAATGTATGTGCTATTAAACCTCGTGAATTGCTTATAGTACTTCTGTCCCTTACTTTCATCTTTTATGTTGACCTAAAATGTTTAGCATAATGAACCACTCACAGTGTAGCTGTTGAGAAATGGAGAGTGATTTTGTTTTGGCTCTGATTATTCAAGTGATTTCCCTCAAAGCAGGAGTGCTATTGTATTCTCCTGTTTCCTTGATGTGGGATACTTGGCAGTTCCCGCTCAACCCTGCAGTGACCCCAGTGAATTAATGCCACATTTAAAGTAACATTCATTTCTTCCACACTCCAGGTCACTTCAGGTGGAACATTTATTGGCATTGGACGGAAGACACCAGATTGCCAGGGAAACACCAAGTATTTCCGCTGTAAATTCTGCAATTTCACTTATATGGGCAACTCATCCACTGAGTTAGAACAGCATTTTCTTCAGACTCACCCGAACAAAATCAAAGCTTCTCTACCCTCCTCCGAGGGCACCAAACCTTCAGAGAAAAACTCTAACAAACCCATGCCTGCGCTTCGACCCGGCGATTCTGCAGACTTGGGGAAGTGGCAGGACAAGGTCACTGTCAAGGCGGGAGACGACACTCCTGTTGGCTACTCAGTGCCCATCAAGCCGCTCGACTCCTCAAGACAGAGCAGTACAGAGGCCACCAGTTACTACTGGTGTAAATTTTGTAGTTTCAGCTGTGAGTCCTCGAGCTCACTTAAACTGCTAGAACATTATGGCAAGCAGCACGGAGCAGTGCAGGCAGGTGGCCTTAACCCGGAACTGAACGATAAGCTTCCCAGGGGCTCTGTCATTAACCAGACCGATCTAGCCAAAAATGCAGAAGGAGAGCCGATGACCAAGGAAAACAAGGGCCTGGGCGGGACTAAAAAGAAGGACTTCTCCGCCAAGGGAGCGGAGGATAACATGGTCACAAGCTACAACTGTCAGTTCTGCGAATTTAGGTATTCCAAGAGCCACGGCCAGGAAGTCATTGTGGTGGGGCCGCTCCTGCGTCACTATCAGCAGCTCCACCACATCCACAAGTGCACCATTAAGCACTGTCCGTTCTGCCCCAGAGGGCTTTGCAGCCCCGAAAAGCACCTTGGAGAAATTACTTACCCGTTTGCTTGCAGAAAAAGTAATTGTTCCCACTGTGCGCTCTTGCTGTTGCACTTGTCTCCCGGGGCCGCCGGAAGCTCGAGAGTCAAGCATCAGTGCCACCAGTGTGCATTCTCCACCCCTGACGTAGATGTGCTCCTCTTTCACTACGAGACAGTGCATGAGTCCCAAGCGTCGGAGGTCAAACAGGAAGCAAATCATCTGCAAGGACCGGATGGGCCGCAGGCTGTCAAGGACAGCAAAGAACACTCATGCACCAAATGTGATTTTATTACCCAGGTGGAAGAAGAGATTTCCAGACACTACAGGTGAGTTGTGGGAAGCGGGAACCAAGGAAAGAATGGGGAGGTTACAGGCCAGGTTCACATAAAGAGATCATAGAATTCCAGGTAAAATATTAATATATGTGAAAGCCTCAGATTTTAATTTGGACACTTATGGTGACATTGTATAGAGCTGTTTTCTACCTTTTGCCACGTGCATTTTAAAATTCCCAGCGGTGCTGATAATGGTGACCCTTGCTGGTTTACTGTAACCTGTTTATTTGCCCTTGCTAAATAGGACTCCACATCCTGAGATTTTGATGGAGTTGCTCCCAAACTGGAGGTGGTGTTATATTTTATTCTCCATCCTAACTGAGAAACAGTCACTTGAGAACCTGTTGCTCATTTATTTCTCTTCTCACTTTGAAAAATTGTGCATTCTTGATTACTTGGCAAACAATCAGTAATCCAAAGGTGAGCATTCCACCCCATGTGAGATACTTGATGTGTAGTCAAGTAAAACTTAACTAACTTCAAATTCATGGAGGTGAGATACATTCGTATCTTCCTTTTTCTTTGACTGTTTTCTTTATAAGCAGTTTTCTCAATCACTCTTTCATACTTTCTAGTGATGAGTTTAGGCTATCTGTGCTAATTTCACATGTGTATTTATTCCTTAACCGAGTTCAAAAATATACATTGTGTCAGGCATTGACTGTAGAGGAATAAACAATGCAGGCAGTGTCATTTCCTATTTGGAGTTGAATTCAGTAGGGAAGATGGGGTACGTCCAGGATCAGAGTGAGACTTTGTATTGAACATAATGGCAGTGTAGTTTAATATGGTGGACTAGGCAGGTCTTCTGGGAGTAAGAAGACTGCAAGCTGAGACTTGGGTATAAGTGGGAATATTGTAGCAAAGCCCTGGGGATACAGGGTGTTCAGATATTAGTGCCTATTGGGTGCTTTCTTGTTAGTATGCCTCTAGGTACCAAAGGAGAATACTTCATTTACTATTTTGAAGTGATTTTTCATATGAAGGTTCAATATTCAAGTCTAAAAACCTTGTTATTTCCATTTTTACTCCCCAAGATTTTAAACAGCTCCTTCTTTTCCTTTCAGAAGCTGCATTTCAGTGCCAGTGTGTGTATGTAGTTTTAGTCACAGTAATGAAGTGGTCTGTGTCCAACAATAGGCTAATAATGTTAGATGTTAATTTGAAGGGCATCCTAATGTTCACAGTGAATCAAAATGTTCAGAAACACTTACTTGAGATTTACACTGTTTAATTTATAAGGTCAGCCCTAGGAAAGACACAGTTCTGCAGTCAAATATGTGTTCACACTTGCAGTGAGTGTTTCTGGCTTCTCTGATGTTAGCTGCATGTGAATTTATTTCTGGGGCTAGCAGAACTCAGCTTCTTTCTGAGCTTTAATAGCCCAGATGTGTGAGTATCGGTGAGTATGTGCATGGTTTGCTTGTACGTTTGCTCAGTGATATGAAAATCAGATAATGCATTCATTTTTTTTTTAAGGGGGCAGCTTTGTTGAAGACATCTTCATGATTTTCTGTAAGCATGAGGAAATCACCCCTTTCCATTTGGACATGTCTAGTTACCAGATTTGTACAAGAAGTTTTTCTCCAGGTAGCTCTTATCATTGCTTTAAATCCTGTGTGAGACAGGAGTTTCCATATTTTTTAGATAAAGAAAATAATCTCTCAAGAAATGAAAGTATGAATAAAAGTGCTACTTAATAATGTCAGGCTGTAGTTGATATTAAGTAATGAAAGTGAGCTCTGAGGGAAGGAGCTATTCTTGCTCCCTGCTGTATCTGCACAGCTTCACACAATGCCAAGATATCTAATAGCTGCTCAGTGAATGACTTTATGTAAATGAAATCCTATGGGCATTTGACTTCACACTAGTTATGAAGAAGCTGAGATCTTTAAGGTGAGTTGTATTTTAATCTGTTAATATTTTGTGCTCTCAGACCCTTTTTGAGGAGCTGGGGGTGTACACATTGAAGGACAATTGACTGTTCCTTGAGAAACAGTAGTTAAACTTTCAGCATTTTATTAACTAAAAAAATTAAACAATACTTGTCCTTTCAGTACTAGAATACAATTACATTTATTTTTAAATCCTGATGTAGTTTTGCTGAATCCATAAGATGCTGAGTAGCTTATTTCTGATCTGTGAGTTCGTATAGAAATATTTAAAATTTGGAGTCTTACAGTTGAGGAGTAGGAAGAAACTTTGCTGAAAGTTGAACAGCTGGTACCCCAGGGGTGTGAAGGGAAATAGTCACATGGATGTGCAAAACTTGTTCTGCTATCAAAGCACTGTGCCCAAATGCCACATTTGGAAGATAAAGAGGACACATTTACCATAACATTTAATAATACCATTCCACTTAAATTTATGGTCTTTCCTATTCGTGTTGCAAAACTTTTACCCATAATTCTATATTAATGTTATGGACTATTTTATGCTTTTGTGTGCTATGTATAGGACAAGTCCAGCTCTACACAATATGTGAAATTGTTTAGTCCTAAAATAGCTGCAGTGAAGAAGCTGGAGACTTGATGTGGACCTCTCTGTGGGCTCCGTTGCATGCAGATTTTCTGTAAGAATTAGCTTTAACCTGGGTTGAACTGGAACCATCATCTAGTCTGTAACCACATTTAGTCAATTCTTTTTTGTTAATGTTTTATATTTACTTATAATGCTCCCAACTCACCTTATGACTGAATTACTATATTCCACTCATAAATCTTTTTCTCTCATTGAATTTCTATTATTACTTATCATTGAATTCAGTGTTGTACCCATTCTCTATTGACTACCATTCTCATCACAAACATTAGTGTTATAACTTATGTTTTTGGTACAAGAAGACTAGTTCCTTAAAACCAATTGTACTAGATAAAGCATACTTTGTAATACATTGCCAGACTTCCACAATTAAGGAGAATTTCTGAAGCTTTTGTTGTTCCCTTCATGAAGAGTGAGATGAACCCAGAGGAAGGGGAGGTAAACAGTAAGCATGGGGTGGGAGGTACCAGAAAGGAAGATGCCAGTGTTGGTGCTTCAGTTTGCCAAGAGAGTAGGCCTGGAGTTACCTGCAGGGACAGAGAAGGGGTCTGTGAGCTTCACTGCCAGCTGGCATCTTGGAGAAGGTCTTTCCATATTGGGTGCCTCCCTCTATCTTCTGGCAGAAATAAATATAATTTATCTGTAAAAAAGTAATCAAATTTTTACCTATGAGTTAGTGGAGGATTAAAACAATCTTACATGAGCTCACTTTTTAAAAAATGTGAGAAATATGGACAGAGTCACATGTGACATTAGCACAAAGCAGAAATAATGTACTTAGGGACCCAGGTGGTTTAGGTACAGGAGTTTGCAGTTATGAGATATTAAATACTAAGTGTTTAAAGAAGTGAAATTTATTATTACAAAACTGATGAAGCAAAGTAACCTATTACCAGAGAGAACCAAAAAAGAAACAAATAGTATTTTTAATTGAAAAATATAATTGTTGAAACTTATAATATGTAGATAAGTTAAATGAGGGATTTAAAAAATGATAGAAAGCAAAAGAATTAAGTAGAATGAGACATTAGATGGGATATTTAAGGAAAGGTAAAGAGATAGAAAATATCAAAGGCAGAGAATAAGATATGGAAATATAATGACCTCGTCTTACGTATATATATATAGTCAGAGTTTCAGAAGAAAATATACATAATTGAGGATAGACAGTCAGTATTTGAGGAGAGAATAGCATAAGTTTTTTTAAAGACTCGACAAAAGAAATAAATACATAGATAGAAGAAAGAAGTACAGCATACATAAGCCAGGATATATAGAATACAATCAACTATAAATGCATTATTATAGAAGTTAAAAGCCAAGGCAAAGAAGTCTTTAAGAGCAACTAGAGAAAAACAATAAATCAACTACTCAGAAAAGACAATTAAATTAACAGACTTTTTGTGAGCAAAGTTGGAAACTGGAAGAAGGAGGCATATTGAATGCTTTTGAGGAAAAAAAAATAACCAAAGCACACACACAAGAAACAGCCCCAGTATTACTTACCCATCCAGACTACCTCTGGAGAATGACAGTTAGAGCTTCTAGGTGAGTAAAGACCTGGGAAACATCTGCATAAATTAAGTGTAGGCTCCTTCACTGATACAGCTCAACAAGAGAAAGGCTGAAGCAGGGCTGTGACCTAAGTTTGGAGTGGAAATGACCAGATTTACTGTGTTCTCAGCTGCTTCAGCCGTTAGAAGGTGGTGAGTTAGGGTTTTCTTATGCTTATTTGGAAAAATTTCAGAATAGCTAATGAAAAATAGGAAAGAGCTATGTAACTCTTAACAGCTACAGAGTAGAAAACATGGAAAAACAAAGAAAAGAACATTCATAAAATGCAGAGAGAGGATAAAAGAGAAAAGTTTAACAAATACTACTTCAAGAGTTAAATGATTAAAAAGCCCAAATACCCAAAATCCTAAACACTGTAGATTCAGTTTTCCATTTTAAAGATAGTTTTAGACTATATTAGAAAAGCAAATTCAATTACATGCTGTTTACAGGATACACACCTAAAAACACAGGTCTCTAGAGGAAGAATAGATTGAGTTCTACCAGAAAATAGGAACCAAAGGAAAATTGAGTCACCTGTATTAATCTCATATACCTTAGAGTTTAAGACAAAGCAATAATGGCAAGAGGTTTAATTCATTCTATACAATAGTTCTGAAAGGATAAAATATAAATATAAAAATGCAAAGCAAAAATTTTCAGAACTACAGAGAATATATGAGAAACTACGATGCCAGTGGTAAATTTTAAGAAACTTACTAAATGTTTAGCAGAAAAACTTTTTCAAAATGTAAAAGAATTGACCAATAAATGAATTAGTATAACTTAATAAAAAATTAATGACAGGCCGGGGATTTCGCTCAGTGGTTCCTGAGTTCAATCCCTGGTACCAAAAAAAAAAAAATTAATGAAAGTATGTAAATTCTATACACAACAAGTAGATAATGTCCATCCTCTTCTAGCAGATATACAGTAGTTATAAAATGATGCACATTAAGTAGAGAATTGAAATGACATTTCAGAAAAACAGTATCATATAAAACATTTCCTTTGCCTCAGTACAATTAAGTTAGACCTCAGTAACCAAAAGATAAGTATAATGAAGTTTCCTGAAGTAAATCCTGAGAAGTAATATTACTTTAATAATCTTAGAAAACATAGCCTTTAAGATAAAAACATTATAAAAGATAGAAAGGGTCAGTATATATGACTGAAGAAAGTGAACCTGGCAACTTCGGCTATGTCACATGTTCACGTTCCCAGTAGCTATGTGCTGTGGTCCTTATAAGATGCTCTTTATGTGGATATAGTGGGAAATTTATGCAGACATATTCATAATTGTATTTTTTGAAAGAGTAAAGCAAACTACACAAAAATCAAGAATAAATAAACAGGAACAAAAATCCCAACTTGCCCCTCATGAGAGCTGAATTAAATAATTGTAGAATTTACATATAGTAGAATATTAGTCAGTTGTTAATTTGGCTAAATACGTATACATGGATGAATGTTGTAAGTATAATTTTGGCTGCTTTTGGATGCATAAAAATAAATGACAAAGACTATTTGCAGCTCTGTAACATTTCTTTTTTTTTGGTACTGGGGATTGAACTTGGGACCTTGTGCTTTTGAGGCAGGTGGTGGAACCACTGACCTAAATCCCCAGCCCTGCAACATTTTATATGAAACCCAAAACCAGTGAAACATAACTGTATACATATATTCCTGCGTATAGTCATACATATATATTCATATAAGTATATTCAACTATAATATAAATTTTGTTTTATTAGATATAATCTGTCTCTCTTATGTACCTTTGTCTCCCTATATTTCTATCGAGTTAGCTAGCTGTATAAAATCATATTAAATGATTTTATTCCAGTTTTAAGAATCTAGATATAAATGTACATCTATATACATGCATATATGTGTATGTGTATATATGCACGTGTGTTTATATTACATGTATGTGTATATAAATGTATACTATAGATGTATATAATTAATAGTCATTAACATTCTGTGATAAAGTTTTAAAATAAATGATTAGGGGCTAAGGATGTAGCTCAGTGATGCAGCACCTGCCTGGCAAGCTCGAGGCCCTGAGTTAAATTCCCAGTACCCCCAAAAAAGAAAAAAAAGAAATGATTAGGGATCACGTGTCATCAGTGTTATCTAGTAGACCTATGAGTAAATGCTTAATCCTCCTTATTATTATGAACTATGGGAAATCCATAATATAATTACTTTATTCACTTACAAATACTGAAATGTTTGCTGTTGGCTAGAAGGTGGGTACTTGTGGACACGTTTTGGTAGCACATAGGTCTGATGACAAACATCTGTCCACTGGGGGCTTTACAAATGGATTCAATAAAAAGTACACAGACGAGGGGTAAAATAATTAAGATTCGATACAGTAGACGGTCAAATTAATGTAGCTACTGCTTGGTCCCTACCTTAAAAGATCTCTGTGAAAGAACATAGACTGTGTGCTCTGCTGTTTCTGAAATACAGATTTTTATGATAACAAATTTGTTTTCAGCACACTTGAAACTGCCACTGACTAGTACATTAATATGGAGTTTCTGAAAGGGTGAGGGTTATTACGTTTACATCTAGATTTGTGTTTGTCATATGTCATATTTTTTAAAAGAATACCTCATAGGTCAGCTGCCTGTATTCCCTAAAAATGGTCAGTAATATTTCAGTTTGAAAATTCCCTTTGTGAGGCAGAAAGTTACCAGGGATATTATAATCCATCAAGAAAATAACTCATAGTGCCATCACCTTTATTTGTGTACATTATTTATAAGAAATTTCAGAGAGACACTGAAAACTCATTTAAGAACAGTTATCCAGTTTGGGATAAGATAAATCTTAGCTCTCATTTTTATTTCAAATTAGTTTATATGAATTATTTCCCATCCCTTGTGGTTTCTCTTTTAAGGGAAGGCTTATCTTGCTATTTTGAACATTTTGTAGTAGATGTCTTCCTTTTGAAAGTGAGTCATAACTTGAAAAAATTTCAGATGGGACATTAGCTGTATTTTCTTCTAATCTTAAGAATACAGAGTTTTTATCCACTTGAAGATAAAGCTTACTGTGTCCCACCTGAAAGCCAATGACTCCAAATGAGGAAAGCTTAATCAGACCATTTTAGTTTAAAAATGCAGGAGTGGATTGAACATAATCTTATTCAGAATTTCAGGTTTTCTTCTTAGAGTAGATTATATTCTGTAGACTGCTTCTTCCTCACCCAGTTAACTAAGACTAAATATTCTATTTCCCCCTTGTAAAGGGCCAATCTAATTATCCATTGCAACTGTATTTTTAACTTTGTTTTTCAGATACTCTCATTGCCCATCTTTCATTCCTTTCTCTACAGTGGCCTGGCTGTGACATGCCACACATTATACACACTTAGACTCATGGAGTATATATTATGAGAATAACCAGTTTTACTAGATATGGGATTGACTTACCTATGTTTAAATTTCAGTACTTACCTTTATTTACTCCACTTCAGTGATAGTTTATCCGCAATCGTTTGCTTCTGTAATTACCAAACAATATTTTTCAAAGTCTAATTGATTAGTCTTTATGATTTCTTCATTTACTTTGATGTTCCATTTAGTCACTGAAGAATTAAAAACTAGTTCAAATTATTCAAAATGAAATACAGTTATTCAGTGAAGGGGAGCTTTTCAAGGGGTGGCATAAAGTTACAGAAGTATAATATTTAAAGAAGGAAAACAAAATGTCACTCGGAGCTGTACTTCTCATGTAACCTGCTAGGTTTACTGTGAAAATGGAAATACTGTTATCACGAGATAACCAAGGAGTAGCATATTTTAGCTGATTTTTTTCCCCTGGCACATTTCATAACCCTTTATGAATTGTGAAACTAATTTATAAGACTCTCTACTAATGAATGAAATGGTAATGCTAGAAAAAGCACATTGGAATTTGGAATGATAAGTGTTTATCACTCATGAAAATGCTATAAAGTAGGATAAGGTATAAACCATTCTTATCTCACCAAAAATCTAAGTCATAAGAAGTAAGCTCAATTTGTTGTATTTTTGTCACTTTCCTGGAGAGAAAGGCTAATTAATTCTTCAATCAATGTTTGTTTTGATTATTCTTCTGATTGTCCATTAGTGCATTCATCACTCAGATTTTATGTGTATCAAATATTGCACGGGGCACACTTAACACTAAATTGTTCTAATTTAGTTAGACATCCTACATTATCTGGCACCTTAACCTAAGGTGACTTACAAAATGACATCTTTTTTCTTCAGGTAGCATGAGGAGAATGTTTGCTCTTCAGTTGGCAGAAGAGTATAGAATTTAAATTAAGACAAAGCAGACACTGTATATGTGGTGCTTTTTAAATTAGTTGGCCTTCATGTAGCCGGAAGTTCTAGGAGTTTTTAAATACTAAAGAGTTTATTCCGAGTAACACTCAAAATGTGCTATCTGTAAAGTTTATATGGAGGTAACTTTTAATATTTCTTTGCTGCATTCTGAGTCTATGCATTAAATGGCACTTTGAACATCCCTGGAGATGCTTGTGCATACGTTTGTTTACTGAGCACATATTTCCTGTCTATCTGGATGTTCTATGGTGGAAGGAATACAGAGATGTATGAGCTTTGATCTTAATCTTAGGACAGTTACAACATAATTATAAAGTAATCTACAGCCAAGATTTTAATAAAAGATACTGTGTAAAAAATCCTAAAAGGCAGACAAAGTTTCAGAGTAGGAGAGGGCATTAGAGTTACTGTGGGATTGAGTCACTTGGGAAAGCTTCGTGGTTGAGGGCATGGTTGGGGTGGGTCCTGAGAAATGGAAGAAAATTCACTGCCTGTCTTTGAAGTTCTCTTATTAATGCTGGTAAAATAAAATGCATTTAGTAGGTTAGAGGATAGTCCAAACTAATGTAGTTTCGCAGTGACCAACTTCTTATTCTTGAGGAATTTTTTTTTTTTTTCTGGTACTGGGGATCCAACTCAGGACCTTGTGCTTGCGAGGCAGGCGGTGGCATCACTGAGCTAAATCCTCGGCCCTTGAGTAATGTTTTATACCAGGGCTTGCAGTAGTCTCATTCTTTGGAGGTATGACATTATATTGAAGATCTTGTTGAAGATTACTGAGAAAATGATAAATGCCAGAAAATATGCCTACCTCTTTTAGGATCCAATTCCTGAACATTGCATTAACTGTCACACATTAGACATGAAGCAGTAATCATGGGAAAGATAAAAAATATTAAACCTTGCCTTCAATATTATTTTATGTAAATTGACCTCTCAGAGCTTCAGCTTCTTCCGCTCTGAAGTGAGGTGGGGGAGATATAGCTTGCATGATTGTTGTGGGTAATGAATATAAATGGCCTAGCACTAAATGACACTGAGAAACAATTGTCAAACAATGAAATAGTAAAAATGATAGTCAAACACTGAAATAGTAAAAATGACTTGGTTTGGAGTTACTCTGGACAATTTCATGTTTATATTCTTCATTGAGAAATCCGTTAATGTCGAGTCTCAGAAATGGGTGAAACTGTATGTGGCAGAATGAGAGTGCTCATTCTAAAAACTTCATTTGAGAATGTTCTACAAAGGGCTGCCATAATGAATTCATGCCTATCTTGAAGTGATTTCTGACCATGGCTGTGTGATTCTTGCTTCCCAAGATGTAGTCTGAAACCAGGAGCATCAGTTTCATCTGTGAGTTCGTAAAAAATACAATCAGACAACACTCCAGGCTCCAGAGCCCGAATCTGGATTTTTAACAAGATCCTCAGGTGATTCTTAGGCATGTTTGGTCTGAGAAGCACTGCTCCCTGTGCCAGTATAGGGTAGTGAGCAGTTTATCTTTCCCCTGACTTCTTAATCTGCTTTCTATCATTTATTTAGGACTGATCCAAGGAGAGAGGAATTCTCATCTCGAAAGTGCTGGTTATAAATTGCCTGTACTGTTTCCCTTAGTGGAGTTCAGTGGCCTGAAAGATTGAGTAGTTGAGCGCTTTCCTGCTTCTCCATCAAGCTTTAGTCTTTCTTGAGTGGTCCTCACACCCTGTGTCTTCAGATTCCGAAGAGCTAGGGTAGGCAGGACATTGTCTGTGCTTCATGAAAGACAGGGGTAGGAGAGGTCTTGTGAGTTTTCTCACTGGACTGTTAGAGTCATAGTGTCTAGACATACGGTTTTTAGATAGATACCGGATCCTGCATTGTGTCCGCTGCCAACTGCATTAAAAATTCAGATTCTTTGGTTATGTCCAAGACATGCTGACTTGGGAGAGTGGCGAGGCCTTGGAATCTGTATTGTGACGCCTCTTTTGCGAATCACTGTTGTCCTCAGTCTCTCTGCTCTCGTTTGGAAGACGTTTCCCACCCTCTAGGCTGCCCGTAATTGTTTGTTTTCGTATAATGTGAAAAATTTAAGAAGCAGACGTAGAAAAATGGAACATTGATCTGCAAGTTAGAAGGCCTCCATCTTGATGGTTGTAAAGCATTTGGGGAAGGCGCTGTTTCTGCACTTTGCTGTCTGCAAAATGGGCTTTAGCCTTGAGTTCCTTGTACGTTCACATACTTGGGAGTGCTTTGAGCTCTCCAGAGACAAGATATGTGAGTTGAACTTGTTTGTACAGCTTTATTTTAATATCTTTCCTACTACAATGTGTTTTTCTTTTCAATATAAACTCTGGTCCTCACTGAAAAGTTATCTCTGTGATTCCGGCCTCCTTTCAGGCTTCCACCTGCCCACTGTGCTCCATTCTTTGGTTCTCTGGCACCTTCTCCTGGACAGTTTTGTCTAGGTCGGATCAAAGGCTTCTCTGTGGGGTGGATCGGAGGGGCTCTTGCGGGACCTGTCAGGAGCCTGGAGTTATTGAGGGGCAGGAACTCCAAAGTAGGAAATCCAGAAGTCCCAGACACGGAGTCTCGGGGGTGACACTGCCTGATGATACTATGTCATTTTGGGGTGGGGCCCAGAACTTTCTACAGTTGGGAGGAGGTACAGGTTAAAGCATGGGTGGATTCATCTCTTTGGGAAGGAATAAGGGCGGCTCTGGTATGTTCCAGAGTGGAGAATAAGCAGATAACAGATCTATGTACTATCAATTACTTGGTTGTATTACTAGATACATCATATTCTGACCTGCATTAATGAATAGGCCTACAGCACATGCCTTAGCTCCTAAGGCTTTAATAAAATGCAGGTAAAGCCCTTCCAGTACACTGTATTTGCATTTTAGAACCCTTAAGATTTGGAGTTTGACTGTTATTAGTGAGAAGAGAGTAAAGATTGACTTTCAAGTAGTAAACTGCAAAATGCTCAGTCTTGCAGGCCTTTGGATACCACTAGGTACAACAAAAGGGCTTCAGATGTATTCTGTATAGCGGTGTCTTCAAGGGAAGATGTCATGTAGTAAGAAGGTAAAAAGCTCGGTGCTCCCTGGGTGTGGTGGTGCACAGGGGCACACTTGTGATCCCAGCCCTTGGGAGGGCTGAGGCAGGAGGATCACCTGGTCCCTTCCTGGGCTACACAGTGAGCTCAAGACAGGCCCAAACTGCATAGCTAGACTTTGTCTCAAAAAACCCAAAAAAACAAAAACCGAAAGAAGATGCTCATCATGGTTGAGGTGCAAGAAAAACGGAAAAAAGAAACGATGCCAATAATACCAGGTTGTGAGTTGAAACTTGCAGAAAGAGTGCAGAACGCAGATTCACATGGGAGAGAGGGGCTTTAAGTTTGGATTTAGACTGGTTAACTCTGATTTAATTAGTTACTACCAACATCACTACTAGTGTTACTTAGTATTCATGAGAACCATATCAAGGCGTGCTATTATTTTACTTTACAGAATGAAGCAGTTGAGACAGGTTCAGTTCATGATTCAAAACCTCATATAGCCCTAAATGCAGAGTCGAGATCCAAAGTCTGCTGTTTTCTTCGAATCTGCACACTTCAGGGTGCTAAATTGTTTCTCCAACAAAATCTTAAGCGTCTGCCCTTTTTTGCCCGTATCTTTTATTTTTATTGGCTGGAGACTGAGTACGGAGCCTTGCACACACTAGGGAAGCACTGCATCAGGGGATCACAGCCCCGGTCTCCTCTTAAAAATAGTTTTTGCCATGTAGGGCTCTAGCATTTTACATTTCCTCTCTTGTATGTTGATACTTTCTCCTTGTTGGGCTAGTATTTGCAGCCTTTGTTTCAGAAAACGGTATCACTATGATCCTTCAGCATTTTTGCAGTGCAGCCACCAACTTGGGTAGAAATGACAAGGACAGTGCTGTGAACCCCAGCAGTGGTGTCACCAGGGACATGTCACTGCCGAGGTGGGGAGTGAGTGCCTTAGAACTGCCTCAGAGCTGGCTGACGTGCTTCTGGAGTTGGCTTGTTTACTTTTTAATTCTCGTGACTCGATAGAGACTATAGATTATCATGAATAACGCATTTTGGCTTTACTCATTTTGATATATTTTTGTGTTTGCGCATTCTGGCCTCAGAAACAAAAGTTTTTTTTGTACAATTTTGGATTTACTTATTTCCCATCGAATTATCTTAAACTGTGATGCTAGTGAGGTGGTTCTTTAGATGAGGTTTCCCAAGACTCCAGGTCCTGGATTTCAGATTGTGTCTGTTATCTTTTGTCACCTTGATTGTGTATTTGGCTTTTCTATACTTGGCATTGGTGGCAAGAGTCTTACTGTTGGTCAGAAATTGCCTTTGTTTGAAGAGTTAATTTTAACAAGGTACTTCTGTGGATAGTTATCAACACATTATATCACTTACATTTATCTTTAGTACTCAGTGAAAATACAGAAGAAAAGGCTGCAAACAATTTTTTGTTAAAAAATGGAGTTAAATATCCATATTTGTTCAGCAAAAATGTGAGCTCTGAATAATGTGCTACCTCAACAACTACTTGTTGGTGATTTTATCTTATCTTTGAGTTTTACTTCTGTAGAACAGAAACATTTCTGAAATTTCCATCATCAGGCATGAGTTGTAAGGGAACAAAATTATTAAGACAGAAACTGTCACATTGCTACATTAATTAAAACATGCATTTGAATACCCTACTACCTTGCCTACTGCTTCCCTGAATTATCCAAGTTACTCACTCTTCACACCATGGCCACGAGCACATGCTCTAGTGACCTTCTGGCTTGTAGGTGTGCATTCTTCCTCTTTATTTATTCCTCTCTGGACAAACTGACTGCTTTTCAGTATCCTAGACTTGCTAGAATGTGGTCTCCAGCTCTTCTTCTTCCTCCAAGAATAGCTCCCGTTCACCCTTTGCATTTAAATACTTGCCTCAGAAAGTTCTGAGTACTCTAAGGAGCCCAACTATGCCCCACTGTGGCTCCATCCATTTCATTCTTAGTATAGATTATTCCTTGTACTTAGCTATTTATATATAGTCTTATGTGAAGCATTGCTGAAGAGACTGTAAGCGCCAGGTGGGCAAAAAAAGTGTATCTTTTATTCACCAGTAGTGTATGTACCCTGTTCCTGACAAAGTAATATTTTGATGATTATGCACAAGTAAATGTATGACTGCATATCCTACGGTAGATTTAAGTAATAGCTCGTAAGACTCAGTTTGTTACTTTGTCAGTCACTCGTAACATTATACAAAGGAAGTAAAAAATGTTTCAGATAGCATTTACTTAGAAAGCCAATTCAGACTTTTTTGTTAAAGAAAGAAGACCTTATTCCAGATCATTTGTGTACCTTTCTGGCATGCCTTTCGCAATGCAGTATCTCTGTTCTTTGTTGATCAAACATTTGCCCTGATGTAGCAGTTACTGTTTACTCTTTAAAGCAGAGATGCTGTGAAATTTGACAACAAGTTCCTTCCTTGTTTTGTGTTATTGAAAAAGAAAACAACCTGCCCCTCCTTTCAGTGAACGTAGCTGTGCAGTGAATTGTCATGCCATTTGACGGCCAGCACATGCTCAACTCGTGGAATACATTTGTGTCCTTACGCACAGGTAGTATGTAATACAGAAAAGTCCTTGGTTTGTAATACATCTTACTTTCTAGATTATGTAGATCACATAGCCATATTTCATCCACTAAGTGGATTTAAATTCATGCTAGAAAAGAACACTGTATCACTTAGAGTGCGTTTTAATATATGGAAAAGCTATACAAAGCACGTCAGTACTAGAAGTGTGTGTTTATATGAAGAAAACTCACTGTAGTTTAAATAAACCGAAAATGAAAACCCCATTGATGAAATCACATACAAATGATGTGAATATCGACTTAACTGGCACAGAATTGATGATTATCCACCGAGATAAAATAAATAGAGCAGGGGTGATTTGATAGTAAAGCCAACCAACCAGTTTTAATGCTAATCATTAATGCAACGCGCACGCACTGTGTGTGTGTGTGTGTGTGTGTGCATGCGCGTGCATATGTGTGCACCCATTACTGGTAATACAACAAAAGGGGAAGTTCACGTTCTTTATATAGAATAGGAAATGCTTCAATTCCAGCGTCTGAGCCTTGAGACGGTTGTGTCGCATTCTGCCTGTGCCATGCTTGAGACAGAACTCAGGCGCCTAAAGACTACTGGAAACCAGGAAAGGCCCTTGCGGATGCTGAGTACCCCCTGACTGTTCTCTTCCCCTGCAGGAGAGCACACAGCTGCTACAAATGCCGCCAGTGCAGCTTCACGGCTGGCGACACGCAGGCACTACTGGAGCACTTCAACGCTGCCCACTGCCAGGAGCAGGACGTCAGCACCGCCAACGGCGACGAGGCCGGGCCCGCCTGTGCCGTCAAGGAGGAGCCCAAGCTGGACCTCAAGGTCTACAGTCTGCTGGGCGTGGACTGCAAAGCCGGGGAGCCCGCGTGCGAGGGCGCGGTGAAGCGGGAGCAGCTGGAGGACAAGGACGCGCTCAGGGAGAAGGCGTGGGCCGAGGGCGCGGGCGAAGACCTGCGCAGCGTGGCATGGCGCGGGCCCGAGCTCCTGCGGGGCAGCCCGTCCTTCGCGCAGGCCGGCCTGGGGCTGCTGGCGCCCGTGCCCAGCTCGCAGGAGCAGCCCAAGGCCCTGCGCGACAGCCCGAGCGTCGAGGCGGCCCACCTGGCGCGGCCCCTGTACGGCCTGGCGGCGGAGACGAAGGGGTTCCTGCAGGGGGCGCCCGCGGGCGGCGAGAAGGCCGGGGCCCTGGGCCCACAGTTCCCGGTGTCCGGAGAGAGCAAGGTGAAGGACGAGTCGCAGTCGCTGCTACGGGTAGGAAGGTTTCCTTTCTCTATTCCCATGCCTTGAGCGGACCGGGCCGGCGCGGTGCTGCGCGCGTGGGAACCAGGGCAGGCGCAGTGCTGCGCGCGTGGAAACCGGGGACGCACAGTGCTGCGTGCGTGGGAATCAACTGGGCACTGCGCAGTGCTGCGCGCGTGGAGCGCAGCGGGTGAGCCTGCGGGTTCGGGGCTTCGCCCCTCGAGGGCTCGGGTGTGCGGGGCGCTGCTCGGGCTGGGCCGCGGCCTGCTTGCTTTTGTTCTGCGCTCAGTCGAGCGCTGGGCCGTGGTTCCCGGTGATGCTGTAGAGGAGGAGGTTTGGAACCCCAGAAGGATGCTCCTCTGCTCCATTACAATACCGAGATGACTCAGACTGGAAGGTGGGCTGACGCAGGCCGTGCCGCATAAGGAAGTCAGCAGAAATCACTGACGAAGTAGACTCCTGGGTAAGACGCAGGTGTTGGGTTTACAAAACCCCTTAGGGTAGACGTGTGCGAAGAAAGTGTTCGTTGTTTATTTGCCAGGAAGAGTGAGAAGGATGAGGAAAACCTAAACATGAGTGGTACGAAGACCACCCCAAGAAGAATAGTGCACGTTTTATACCATCAGGACTGTTCAGGGGAAAGACAGTATCCCAGGTAGAAAGATAGAAAGACTTCCTAGTAAAATCACACCCTCCATTTCTTCTCTCCAGGCTGCCTGCGTAGACTCAACTCTGTCAGAAAATAATTTCGTTTTTGAAAATTCTCAAGTTCCTAGTAAGTGATACGTGGTGGGTTTTGCCCAAGGCACCGCAGCTTCAGCATTTCACCTCAGTGCTGAGAAAGTGTTGAGCTTGGGATGATTTTGAAGCTTTGTTCGTGCTTCGAACGTAGGATCAGAAACTAGCTAACCCGCACAAAAGATCTGGCTAGAAAATAGAGTTCAGCCAGCCCAGAGCTGTGGACTGCTGGTCAGAAACCACCGAGGGCTGGCTGGAGAGAAAAACTGCTCTTCTCCAGGGCTGGTTGGTTGCTTTAGCCTCCCTCCGTGCAGGTGCTCTGACGCCCACCTGTGCTGCTCAGGTCTTCCATAGTGAAGAGGGGAGCGGCCCCTTAGAGGCCACAGTTAATTATAAGAGCGGTTACTATTCCTGCCTGTAGCCATGCCCTGGAGCTAAGAGAAGGCTGGAGTACAGAAGCTGGATGCCCACTGTAGGAAACAAAGAATCCTTTCTGCAGGGAAGGAGCAAGTTTATTACTAGTAACTTGGGAAGAAAGAAATAGTCCCTGTGCCTTTCAAGAGGGGAGTCAATGCAGTGAGTTTCTGTACAGCTTTCTGGAGCTGTCTTTGTATGACGGTAAATACTCATCGTTTTCTTAGCGATCCCGTATCCTTTGGGACTCAGGAGACCCTGGCTTCTGGTTGTAAGGCTGGGAGGAGACATAAGTTTTGTAAATTTCACTTCCGGTGGTAAGGAATGCAGTCTACCAGGGGTTAATTTCATATTTTGTCTCCACAGTGTGGCACTTGGCCGCCTCCCGTTGGCATCCCTGCAGCCCTCATCCATTTAGCCACTTAAAACCGTTTCATCAGTGGTATCTACATTTGACGCCAAACTGTTTGACTCTTTTGGATTATTTTTAGCATATCTCTTTTTTGTGTCACCTTTTGTGTCCTCTTAAGAACTTGGGATACTAAATAATTGGTGAGACAGTGAAGTAAAAACCCTGAGTGATACAGTTACATTTTCTTGGGAGCTCTGTGATGATGATACTTTTCTAAAAAATTGTTGTTTTCAATTCTTCTACTTCTGTAATTCCCTGTCTTTAAGTTTCTATTGCACCATTTCAACTGTTTTTTCAGTTCCTCCCTGGTAGCTGCTGAAGTAGGAAAACTTCAGAGTTAACCTCCCTACCACACACCCTGTGCTTTACAGTCTTTAAAGGCAATATCTACCACATTTCAGACTACTGAGAAAATTAAATATATAGGTAATCATTTTCAGACAAGCTCTGGATCATTCTTCCACGATTTTAGTAAAATTTGAATGTTCAGAAATTCACATTTTGTATTTGGTTAGTGCTTTTTTAAATCACCAGTTTTATTGGATATTAAGACTAAGAAGAGTAGCCAATTTGGTTTATTGTGCAAAATTTAGTTTAATAACAGAATTAAAAATTTTTTGGTCTTTTTTCTTTTTCCGGGGATTGAACTCAGCCTTGCGCTTGCTAGGCAGATACTACACTGCTAAGCTACCTCCCTGGCCCTGAATTTAAAGTTTTGAGGTGTATATATCTTAGCTAAGAGCCTTTAACACACCTGAGAAAATTAAAAAACATACTGATTGTGAATTTGACACACATTCTACTGTGGTGTGGGGGAAAGTGGTATTTTGGAGTTATCCTAACAAACGCAGTCTTCTCAAGGCATGAGCCTCCACCAGGAGGGAAAGCCCAGCAGAATACCACTAAAGGCAAAGTAATGTACTGTTCGCTAAAGGGAACTAATGTACTTTAAGTTTGTAGTTGCAAAGGTCTAGTTATTAGTGAAGGTGTCCCGTAATAATTTATATATGCACAATAGAAATATACAAATACTATCTACGTGTTTTGAGTAAAAGGGTGGTCTGTGTAAATATAGCGTGTTTACATTTGACTCACGTAGTAGAGGGGAACTTGAAATAACTCCTTTGCTGGTGGATATGTTTATTTAGAAATACAGTCTATTTAGAAATTTAAGAAATAGAAAGTACCAAGTTTTAAGTAAATGTCTTATTAAATAGTACATTCAGCATAGTATTACTAGAGCAAGTATGTTAATGTTAACTTTACAAATAGAGTTTCTAATGTGAAGAGGAAAAACTTAACAATCATCTTTAAATACTGAAATCAAGAATTAAGTGTGGAAAAATGCCGTAAGAACATGTTGCTTTAAATACTTTAATATTATGCTGATAAGAAATGGAAATGTTCTTAATGGATAGGCTGAATGGCACAAAGCACATAAATTACCATGCTGCTTTCAGAATATTAGTCTTTCTGATCCTTTTTTTTTTTTTAACTGGATTCAGTCATGACAGCTTGCTATACTTTTGAAAGTGAGGAAGGAAATATAAAAATCATAAGAGCTAAAATTTCAAAATGTTCCCTTAGTACTTTGCTCCTTTTTAATTTTTTTTCGCCTAGGTCAGTGTTTGTCCCTTGTTTCGTGCTAAATATAAGATCATTTATGTGTATTTTCATTTAGTGATTGTCCATATTTTTCCCTTGTGGTAGTGTGAAAGTGATCTCGTTGTAAAATTTTTAGAATTGTGTATGTCATCTTTGTTGACCGTTCTGCTTTGAGTGACAAAGAACACACTGACAAAGGCTTTATATTATAAATTGGCTTTATGTAAATTAGGCTTTTTGCTTCATTTTAACCATTCAATATTTCTATAAAACCTTTGAATATTTTCTGAAAAAGAAGTTATCTATCTATCTATCTATCTATCTATATATTTTTTTTTGGTACCAGGGATCGAACTCTGGTCCTTGTGCTTGCAGGGGAGGTGATGGAACCACTGAGCTAAATCCCAGGCCCCTGAATAAGAAGTAATATTAAAGGGCTGAGGATTTAGCTCAGTGGTTCTGCTGCCTGCCTCAAAAGTGCAAGGATCCAAGTTTGATCCCAGGTACCAAAAAAAAAAAAAAAGTAATATTAAAGCCTTTAGATGCTTTGCTAGAAATAATCCAGGTTCTTATGAAAACATTGATTTATATTGTTTTAAAGCTTCTAGAATAGATCCTATAACACATGAACAGTCACCTGAAAGTCATCGCCAAAATTTAATACTTGAAAAACTAAGTGTTTTTATGTAGATATGAAATAGAGCTCTGTGCAGAGGTTAACATGCTACACATGTTAGCATTGAACGTGACCTGTGCTAAAAGTAAGTTTTGGATTTTCCAGCAGGTTTTTCTTTTTCATTTTAAACTAAGGGTAGTGGAGTCAGGACTCACTTAGCTTTGAGCCCTTTTCTCTTATCAGTTTCTTCTATAGTGTACATTTATACAAAATATTAATTTTTAGGTAAACTCGTATACAGTATACCTTTATTATTTTTATTATTACTGGATAATAAATTCTGGATTTTATTCTTGTGGAATTTTTCAATTAGATTTTTTAACAGAAAGCTTAATTGTTCACTTGATTAAAAACATGAATAGGGACAAAATAATTTATCATTAAATTTCACAAAAATTTTGGTATCAAATGAAATTTCCCTCTGTTAATAAAATGTCATATAATGCAGTTTAATGGGTAAATCGATGAAGAACTTATTGGCAAATCGGCATTCAGGTGAAGTAGACCATGTCGTTTGTCAAAACAGTGTCATGGTCCAGTAACTCACAGACCCAAATTGTTCCCGAGGCTCCACCCCTTTGGGGAGTAGACTGTTCTTTTCAGTGCAGCTAGAGGAAAAATCAACCTTTTTGAAATTGATTTTGGTTTCCTGTGTGAATGTATTTATGAGTTTGTCAGTTTTAACGCCTACGCTTTGCACTGCTTGGTTGGAGTGGAGCTGTTCAGCCATGGGCCTGTGGGAATGAGTTCCAAGTTCAGGGCCTGGAGTCCAAGCTCAGCCCCTGACTGTCCCAGCGAGGCCTCCCAGGAAGTCTGTCCATCTATCTTCTAGAGAGGATCCTGCCGCAGCCATCCTAACAGGAGGATTGTGCGGCCCAGTTAATTAATGTTTATCGGGCCACTTGAGATCCTCTGATGCAGGGTGAGAGATAAGAGAAAGTAGCCTGATTATTTGTTCATTCTGGAAAGGTGATACTGAGGCAGTACAATGCAGGTGTTATATCCAGCTTTCTTTAGCAGGCGTTAAATTTATAGTTTAAAGATTGTTGATACTGGGCAGTCTATTGAGATGCAAAAATGTTCTTTTGGGGCCAGTCCATTGGCAGCCAAACAGACATTTGGACAACAGTAGCTTGAATGCCTTTACAACCAGGAGGGAAGACCGCAGGAACTTTTTCAACTAAAGATGATCGCAAGTGAAAAGTGGTAGTTATTGCTTTGCTTCATATTTAATGAAAATGAAAGCAGAGTTTAAGACATGCTATATATAGATTGACTTAATGTCTATGTAAATCACCATTTTTTCTGAACTTCTTTGGACTTTTTTATATGTGTCTATGTGCAGTAAGTACCAAAAGGGGCAGACTGTCAGCAAAAACCAGAAGGTTTTATTTTCTTTTTTGTATTCGGGACTGAACCCCAAGCCTTCACACTGAGCTACCTCCCCACCACTCTCTGGTCTTGATAAATTGCTGGGCTTGAAGTTTTGATCCTTTTGCTGTAGCCTCCCCGAGCGTTGGGATTACAGGCATGCACCACCACACCCGGCTGAAAAATCAAAAGTATTTACCTTTTTAATCCCTGGCTATGAAATAGTAATTTTAAGCTTGTTGATAACATGTTCCTTATGTAGCCATTGATTTTTATTGATTAATGGCGATTTACTTGTAACCTAATTTGATCTGGTAAAATTGGCTCCACTGGCCTGAGCGTTTTTTAAAAGCGCATTTCCCCCTCCACTGTGTTGTAACCTAGACTGTTTGTGAGGTCTGGCAGGGTCCTGCTGGCCCAGGTTTCTAAGCCGGAGGAAGCAGATATATCTAGTGAATCGGGCTGTAGGTTTGTAGTCACTGTGAAATAGTATCCTTGAGTGCAGTTTCTGTTAATTATTTCCTGTGGAAAAGTCTATGTGAGGCTTTATTTCACAGACCTCCTGAGTCAGGAGATACCTAGGCCCCCAAAGGAACCCGTGTTTAGCTTTCGATGTTGAAAGGGAAGTGTATTCAGAAAGTGGCCCCTGTTTCAAAACAAGGGAGCAAACTGATTCAAAACTTTGTCAGTCCTGAGAGACACAGTCCTCATGTGAATCTAACGTTCTTTTCTGGTAGAGACCAGTGTGATGGATGCATTTCACGTGTTGGTTATCTAAAATGCCACAAACATTTTTTTATGAAGGATTTTTTTATTTGGTTTCCACAAAGAAGTAAATTTTGTCTTCATAGTCATATTCTTTTATTCACCTTTCCTATGGACTTTGTCCAGGAACCTTCTTATAGGCCAGGGCATTGATTCCTAGAGTGTTCTACCAGTTAACTCAAAGAAATTTGAAGCTGGATAATGCTGCATCTGGTTTCGTTGTTATGCAAAGAGCTGCAATCATTTCAGTGATACTTGAACTTCTTTCCTTCATGTTGGAGAAGCTGCATTATTTGTAGATAGTTATAATTAACTTCACTGTATAAATGAAATGGAGTCTGAAATACAAATTTTATTTTGGAAAAAATACACAAGATTTTATGGTATATTTTGTTTCTGTTGTTATCAGTGCTTACAAATGATGCAAAGGAATCTCAAGTACAGGACACATGGTAAATTGAGTGTTTGCCAGCATTATTCAAAGCAGAATGATCAACTGCCTCTCAACTGTAATTTTACATGTTACCTTGCATCTTTAAAGAGGTGGTTTCTCAATGTTGATGGTTTAATTTGGGCATGTTAATTAAGAGAGGGATAAATTCTTTCATGCTATGGAAATGTACTTACATGTAACATCGTAGTCAGGAAATGCTAAGGATATTTAAATATAATTTGAAAAATACAATTAATTTGGATAACACTTTATAAAAGGATGATAGTGATTATAAATGAAACTTTTATGAGAATAGAGATATGAATGAAATATTTTAAAAATTTTGAGTGAAATAGATATTTTGTGTGGAGGAAATGATAAAATTCATTGCAGTGTTATTTATTCAATTGTATTTGCCTATAGTTTAAAATTCTATATTCAAGACTTCTTAATCATGATAAAATAAAGTCTTGCTAAATTAAAGGCTCATAATACAATCTGTTCTCAGAGAACTTCCTCTCTGAGATTAGCTAGTAATATATTGGGTAGTATAAGAATACCTGTGTAGCAATCTCATTTGAATTCTCAACGAAGATAAAACCTGGTGACACTATTTTAGAAATTGCACAGGAAGGTCTTTACAAATAGAGTGTTTGGTGGAAGTGGCTAGATCCTTGTAATTGATTGCTGTGTCCTTTGGCATTTCAGTTCCTGGGATTAAAAGTTCACTGCGTTCCCATTAATTTATTACTAGATTAA
The DNA here is from genome assembly GCF_000247695.1 of Heterocephalus glaber. Next base: position 13,954,863 of record NW_004624763.1, on the reverse strand, counting down.
CTCCTTTCATTCTCATCAGAGCTCTTTGAGGTTGAAACTGTTATCATTGCTTTTATTTAGATGAGGAAACTGAGGCAGAGAGATTAATTTGCCCAAGGTCCTAGTCTGTAAAAAGTGAGAGATGAAATTGTAACACTGCCCAGCTGGTTCCAAAGAACCGCCTTATAACAACTGCAAGGCCTCCTTTAATTCGCTGTGATTTGCTAATAAATGCTTGGCTGACTTCCTGCAATTTCAGAATTCATTTATTTCATCTAAAATATATGTGTCTTTATGTGTATAGTCACAAAACTAAAATGTAGTACTTTGAAATTACGCAAGTGATGCGCACTTCTGAAAGAGGTAGCTATTATAGGACACTGAAGAAAATGAAAACCACTAATAAATTCCAACCCACGACTATTTTTGTGCTCATATTTTGCCATCTATCTTTTATATGGTTTTAAAATCCGTATTTATTATATATAATTTAGGTATAAGATTATGTACCTGGTTGTTTATCACTTTGTTTTTTAACTTTACAATATGCTGTGGACATGTTTTCCCATCCAAGTACAATTCATAATATTTATTCTCACAACACATTGTTATATATAGCTCTGTCATAGTATGTTGAACATCCCCTGTAGATGAGCATTTAGGCTACTTCCTATTTGTAGTGATAAAGAACACACTGATCAGCTTCTGCATACATATTTTTCTTTGGCTTTACTCCTTCTTTGGAATAATTCCTTGTAGTGTAATTACAGTTATTTGTAAGAGAAAATACATGACTGTTATCTAGTGGTAATGTCCAAGTCACTGTCCTCTAAAGGAGTAATTTTTAAGATGCAAAAAAAGTCAGTAACTGAAAAATGCATGGGGAATATTATCCTAGAAATATGTAAGGATTAACTGTTAAATTGTAATTAACTTACTTAAGGGTGATGTAAAGGATTCAGAGGAAAACAAATGATAATCACTAACAGTCATTTCTTACCACGCCTATGCGCTGTAATACATGGTGCACAGTCAGGTGTGTTGTTTAATATGCTTACCTTGTGTTACATTTGCAGCATATTTAGAGGAATTCATTTTCAAGCAGCACTCATTTTTCTAAGAAGAGTGGATTTAAATATTTTAATTGAAAGCAGATCTTCAGACAGTTGCCCTATTTTTTCAGGGAGAATTTCTCTTTTTCTTCTTTTTAAAAATTTTGTCTCTGTGGGTAACATTCTTGCTACCCTGAATTCCTTAACATAATTGTAAAGGTGTTCACCTTCCTAGGATGTATGCTGGAAATATCAATAATGTGGTGGGCTTTGAGGGGTATGAGAGAAGAAAAGGAGTTCTATATATTTTTCTTCAATAATCTTTATTTTTATTTAATAATTCTTATTTTCAGATGCTGCACTTACATATATATTCTACTAGAAAGTACTTTTTCATGATATTTCATAATATCAAATAGAATGTTGTTCATTGTTTTTTAGTGAAGCATTGAAAGCCAGAAGCAAGAATATTTTCTCAAATAACACTGCATTTATGCTTCCTGCATGCTAAAAATACTGAGGCTTAGGTCATTCTTAACCATACACTTATGATAATATGTGTGATATCATTTATATAGGCTGTAACTAGGCAAATTAAATACGGTTTACATATGGGAATCTAAACATTTACAACTTCTACCTTAGGGAAAGATACTTTACTTGAAAGTAATCATTTGCTTTTTTAAAGTAAAAGCAGACTCAGTGTGGGACTTTTGAAATTTCTTCCTTAATACACTCAGAAATGAGCAGAACTTTTAATCTAGTACTTATTTTTTTTAGTATAGCTGTTTTGCAAATCATGTTGTAATTGACAGCAATTTGGGTTATATATTAGGAGACAGGCGTATTTATGATTTATTCTTCCTGATATCCAGTTTACAACCCTGAATTTTCTTGATAATTTTCTTGATAATTTTCTTGATAATTTCTATCTACTTTGTGTGAATTATAAAGCTAATTCACAGACAGTTAAGATTTTGGAATGTGAATTTTTTTGAATGCACTGTCTAGGGCCTACCTTAGTATGCCTCTAATAACTTTATGCCGTGTGGATATAGGATGATTTTTTTCTTATTTGTTTGTTTGTTTATTTATTTATTTATTTCAGAGCTTGCCTCAAGTTCATATGGGATTTGAATATTCAGTCTGGTTACTTTTCGGTTCTGTGCCCAGCGCTTTGAGGTTGGAGTTGGGTTTGGAAGTGGGTATGCTCCACCTTACTCCAGCTGTGGTTCAGACATGACTGGATTTTTTTTTTTCGGGTAAAATTAGGTTTTATGTTTTCTTTTGACTCTTCCCTTGTGACACAGTGGAAAGTTCACTGGATTGGAGGAAAGAAGGCTTTGTGTTCTAGACTCGCTTTGTGACTAACTAGCTGTGTGATCCTAGGTGAGTCACTCAATCCTTATGCACCATTTCCTGCATTGGAAAATTATAGACAGAGTGTGCTCTTGCTCAGATCTCTTTAAAATTGCAAATTCTGGAGCCAACTGAGTTTCCTGTAAAACCTTAAACATTCAGATGTGTGAATTGATACCCAAGGCAGCTTTAAGACCAAAATCCTGTATTTTAAATTCAGTGATATTGGTGTCCAAAGAGGTAGCATACATTTGAAGAACAGGTTCTTAAATGTGACTTTCATTGATGGCTAAGAATCCATGGGTTATAAATAACTGTCACACATACAGTCTGAAATCTTCAAAAATTATATTCTTTGGCCCTGTCTCACCCAAGAAAGCTCGTTCTTTGGAAAAGACTTGTTGCAAAGGATCATATTATTAGGGGGGCTGCTTATGAATGAAGATAAAGGGAGGAATGCACAATGAGAAATGAAGTCATTCTGGTGAGAACGTGACATGCTTGAAGTCTATTTCCTCAGTTTCTTGGCATTGAGTAATGGTGCCTGCTGTGTTCCCAGTCAGATGTTCAATCAGAATTTTGGGTGCAGAAACTAATTTTAGTAGGTGGGGTGCAACTTTCTTATGAGTCCATGAATAGACTCTAATCCCAGCTGTTTCATTACAATTATAAAAATAAAATTGGCTGTGAATCATTCGAACTCTTTAATGGATGTGCATAATTCAGCTTCATCCCACAGAAATCTGAAAACTATAAACCTATCTTAGTTCTTTATGTTTCTTCAGAGTTCATATTTCATTATTTATAGATGAGTTTCTTGAAGTGCGGGTGGTCGTGATGAATGTGACCGTGTGTCTCCTGGGGTCTTGGGGTTTTCAGGAGAGGAGTGGCCTTTAGGATGAAACTGAGGATCGAGTGGAGAAGGGTCTAAGGGACAGGGTGGAAGAAAAGAGAAAAACTTCTTAATTTAATACTCCTTGGTATTTTCTTTCCCATTAAAAATATATGTTTATTTTAGATTATAGTTTTGGAAAATATAAGCAAAAGGAAGAAAATGCAAGTAAAAACATGTATCCTTTTGTGGCAATAAACACATATGTACACTGTCGTACATACTCACACAGAGGCATACAAGCCACAAACATGGATTTCTAAGTATTATAAATGGCTTCCAATTTCATTTTATAATACTTATAAATAGTTTTCCATAGCAGTGTCTGTGTACTCGGCATCATCACATTGATTGACTTCATAGTATTTCCTTGTATGTGGTACTGATTGTCCTAGAGAAATTGATTGCCCCTTGCTGGATATATATTTCCAGTTTTTGCTCTTACAAATACTGCAGCATTGAATAGATTTGTAGCTAAATAATTGCATCTTGCTTGAAATTTTAAATGTTTAAAATTAGTGTCCCGATAATCAGGCTTCTCTGTGAGTTGACACTGAAGTGCATTTATTGGCAAGTGTAGGTCCCTTTACCTGGCTTTGTGTATGTACTCCTGGGAAACAGGAAAACTATCCTTTCTTGACGTTCATTAGTTAGAATTGCCTCACAGTGGTAGTCAAGAAATAGAAACCCTAACATTTTCTTTAAACATTATTATAGGGGAGAAAGTTAATAACTATGATGGTTTGAATAAATGCGTTTCTGAAGCTGGAACAGAATCTGTGAGGTATCTATTTCACTTTTATAGTTGAAAGGTAGATTCCTTAGTCACCTTGATGCTTAGTGTGTATTTCAATAGTATAATGTCCGGAAGTGAGTATGACAAGGTTTTAAATACACACGGTGTTTCCAAGAGGTGTTGTAAAGGTAGTAGGTTTTGGTGCTCACATAGATTTGAGACTAACAGCTACTCGGTTAAATGTTTGGCACCCAGACCCCTTTTTGATATGCTTGAATTTATTTAAATTTGTTCGGGCATTTTTCTCAGTTTACTGTAAGAATGAAAACCAGGTATTAAAAAAAGGAGAAAACTATTCCTATACACACCCCGTATCTTTTCACTTGTTTTCCCAAGCATCATAATGGTATATAAAAAATTATTTTAGGAGAGTAGAGATCAGCTATAGCTCATCGTTGGCGAAATTTCAACTAAATGTTGTTTTGTTCGTAGGATGTAAATGCAGGTTGTGTATGTCCAAGTTGAAATATGATGATGCTCACCTAGCTTGAGGATTTACTTTCAGAGAAGCAACACATAATAGAACAAACTAATCTAGGCATGAAATAAATAGAAAATTTAAAAGATGAGGATAGCTTTGTAGAATCAATTCCTGAACCACCAGTCTCTGACTGTCCTCATCATCCTGTAAATACTGATTTAGTACCTACTAGATTTCAGAAGATGTGCTGCCATATAAAAAGCATGAAGATGAGTAAATCAGAGTTTCTTCCCTCAAGTTTCATATGGCAGATTATCGGTGATCAGACAAGCAGCTGTGGTACAAGTGAGAAGGTTAAGGGGAGAAGAAACCAACTTTGTGTATTTAAAGAGGAAGATACCCCATTCAATTGAGAAAATAAAGTTGGTTGTCACAAAAGATTTTTCTGAGCTTATTTTGGAAAGCTTTTATCAGGTAAACTTGCTCATATAGAGAATAAGCCTTACAGAGAAAATAGCATGATGGAAAACTACGTGTGGTATAGTTTGGGGAGCTAGGACCTGACATATAGGTTAGGAGAATTTCCTTAAATGCTTTTTTGAAAATTTTTATTTTAGAAGAAAATAGGGAACTCTTCTAGGTTTGGGGCCAAGGATAACTTGATGAAACCTTTAAGAAAATTAATATAGCATTTTACATAGGTTAGCTTTGAAGAGGGGTAGATGGGTAGTGTTTGGGATGAGGAAGATTAATTGTCTTTTAAACCCATTATTCTATCAGTGATAACAAGGATATCAAAATAGTAAATAGTAAATAAAGGAAATAATTTCTGTATCTGTGCCAAATGCAGAATCTTCCATAGTTAACAAAGGTTGTATAGAACAGGTGACTTTGTGGGGTTTTTTATAACTGGGAGAGATGAATAACAGCCATCATTTGAGACACACTACTGGACAACTTCTCCTCTTTATTTGTAGTAGTTTATTTAATACTATAATGCTTTGGCATAACTGCTATCTTTAATTCCATTTCGCAGAGAGGAAGGGAGCCTCAGAAATGTTACGTCATTTGCCCAAAGTTACCCATCTAGTGAGTGACTGGATCAAACTGGATCATGTCCACAGAGTCTGGTTTCAGAAATCCATACTCTTTACTATATTTCCTCTCAAAAAATGGTAGTGGCATTAGCAGATCTCCAAAGTCAGCTGTTTTGTAGCAGAGAATTTGTGAATCAGGTATATGCCTACAAGTCTGAAGAGCATTCAGATTAAAATATCTAATGGATAGATGGAAATGGCTGCTCTTGTAGAGGATGTGGAATGACTTCTAAAAGCATTGACAATTATTTAAAGTTGAATATATATTGAAAGCATAGTTTGTATAAAATATTATTGGAACAGTGTCAACAAGGATAAGCCAAAGATACCGATTCTTTAAGTCTTGCAAAACATTAATGAAGATCATTTTCAGGAAATTGAATAGAGCAGAGGTAAAGGAACGTCAGGTGCCACAGAGTGAAACAAAATTTTGTCTTATTGTAGAGGAGAAAATGACCACATTCTGATTCAACCATCCAGGAAGATTTTCTGGAACTGGTTGTTTATCCATTGGTTCTTGAGAAAGTGATGTTCGGGAAAACTAAGCGAAAATCAAATTGCAGAAATTTAAAGAGACTCCAAATAGAGAGTGAGCTCTCTTACTCCAGCTTTAAAAAAATTAATAAACGTAGGGGATGAGCCCCACTCTGCATTGTAGGATAGTATCTTAACATTTGTGGAATTAAAGTGGAAGATTCTCTGCACATGTCAGAATTTCTCTGTAAATGATAGGATTCAGAAACGGCGCAGACACCCAAGTTTTCAAGTGTCTTGTCATTATAGACCAATAGGGTAGAGTAAGGAAGCGCCATCTTCAGACAGGAAGATGAGTGTTCACATCAGCCTGGTTTAAAAATGCAGTAATCAGTGTAAATACGTTTCAGAAAGTTTATTTCCTTTTAACCTATTTATAAATTTGTAGGTTATGTGTGTAAATAGCTCTTATTCAAATATTATTCTACTCTTTAGGGTTATTATGTACATATGATCAAATGAAAATAAACCCAAATAATTCCTGAATGTTCATTGAAAAATGTATACTATATGCACTGTGCTTGTTGGATTGATTCATTATCCATAAGAAGTATTATATTTTAGTTTTGTATATTAGTGTTCTTACTTATTTACTGATTATTTCTCTTAGATGTAATGACTCGTTTCAATGTCTAATTTTATCATTGAGAAGAAAGAGAAATGCTTGCTTGTGATACGTCACCTGTGTACAATGACTGAAACTGTTACATAACTTAATACTGTATTACTTTAAGTCATTTTAAAAGCATTCTACTTTCCCTTTTGTTTAAAAGTCCTACAATCCCTAGAATACTGGTGCGGGTTAGTGGAAATCTTGATTAAAATCTTCCAAGTTTTAAGGCTTTCAGTTCTTGTAAACAATTTGAGAGATAGGCTCATTATTTCTTTTTATTAGTCTATATACCCATGTAATGTTAATAAGAAAAATATCAAAGTTTTTTTTTTTCTTTAGTTGTGTTGCAGTAACTACAAATTAAAATTCCTTTTAGAAAAATTGCCTGCTCTTCATTGTGTTGATCTAAAAATTTATGGTAGTTCTTTAAAAAAAATTGCTCTCAAGATATACTATAATCATTTTAAAAGTAAAGGAGCTGCCTTGAATGTACCAATTTTCCATAGCTGCCCTGAATATACCAATTTTCCATTATTTACAATAAGCCTTTTAAGTTTTATATCTAGACTGCTTTTAAAGTGGTTCTTTCAAAAGTTGCAGGACTGTGAACCCTCATCATCTGCATAATCAATTTATTCTTGCTGGAATAGCTAAGGAAGGTACAGATAGGTAAAGGGCTCTGCGTGGGGAACAGCTGTAATGCAGGTGGGTCCCACTTGGCCTCAACATGAACAGCCCAGACTCTCCAGGCTTTGTGCAGTAGGACACCCCGACTGCATTGTGTTCAGGTGCCCTCACGGCTCTTGGTTGTTCTGTTTTTCATGAACAAACATGGTGATTTGGGTTAGCGTGGGATTGGCTCTGCACCTCCATTCTGTCTAGTACTTAAGATGTTTTTCTTTTGTGAAGCTGGAGATTGAACCCAGGAGCTTCACACTGAACTGTGTCATCAGACCTTTTTCATTTATTTTATTTTGAGTCAGGGTCTTGCTGAGTTGCTACTTGTGAACTTCCTTCCTCAGCCTCCAGAGTGCTAGGATTATAAGTATATTCCTATGTGTATTTGTTTTCTTTGTTTCTTGTTGGCTCTACCAGGCTGCTCCTCTCTTAGAAGATATAGAATCAATATGTTTTTAATTGAACACAATTGTATGAGGGCATATGTATTTTTTTGTAATTTGGAAAACTTTTAAAATTTCTATATGAGACTGCCATATTGTCTATATATTTTTCTTACTGTTAAGTTTGTAATTACAAACTGAAAAATATTTGAATTTTTAGGACCTACAGATTGATAAATTGTAACCTTTGTGCATTTTTAAAAATAACTCTTAGCATATAATATTATTTAGTGAGTTGCATACTCTGAGAAAAATAATGCTAGCAATTTGGGGTTCACATAGGAATAAAAGTTTGAGTTTTATGGGAACATTTTTAAGTTTGAAATTTTTTCTGAGTTATCTAGTAAAGCAGAGATTTCTTGGGGTTCGCAGAATTTTTTTTATAAAGGAATGTAGTCAACCAATCTGCCTGTGTGTTTTTAGGTTTAAAAAAAGTTCCAGTAGACCCTAAAAGGTTTATATTTTTTACAAAGAATCATGAAATCCAAAATTAATTTTCTTCACACTATATAATTTTAAAAAAAAATTAATTTAGATTTTTGCTTAAATTTGATCAGTCTGTTCCTGGTTTGTGGAGCTCAATATCGACCACTATTGAACTCAAAATGTGAAGAAAGATTGATCGTCCTTCTCAGCTGCATGCTTCCAAGGCAGGGAAGGTTTCAGGAGATGAAGTACAGGCCTCTAGATAACAGGAAGTATGCAGTGGAATTCTTTATCTTGATTATTTCACAACCAAGTTTGTAGTGTAGAAAATGTGATATGAAAAAGAAAAAGATATTGGCAAATACCATTCCTTGAGCCTGCAGCATCTGACTTGCTAGGGACAAACCTGGAAAGTGGAGTTTGAAAGCTTTGTGCACTCAGTAATGCATCTAATGTTTCCACTACAAACCCAACCTGATCATCTTCATCGCCTTGTCTAAAGGTGACACAGATACAAGTGTAGGGTGAGATCCACAGAGACAGGTGGCTATCCCCTTCCAGCAGCTTTCTTGCTTGTTTTAGTCACCCTCTGGGAAAGTAGTAGTGGGAAAGGGGGAAGAAATGGGTGGGATGCGTGGGAATAAAGCTGGCGAATGACTCTGTTTTTAGCCCCATACTGAATGGGAGTTACCCTAGGGTACCCTTCTGGTACCAGACTCTTTTGGCTGCCTGGATTGGGATCCATGCAGAGAGAAAAGATTCATAGAGAAATAGCTAAAACCTCACTGTAATTTGTCTTACACAGTTATTTTTGTGCGTGTGGCTTACAGGAATGTAATTCCTTCAATCATTTAAAATGTGATCTAGTGAAAGTCATTGGCAGGAAATGAAATTTCACTTTGTTACTTTTTTTTCACTTAAAGGCTAATCTGATTAGCTTTAAAACATTTGTTCATCTTTTTCTTCAGTATTTGAACTTTGCTATGGAAGGCATGTGGGTTTAAACAGTACTTGGCTTGCCATCTGCTGATGAGGGAAAGCGAGATGCCAAATCACAGTCCGGGAAAGTGTATTTCGGGAGAAGGTATTTCCATCCGGAGTGCTGTCGGCAGCCTTACAGAGTACTTTCATTGGGATTATATTGATATTGTTAGTAAGAGGAGCCTATTTGCTGATTTGATGGAAACTATAGAATCAGAAAGTTTCTGTGTCTGTTGAGAGATATGGGACTTGGTGAATTTTTGGTCCCATTAATTATAGTGCTTTTTTCTTCCTAAGGTAGTCATTTGTAGAAGACACTTTTCTGATGATATTTTTTAAAAGCAGTGGTACCTTTTATATCTCGTGCTGGAAATTAGAACGCAAAAGATCAGTTTTTTCAGATGAATCTGCAAAATAAAGAACTATATATTTTTTTACAATATTTTTGTGGTAAACTATTTTGAAAATCTGTGTTGACCTTGTGGAGTTTAGAAAGAAGAAGGAAAAGGGAATGTCCACTGTTAGGATCTTAAACACTGAAAAAGACTCCAGGCATTGTCACAAGAATCCTCTCTGAGTCCTCTGATCAGCTCTGTGAGATGGGGCAGCTGGAATTCGTGAAGACACTAACGCACGAAGAAGTTAAGTTCTCTGGCCATATAGCACAGCTGGTTTAAAACTCTGTGCATGACAGGAATTTGACCATTGCCCCATTGACCTAGAAGGTCAGTGTGTCTTGTCCTCTGATGCTTGCTGTAGTGTGGATGCTGAGAAAGGTGTTGCTTCTACTCCAGGGCCTCCGTGAAGGAGCAGCAGGGACTCACATCGCTGTCTTGGACTAAGCAGGGTTCACAGGAGAAGTCTGCTTCAGTAATAAGAGGTGCTGAGCCTGGGTGTCCCTCCTCTAGCCAGAGTGAGTCAGTGTGACTTAGTGAGTGGTACTTTTTTTGACAAGGCCACTTGCTTTGGGTTTTGGAAGAATTTTGTGTTATCAGCCCATTCAGAACTTCTAAATCACTTCACCAGCGTTCAGTACAAATTCTGGTTCTTGCATTTGCCTTGAATATGTTTCTTAATTTCTGAAGATAAATCTTAGTATAGAGATGTATAGTTTAAAAAAAAAATCAAAACGGAGTGATCTTTTAACATTTTCTTACCCTTAACAAACGGTGTTATCAAAGTCACTAGATGTTTCTTGGCCACATTCTTGGAATTTTTGTGTCAAAGGATGTGCACTTAAGAATGTGTATAGGTAATGCTGGGCTGCTTTCTCTTTTCCAGTATCAGCAAATGATTGCAAAGGTGCTGTGTCCATTCAGACACAGGTTAGGCAAGAATGAGAAGGTAGAAATGAAAAGTCAACATGTAGAAAATATGTCTGTCACTAGGAATTGTTATATTGAGTTTTTCTGTCTGTATGGATGGCATTTGTCAGATACACTTATTTTCGACATGTTGTGAATCTTTTGTCTATGTTTGTATACTTGGAACAAGTATATCTTGGCTATAGCTGATACATACAAACCTTTCCTTTTAATGGAATAAACTACTGTAATCATCGAGATGTATTCAGAAAAAAAATGTAAAGTTTCTCTGATAAGTTAGATACACACAAGTAAAATGCAGTTTAGGATAAAAAGTGAGTTATAAATATTGCAAACACCCGATGGCGTAAAAGTGATTATTCCATTTACCTCATCATGTAGGTGTTGAAGTCCTGGAATTGACTTATTCATGATCATTTTTTTCTGTCCATTTCCCATCTTACTTACTTCCTTTCACAGAATGAGTTCATGAAATTAAATGTATTAATCCATTTTAATAACTTAGCTGTTGGACAAAATTTATTTATCACTAAACTTTTGGGTAAACTAAAATATATGATATTCTCAGATTTATCATAACTTTGTAGCTGTCTTAAAGTTTTGCAGATAATCTGAGTTGCCTTTGCTCAGTGAAGAGTCATTGTATTTCGAAGAATGGGTGGCAAAAGTAATGACATTCTGTTCTTAATTTTTTTTTCTTCTCACTCTTTTATGATTTCTGGGATACTGCCATTCTCCACATTTCCTCTGGCCTTCAGAATGCCAGCTGGCTATTAAAAAGAAAAATAAATCTAAAAGCAACAATAAAATCAGAAATCATGGCAGAGGGAACTTCATCCCAGTGTCCTGTAGGCTGGGTCTTATCCAGAGATTTTTGCTGTGTAGACATGTTGGAGACCTGGCTTCTCTCCATTTTCTGTTCTATGGACCTGTCAACTTTTCTTTCTTTTCCCTAGACTTGGAGGAGCTGTAGTACAGGTTCTCTCCATAATTCTGACCCCCCTGACTTTGGACAATCTGGCTGGTGACTTTATGTTGTTCTAACCAGTCCAGCCTGTCTACAGATGGATGATTGTCCAGAATCCTCAGATACATGCAAATTTTTTGATCACTCCATAAAATCTTAAACCAGTACGTGATGTGTAGATAGATTCTCATTTGCCTCCACTTCCATCATGCACACACACATTGGTACCAGTCAGTAATATGGGTAGGTTCGCAGGTCCATGGTTCAGTATCTACACTTTGCCTTAAAGCAACGTTTGGATGCACACTTACCAAAGTTTATTTATAAAATAAGTATAAGTGAGATGAAAACAACAGTATGAGATCAGATAGTCTTGTTCATATGAGAATGAAGAAATTCCTTCCTCTTAAAAGTTTTGAGTAAAATGGTTTGGGGTTCTTGTAATTTGGTGTGATAATTACCATACTTCAGGGCAATCAGAATTTTGAAGTATGACACTTCTCGTTTCTTGGTGCTATTATTTTTACTGCATTAAATTTATATTTTATTTAGCCTTGCTGAATTATTTCAGTTTTCAGTGCAGTCAGTAAAGCTACGATTAACTTATATTGTTTTTGTTCACACGATCACTTTCTCATCTAGTGCATCTTGGAAAGACATCTTCTACATTTTCCACCAAATTACAGATGCTGAGACTATTCTGTAGAATTGCTTTCTTTTCCTTTTTATTGAAAATGTGTAGTACTTCAGGGAACTCACGAATGTATGTATGAAAGCCCAGGTTCATCAGATGGAAAATAAAGTCAAAACAGGAAACTTCAGTATGCTTAATTATGAAGAAAACAAACAAACAAAAAAAGCAGAGTCATTTTTCCAGTGCAGTTAAATAGAAGAGACCCATGAATATTACACTTACCTAATTAGGGTTCCCGCAAAGGAACCATCTTTAGTTTCACCTGCTTCTTCTGAGATGTCATATATGCTGTCAGACTTCACCAAATGAACACATAGTTCAGGTTTTAGAAATGGCTCTGATTCTTCTGGCTGGTCAGCCTGTTGAAAGCTGGCGTTGTACCACCTGTGAGAGGGTTCTGAACTTACAGAAGAAAAACACCTGTGGCTGTCAGCACCCCTTCCAGCAAACAGTTCATATTGCTATGCATCATTTAACTACTTTCCCTTTGTCAGCAGGAGTTTTTGTTTCACACCTGAGGGCTGTCATGTCAGGAGTAAGAATAAAGGCTCAAATCTTGGACTTAAAGTTCAACAGTGAATGAACTGGAGCCTTTTTTTTTTTTTTTTTTTTAATACCAGGGCATCTGAGTTCGAACTGTGCCCAGTGGCCTCTCCTCCCCAAGGAACAGCAACTTGTTAGACATTAGTTCCCCCTAAGTATTCTCCCTCTATTCTGTCTTCTCTTAGAAACCTGCATGTTTATTAGAAACCCTTATTTATATAGAGTAGGGAGAAATGTTTGATTGACTGTTTTATGGCCTCCTTTTCAACGTTTATGAGCATGTGCCACCATTAAAAAAAAAACCCTGAAAGTAACATCCAGTAGTGTCAACTTTCACAGGCACACCGTGGGAGCCCACAGTGAGTGGAGAATTATCCTTCCTCAAAAGAGGAACAAATTAGGCAGCGCCTGTTGTGACCTCTTGTTGCGCATGGGTATGTTCTCCTCGTCCAAGTGTGTTTCCGCATGGACAGCAGTCTTAGGTACCACGGTGAGGGGGTTGGTTGTATTCAGCATTCTGGCGTCAAAACCTGGAAGGAGCTAATTGGAACCCCATACGGTACGTGTAATGGGCACTCTCAGCTGTTTAAACATACACCAATTATTTTCAAGCTTTCCAAACCCATCTGTCACCATATTGTCCACTCCTGTGAAACAAAATTGTTATTTCTTTCTGCATAACCTGATAGAGGCCTGATTGTTTCTTGTTTCAGCAAAATTCTTATTTCTGCATCATCAAAATCTATTGTTTTTGTTGTTGTTTTTGCTGTTGGTTCACCTACCACAAATTTATTGTACCATTTCCTATTTGAAAAAGAAAAACAAAAATAGGTATAACCAGATGGCCACATCAGAAAAAATAAAATTAAGTGCTAAAGGCACTTGGTTTAGGATTAAAAATACTTCGTGAAAGCTACAGTGTTATCTTTTCTTTTCCAGGCTTCCTAGTTGAGTCAAAGTAATGTACTTTGTGGCGTCGTATTTAATCGCTGAGGTTTTCTGTCCCATTCTTCACTGTATAATGTGTAATTTGACATAGATTCCTGGCCATTGAACCTTTTTGAAAGGTTGTTAGGCTTAGTTCATAAATGGGAGTAATTGGTGTGAGATTTGAGCACTGCTCTCTGCAAGACTTGAACAATGTTAAAGATGCTTCCAGCTCTCTTGAGATTTCTGTAGGGCAGAAGAAGGGAAATATAAGCAAGTGGAAAAGTGTGTATTTTTTTTTTCCTCCAATGGTGGCAAAATCCAGAGATTTTTTGGTAACTGATTTCATTGGTTCCTGAATGTATTTTACCTCTAGCAATGTTAAATAAACCCAAGATTGCATAGGTTTCCTTTAAGAGGGATGTACTCCAGCAGTTCCCATTATCATTGCATGAGTTACCATAACATCTAATACCTCAGCTGGAGTTTAAATGTTATGACAGTTAGAGGACTTAATGTGAGTGCAGTGAAGGCTTAGAAGACCTGTGAGTACAAGTTTACAATCATGTGCTGGGCTCCCATAGAAGATTTAAATTATTAAACTAAACTTATATGGTCACTTTGACGTTTTAAGATTTTTCCATATAAATTAATGAACAAAAGGCATATCACTCCTTGGACTTGAGGTTCTTATTTCTTTTATCACATTAGCATAAGAGGAAATGAAACAGTACAAAGTTTTAATTTCCCTCACTTCTGGCTAAACCACTGGGTTAGTGATTAGCAGAGGAGACCTTCATATTATGTTTTGAGCTCTGTTCCCTGGCTGCGATTCACTCAACCTTGACGTAAATCTGAAATAAGTATTTTGTAAGGGGTTAGCCTTCTGTGCAAGGTGTGTGAGAAATGCTGCCAGACCAGGTTGGGCTCAGAATCGTGTCAGGTTGCCTTTGCCTTGGGTGGTGAATAAGAAAATTCAGACAACAGAAAAAGGATGGAAAAAATTTTGCTGAGCACACCCTCACCTGCCGCTTCTGAAGGAGTTACTGTCTTCCTTACAAGAATGGAAGGTTCCTTTTGAGTGATGAATATCTGTTGGGTGGGTTATTTTTGCTTCTTCTTTTTTTTTTTTTTTTAGAAATTGCCAAGTCACTGTTAGTGGGTGCAGTGTGTCAGATGTCAGGATGGCAGACAAATACCTCCCTCCCAGCGTCCCTTTCTGATGAGGCGATGGGGTGTTGTTGGAACTGGTTGCTTCTCATTGAATCTGTGTCATCATGCCATTTGCCCTGGGTGATCAGCAGCCTTTCATGTAAACCCCAGCCAATCTAATGATAATAATGGAAAGGAAGAGAAAATATACACACCTGGGGAAGGGGGAGACAGACAAAGAGAGACTGGAAGCATTCTTTTCTTCGCTCTTCATGTCCAGATTGTCACAGGGTGTAGAAGAGTTGTACACCTTCTCCCCTTGGGTATAACTGTTCCCCCTTTCACTGAAGCAAGAAAGTTATATGGAAATAGAATTTATATTTCCATATCAGTGTGATCCCTTGTGCTTGAAAGGTTGAAAAAAAAATCAAGCTTTTGTTCAATCCTCAATAATCTATTTCCAGTTATCCTGAAAGTTCTTAAAGCCACCCTCCCTCCGTATATAAAACTGAAATTCAGCATTGGTTAATCTTTTTTTTTCTTGGCAGTCACCTTGACCAACTGATTTGAGTTACCATTATTTTTTGGGAAAGAGAGGAGGGATAATTCTTAATACAGATTTATATTAAAGTGATGAACTAAAAAGTGTTTTTAAAATAAATATATATTTACATATTTATTTATTTGCTTACTTAGCAGCACTGGGAGTTGAACCTGTGGCCTTCTCACTGAACTGCATCCTCAGCCTTTTTATTTTTTTATCTTGAGACAGGTCTCGGTAAATTGCTAGATTTTGCCCAGATTGGGCTTCCCACAATAGAGGGATGACAAGTTTACAAGCATGTAGCAGTATGGCTGGCTAATAAAAAAAATTAAAATCAGTATTCAGATAAATCCAGGAAAATGGGCAAAAGTAAATAGGCATTTTCTTTATCCACTGGAAAAATCAAAATAGAATATTGAGAGTGGAAGTACAGGGAGTGAGCTCCCTGTTTCACAGAAATAACTTTAAGTAGTTCTTCAGAATTAAGGGTTTATTTTTAATATCATCAGGTTATTTTTAACCATCCTTGTGATTGTTCAGAACATGAATTATACCCGTCTAAAAACAGTTACCTTCTCACACCTGTCACCTTGGAGCCTTTAAATACTGTTATCTCTCTCTCTCTCTTTTTTTTTTGCTCCTTATTGCTGTCTTGATGTATTATTATTGCTTATTACCCAGGGAACACTTAAACAGCACCAAGAAAATTTAAATCTTTGTTTATAATTAACTTTTGAAAAACAAATTGAGATTTGTTGATCAAGACCTGTGCATTAAGTCTCACCTTCCCGTTCCAAGCTCCTTTTAGATTGGTAATCAGCAGGTGTGTGTGTGTGTCTGTGATTTTACTAATAATTGAGAACTTCCTCCTTATAGATGTATACTTTTCTGTACTTCAGTGCATGCTTGGTAATATTACTAATGGCAACCAGGGCAGATCACGCAGGTTTTTGGTTTGCTTTAGTAGCTGTCTGTGCAGGATTTGAGCCAGGAATTTGAAGATGCAGCTTGACTGTAGGTTGTTCTCTAGCTTTGTCCAGGTTATCTTTCTCCCTGTAGCAGGTTTCAGTTAATGCATTCTATTCTAAAGGTCACTAAGGATAGAATTCTGTTTTGTGGCTTTTTACATATCCCAA
Organism: Heterocephalus glaber; assembly: GCF_000247695.1. The sequence continues at coordinate 13,938,304 of NW_004624763.1, read as the reverse complement.
ATCACACCCTTTGTTGATACTGGAGTTCTGAAACAATTGAGGGAGGTAAAAGGAAATAAAAGCAAGATTAGGGAAATTGAGGGAAGAAAATAGCACTTTTCCTCTGATGGAACACATGAAGAAGAATGTGGCTTGTCCTGTATTCTGATGGGCTTCTTAAAACTAAAGCCCACGGCCCCTGCCTGGTGGAGGTAGTTTGTACCTGCCTCAGGTGGACCAGAGACCACAGGCTGTGCATACAAATGACAAGATGCAGCCCTTGTTTTTGTGGTGTTTGGAGTCTGTTAGGAGAGATAATCCCTGCACACAGGTGACCAGAACATAGGTTAATATTTGGTAAGCATCCAAAGCAAGATACAGCGTTTCAAAAATAGGTGTAATATTTCCTCACCAAAGGTTTCCTTTATGAAATGTTTTGAAAGAGCTGTGTTAGTGCAAAGTAATCATAGCACTAATCCACCATCAATGTTAATGTTAGTTTTTATGAAAATAAAGCTGTGGCTTTTGTCCTGGGAGTTTTAGTAAATGTGTTAAAGGTAACGAGGAGGTAAGGGAATGTTAATGTTAAAATGGTAAGTGCTGGGGTTAGATGGCTGTTCTTCACCTCTTAAAACAAGAGGTTTCTGCATTTCAGCTGAGGTTTTACTTGGTGTTACCAACTCTGGAGGGACTTTTCATGCTGGACTTGGTGCTTCCTTCTTCAGCAGGCAACAGGAGAATGAAAATAGCAATTTGTTTCCTTGCCCTGGTGTTTGCCAGGTACCATTGTAAAAACACAAAATATGCACTGGGTACCACTTCAGGGCATTCATCCGGTTTAGTTTCTGAACGGTCCCTAAGTTGCGCCTAGAGTTGATAAAAGTAAACTTTATAAACTAATGGGCAGCATATGCCAGTGCACAAATTATTTTACTGGCTCACAGTTGTTGAAGTTTCTCTTAAATTTTCTCACAGTACGACTGATTTTGCATTTGGGACTTCCCTAAAATGGATTCAGCAGCGATTCCCTGAAATATTCAAAATAGTTCAAGGCACAAGGTAACCTAGATATTTAAACAGCCCCTTTGCACCTTAGCAACATGGTTGTTATGATTTTTTGAAAACAGCCTTTGTTTCTTTTCTCTGCTAACTTCTGGCTTTAGTCAGCAAAGATTTCTCTGCCTCATTAATGTTGTAAGGATTCTAAATAAAAATTTTCTTCAAGGATTGCTTTTTGGGCAGGCCTACTATTGATTGCTGATTTTAGTGCTTGTATCTTTCTGACCCATTTTACAACTTGCTGGAATAACCTTTTTAGATTTTGAATTCCCACAACAATCCTTTTTATATATTTGGGAACTGATTTGAGCCTTAAATTGGTTTTTATTTTTATTCTAGTTAAAATCAAAGCAAAGCAAAACAAAACACCACACCATCAAATAGATTCTTGACAGCAGCACGAAGGAGGAGTTGTCTTTAGAGTCTCTTAAAGTATAAGTCCTTAATTCTCCTGTTCTGGGTGCCTCAGTCTCCTCCTGCCTCCTAGGATGCTTGTGATGAAAGCATAGCATTTATGCATTTATGCCTCAAGGTGCATTGCATGGAAGTATAAAATGTTGCTCCATAGAATTATATAAAATATTGAAAAGGCCAGTTTATTCACCCATTGTTTGTTGTTAAGACCAACAATTTGGTTTCATATACAGGATACAGGCAAAGGGGAGAAAACATATTTCAAAATAAGATTTTTTTAGGAGTGTGAAACATTTTTTCAGAACATGGTTGAACATTTGATAACAAATCGTATTTATAAACTTTGCATTGCCCTAAAAGTAATGTCTTCATATGGCAGTGCGTGCACTGAAGTTTGATTTATTCACACAAGCAATAAAGACAACCATGTCTCCTAGGAGCCAAGTCTTGTGCTAGGTGTTAGGGGCTAGGTACTAGGTACTAGGTATTCCATAGTGAACCAGACAGAAATACCTCTGCTCCCACGACACTTTGTTGTAGTTTTTTTCTTGTTTTGTTTTTATATATCTGAACATTTAAGGCTAAAAACCGTATCTCTGATTAGTGAGACCAGAAATAAATTAGAATGAGCTCATGCCTTCTCAACAGTCTGAAATTGACGTTAAGAATTTAGGGTTATCCAAGTAATCATGCTACATCAAAGATGAAAATCTAGATTCCAAAAACCTGTTTTAGAAGGCCAGTGAATAGCATATTCTCACTTTGGTATCAGTATTTCCAGAGCAGCTGGAGAGCATATTGATATGCTGACATGGACTTTAAGCATGGCATCTTTACTCATGTTAATACACTAGATAGAATAAACGGGGAGCACATCTTCATAAGATTTCATAATACATTTTGTCAGTCATACGTATTAATACATTTTGTTATGCTGACACATTAACATTAAAGAGTGAAAGACTGTTGGCATTATCTTGAGATTTTTATAGTGGTTAGTAAGTTTTGAAACATAGTTATATTAAAATAAAGTTCAAGAACCTTTACAGGCACCTGGACATCACAGGCATTCTGATCGTCATGTCGTCCCTTGCAAATGAGTTGTTTTAGGTACCGTCTTGTGACTACAGTTAATTTTAAATTTTACCTCTGTGTCTTTTTTTAAAAAATTACACCACATTAGCATTCTGTATCACTTGGAGTTATACTGGTGATTTTGTCATTTGTACAGTGCTTTCATATATCTAGCACATTTCCTTCTAGGTAATTTGATAACCCTAAAAGCGCATGCAATCCGTCATAAAATGATGCTTCAGAAATATAATTATAATTATGGATTTGAAAAATCTTAATGGTACAGAACCCCACAGAGTAGATGATGAAAAGAAAGCAATGATTTAAGTACAGGCCAACAATGGGAAAATATAAATCCACAAAGTGTATCTTACACTACCAGGAGAAAGTATTTTTAATTTTTAATTGCTAAACTGGTATGCAGCACTGAGAAATATTGAGAAACACTATTCCTTATGCCAAACTTGGATTCTGTGAAAGACCCATGCCAGATGCCTGAGCAGCTAAGACTCTGGTCTTGGGCCTGGTTTTCTCTTTATACAGGGAGGTGGGGTAGCTAGGCTTACACATTGTCTTGCCTTTTTATACTTAGATAATCATTTGAAAATCAAAGAGTGTTCATTGAAAGCCAATAGGCCAATTTTATGTTTATTTCATCAACCTCCAATTTAACAGTAGATGACAACTATCTTTATTAATACGATATTAAGTGAAATTTCTTTAATACTGTTTACCATCATATTTCTGTCTATTCCTGGTCATAGACTATAGTTTTCAGAGTATCTTAGAAATTTTAAGACTAAAACACTTAATCTTTTATTCCTGACATTAAGACGGGCAAAGCCATTTTTTTGGATTTGCTTTGCCAATGAGCTTTGGATTGGCCTCATAATTAGGAATCTGGTTACTTGGAATATAAGGCTACATTTTTCTCAGTTAAAAAAAATCATCTCTTAATTGTGTCATTAATTTCCATTAGAAGTAGTAGTGCTTTTGTGTATCTTAGTGTCAGTGATAAACATTAATAGTTTTAGAAATATGTTATTTTTCCCCAACGCTGGGACGGAAAACAGGCTATAGCTATGGTACTGTGGTATTCAGATGGGGACTGAACAACATTTGACCTCTAAGGGTCATCTTTATCCCCTTGTATCCAGTGCAGACTTTCAGATTTATTTGGAAAAACAGGAAGGTGTTTGTATGAGCATGGTCCATCATCGTTGGGACTTGGAACACAATGGGATGAGAGCCCATCTTGGGGAAGCAGGAAACCTCAGCACTGGGGTCAGAGATGTTGGGGGAAGGTCACAGGCAGCTTGGAGACATGGTGTACAGGCCTAGCTAGCATTGTGCAAAATGGAAAGAGCCAGTAGACACGAATGGGTTTCTGGGTCTTAGATAAGAGATTTCTAATTTAATTAGGTTATCAGATTTGCTAATGAATATTTATGTGTAAAGGACCAAAAACAAAATACTAGGACAATAGGATGTGCTTCGTGGCTTGAAAAGCTTCCAGTCTGTTTAGGAAAGCAGAACACAGGTACCTGGGTTGGAACAGGAACAGCATCTGGCGTCTTTTTCCACAGATGTGGTAGCAGAACACCATGTGAGTACTGAAAGGACACATTAAATAAAAGAGAGTGATTTTTAAGACCTGTGCATTTGACTCTGGGGCATTTGAATGAGGGTCATTGCCCACTAATTAGATAGGAAGGCATTTATAGCAATGTTTATCGGCAATTTAAACACAATTTTTGTGTCAGTTAAAAAAAAAGTTAGGAATTTAGAATATTGTGATTTTTCCAGAACAACCATTCAGGAAAAGTACATCCAGACATGTTCTCTGTTGTAAAAATGCACGGTTAGTTTTTCTTAAAAGGTCTTGTTGTTTGAATGACAAATTCAAAATTGTTTGAGAGGAGAAGCCATAGTTGCCCGCATACACCTTGACACGCATACACCTTGACACCCGGAGGTGGGCATTGTGCTGCTTTGTTTGGCCTTTGGAGTGGTTAATCAATCCATTTGTTGCTCTCGGGGAGCCCACCAGGCGGAACCCTTAGGGTGTGCTGGAGTCACATTTGCTCTTTTCTAATTCTGCAGTAGGCTTAGCATCGTCTTAGCTAACAGAGGTGCTCTTTTCGTCCGGCTGTTGGGTTCGCACAGTGGAAATGTACCGTTCCATGCCCCACCCACCTGACCTCACGCTGACGTCCTTGGCCAATCCTTCCTGCCTTCTGCTTCACATACTCTCGTCTGAAGGGAATTCATCAGCTGGGGAGGAAAAAAAAGAAAAAGAATCCTTGCCAAACAACTCTTGAGTTTTAAAATCCACGGAAAAGTTCACTAGTGGTTGATAACGTGTTGGAAACCTTCTGAGTAACTGTTAGTTTTCCTTTCTTGTTTTTAGTCACTACAAAGGGACTTTTGATGTTGATGAGAGAAGCACAAATGTTGAAATAATGTTTCATTTACCCAGTCTCCTCCCACGTTTGAACACGTGAGCTTGTGTTTAAGTGCCTGCTTGAAATTCTGCCTTGTCCCCTGCTTGTTAGAACACCAGTTATCAGGAGAGGGGACGAGAGCCCCCGAGATTTTAACTGTCTTCTGTGTCTCGGCTCAGAATCCATCCGCTCGCAGGCTGAGTGGCTGCGAAGCTCTTGCACATGTAGTGGAGTTTGCGTCCACAGTTCGTGTCTTCTCGGCTCAGCTGGGGTGTGGGGAATGAGATGCCGGGAAGCGGTGGGAAGCTATCTGTCCCTAGGAAGTGGAGGGACAGTCCCTTGGGCCGCGGTGAATCCTCCCGTTGGCACCTGCTGCCCTTCTTCATTCACGCTCATCGTCAGGCTGGTCTCTCTCCCTGTCCTGTCCTTTGTGCTCTCTTCACCTGCCCCGGGCCTCCTGTCTCCTCTTCACACTGGCAGCCTCTCAGGGGCCTCCTCTGAACCAGTGCCATCTGGGGCAGCCGCCCTTGTCTACAGCTTCATTGACTCACCTCCTCTTCTAATCTCTTTGGAAAACTTATCTCCTCTTCTTTTTGGGCCTCCTCATTGTAATTTATTTCTCTCTCCATTACTCCACTGATAAACCACACATTGAGCCAGCCTCGGAGGGCTGTGCTGTTGGATTGGTGTCAATCTTCACTGAGCTCTTTGTTGTCACCCTCGCTGGCCATGCTGGTGACTCGTTTCGCAGACAGGAACTGCAGACGGATGTCAGTTCGGAGTTTGAAAATGAAGCGGAGCTCAGTGTTGTCGCCCTGAATCATTTGATTTGTGCATTGTTTTCTCCTGAGGGTTTTGGAGTCAGACTGGTTCCAGGAAAGGGGTGGGCCGTTGAGTTCAGGGGGTGCAGAAATGCGCTTCTGCTTTTCTGGGGCCTCTGGTTTGGGGTGGGCTTGTGGGCGGGGCTGGGAGGTCTGACTCCCGTCTTTAAGACAGGTGCACCCCTTAGGTCACCTCTCAGGGCTGGAAAGGAAGGGAAAAGCCCTCGCCTACCATTCATTAATGCCTAGGAATGCTGAGCTGGTTTCCCAGGCACCCTACATTTATTTGCTTTTGCATTAGCTTTGAGAATGCTTTTGAGGAACTGGTTTAACGAATGAGAAACAATGCATAAACTCTCTCGGAGAAATATTTATTAATATTCTACAGTGGAAAATAGCCCACAGTATTAAAATTGTTGCTTTAAAATAAAAATTTCCTAAATGCAATATACAAATAATTTTAAGGATTTTAGAGAAGTAAAAGTCGTTAATGAAACCTGTAAATTTAAAAACTGAGTGGAGCAAATGCTTAGCTATCAGAAACTGATACATAAGTTCATTAAAATGCTGTTTTAATTGTATAGGAGATATCAGTAAATTTATATATTCTCCATTTACATGTTCTTCATAATCAGATCAGAAATTTATAATAATATCCTAAATTTCAAGGATTACTTGTTAAAGGATTCAGTAATTTTAATATGAATTTGTTTCCTTCTATGCTGCTGTGAAAATGAGGAAAATCAATAAAAGCTTCTGAAGAATAAACTCATAATCATTTTTCAACTTAGAAAACTAAATGATTGGTACATAAGCTGCTTAGTATATGTAGTGACATTTGCACTTGCCTGAATAGTTTATTACTTGCTAACATTTACTTTTAAATATTAAAAAGTTACTTTTTAAAGAGGAAACTAGGATATTGGGAAATAACTTCAAAAAAGATAAGTAGCAATGGAGTGCTATTCTAGAAAAGTGTTTAACAATATGTCAGTATAAAGCTCACGTTAGTGTGTAAGTGTACTGTGTAATAGAAGAAGAAATGCAAACTGCTTTTTGGCGAATGGACATACAGTATACATGTATTTAGAGTAAGGAAAATGTTCATTTGTTTATTCATTCATTCCTTATTTATTTTAACAACTATTTATAGAACATTTATTCTAAATGAGCCAGGCACTGATCAGGACATTGCAATTACAAAATTCAAATATCCATGGTCCCTGCCCCATTAAAGTTTGTTTCAGTAATCTTGACAAAAGACTGTTACACAAAAGATAAAAAACAGATTAGTGACTGGGGCCTGTGGCTCAGTGGCCCAGAGCATGTTTAGACCGTGCTTAGCCTGGGGTTCAATTCCTAGGACCAAAATAAATAAATAAATAAATAAATAAATAAATAGAGGTTGTTTACTTAGCATGATAATGAAATATCACAGCCCGTATATAACACGTATAAATATATAATTATTGATGCTTATTTAAGAATGAAGCTCTGCATACCTTGGGGGGACACCTGATTTCCCCAGGCCGCACTGATCCATTTTGACATTTCAGTGTTCCGGGAGTACATAGTCTGTGATCATTGTTCTAGGTCAAATTGTAATTAGTTATTTCTTGGATGGACCGTGCCCGGATTAAAGTTTGAAGGTAAGAGCACTTGAGGGAAAAGGTGCTGACAGATGACAACTTCAGCAGGTTATGTAAGGGGAGACTTGAGTGCTAATCAGAATACTTACAGTGACTAAGTCATTACATAGCTGAAACGGTACCGTTTGCTGGTTGTATTTACTTAATTTACTTTGGAAATTACTATGCTATAGTTTGGAATTAAAAATAATTTATTTCAATTTCTGTAACAAAGAGATATAAAAACTATGGCCAGTTGCTCTGTATTATACTTAGAAATTTTGGTTGAGAATTATACTTCAATTTTTCTAAGTGAAAATAGAAAAAAATGGAAACAAATCTTTTGTGCATAGGGAGAGGAGGGAGCAGGAGGGGAGGAGGGAAATGGGATAAAATAAAATAAAATTTATTTTTTAAAAATTCTCCCCTTTGTACCTGTGTGTTCAGTTTTACACACCTGGAAACTAATCTTTGCATGCAAGGAGCAGGAATATTGATGTAAGCCAATGAAGTAGCAGGAGCAGACTAGATCACAGTATCTTTTTTTATAAAAAGAGATGAAGTGACTTCGTCAATACATTTCACCATTTTGGACTCCAGAGCACATTATCTAACTTCATTCGTCCTCTGGATCTCAGACAGATTTTTAATTTTTTGGAAAAGCCTTGTGGCACACTTCATCTGCAGATCCTTCCCAAAGGGAGCAAAAAAAAAGCCTATCCTGTTAGATTTGGTGACACAAAGGTCAAAAGATAAACTGTAAATGATACCTGTGTTTATTTTTTTGACAGTGTTAAATTAGCAACCTCTCAGCCCTCTCTTGGAGAAGAACAGCCCGAGTAATTGAACATATCGCTGGGGAGCTTGCTTGGTTAAGCTGATTCCTATTATGTTGACTTGTCAGGGGCCAATAATTAAAGCTGAAGAGTGATGCTCATTAGTGTCTGCAAGATGATTCAAGGAATAAGAGGGAGAAGTCCTTGAGGCACACCTGCAAGGCGCAGGGCCTGCCTGGAGGTGAGAGCAGACAGCCTAGCCTGGCTTGCTTTTCTGCTGCGTTAGCAATGCAGCTCTGAAAGGGGGTGCACGGATTTAAGTGTTGCAAATGTATTCTCTCCAGCTTAGATTATAAAATGCATTTTACTTTTGCCTTTGAACATGATTTTGTTCCGTGTAATCATATTCTGCTCAGTTATGTTCTTAATGGTATATAAGATGTTTTAGAAAATAGATACAAATCTGTTCAAAAGCACTTTGAAAAAAAATGTTATACTAGTAATCATTTCATTCATTTTTACTGGAAGCATCATAATAATCAGAATCTACCCTGCTTCTTTGAACCCTCTCTCAGGACTGTGCACAGAAAACATGAGAGTTATCCAGGTTTGACAAGGAGGACTCTAGTTGCGTCTGTTTGTCACATTTACTTTGTAAAAATGGAATTTTAAGATGTGTATTTAACCTGAATGAAACCACACACAGTACACAGGCATTGACAGCAGAGAGGCCTAGAGAAGAAACTGTATAATGAGTGTAGAATTTATATTTAGCATATGGTAAGAGCTTGATCATCAAGACCTGAAAGGGTTTTATTCTTCTTTTAAAATTAGCCTTAATAGGTGATCCTACCTTCAGAAACCTATCATACAACCATGAAATGTTCCATATATTGTGATTTTTTTTTTTTTTTGAAAATGATGACAGTTGAATTTTTCCCCCGTGATCTGGCTCTGAGCAAGGTATTTCACAACCACAACGGTGAGGGGCTCCTTCCTTGCTTTAGCGCTGTGCTCATTAACTCCTTCCTTTGTGCTCCAGCTGGAGGATGTATGTGCCTTTTCTACGATTTCACAGTTGAGCCTGGAGCCTTAAATTGACACAGAAGCTCCCCACTGACCTGTCTTCTGCACTGGGCTTGAGATTATTCTGTGCGAAGGCCGTTGCTGAGCCTGAGATGTGTAGCGCTCCTGTCCCTGATGTTCCATGTGAGCATGTGTTGCTGTCTCTCCCAGCTGATCGAAGTCCCTTAAGGGCAGGGACAGATTCTTGTTAATGTTTGCATGCACAGGGGTTGGCGCTCAGGAAAAGCTGGTTAAACTTAACTTAGCAAAGGTGCAGAAGAGACCTTCAGGAATAGTTACAGATTTCCAAGAATACAACAGTTTCAGAAGTGGAATAGAACAACATCCGACTCAATGCCAAGAATTCTTTGCATGATATTCTTTAACAGATAGCTTCTTCTGTGGCTTGGTAGAACATTTCCAGAGTAAGATAGGTCCCACTTTGCAAAGCAGCTGTTTGTAGACTGGACAAATCCAATTTGTAATAATAACAAAAAGTCGACAGTAAACAGAGCTGTACTTTACATGAATTTTCTCCGTGCTGTACTCATGAATTAAGCAATGATTATTATTACCACTCTTGTCCAGCTAAGGATGCTGAACTTCACAGTGGTTGAATGATCTACCCAAAGACTCAAAGCTAATTAGTAGCTGAGTTGGCATGGGTGTTCACCTGTTGCTGATTTGAGAGCTCGTATTGTTGGACTTTTAAGCCTGTCGGTGCACTTCTCTTTTTCATTAGTACAGAGTTATCTGTGATTACTCTTCTCCAGTTACCCGTGGAGGTATATGAGGGCAGCATTGAGCCTCACATTGCTGCTGAATGAAACACGAAACAGCATTGGTCTAAATGAGTGGATTTTTAGAATTTATAGTAAAGCTCTAATTTATATTTAATACATCCTGCATCGTAAATCTTAACTCTGAAGAAGTGTGCTCCGAGTAGAAAGGCCACCTGATCAAGACTCGTAAGTCTTTCTGAGTAGCTGGAAAAACTTGAGTGAACCGTGAAATTCCCAAGAATGTGGACCTTGGAGCTGTCAAAAGAAGGGATCGGGAATCCCCTCTTTACTAATCTTCTAGGGTTGATGTTGGAGTAAAATATGCAAACATTCTTACCAATTTCTGTATTGAAACTTTTTACTTTTCCTTAAAAGAGTTTATGGTATTGATGTTACCATCTTACGTGGTATGATGGTTTCCTGAGACCTACCCTAATGGAACTGTAATCAGTATTGACTCTTCTGGCAGTGATACAGTGCTGAATATTTACATATTTGTATGAAGAAGATTGACAGTCCTTAAAGATAACAGGATCTGTCCTAAGCCTTGAGCACTATATATTTTTAAAGGTTTCTGTGGTTGGGGTGTTTACTCAGATATTTTCATTTTTAAATGAATTTATTGATTACAATTGGAAACAGCTCAGCTTCCACCTTAATTCATGCATTTCAAAGATTTTTCTTTGTGATAGAATGAAATAAACCAATTATATATTCTACTTGCAGTGTCTCTCATCTGTTCCTTTAAAGAATGTTAAAGCGCCATTGAACCAATTCTTAGGGTACTATTAATCAGTGTAATCAGTATTAATACACTACTTTACCAGCTCAGTGCCACTTGTCAGTAATATGACAGGGCAAATTTTACATCATCTTCACAAAGGCTTTCATCTATTAGGGGGAAAAGGAGATCAGGATTTTAATTGTTAGCAATCAGAAGCCTATGTGATTAAGACTGGCATTCTGAATAAGATATATCAGAGATTACATTGGAATATTTTTCACCCCTCACTAATTCTTTTATGGATTTGAATGTAATCTTATTTACCAATATCTGAAACTTTAATTATAGGCCCACAGAAGAGTAAGCTGCCTGCTGGAAATTGTTTAATACTAGTTGAGCACTGTGATGCAGCTTCTCTTGGCTTCCTTCTTCCATTGCATCTTGCAGATTTCTGAAATTCCCGCACTTCTTCAGTCCTCCAAGTGAATGTTGTTGGTTTGGTTTGGCTTGATTTAAGTTTTTAAAGCTCATTATAAGTAATACATGTTTCTATTAAATAGAAAATGACTTTTCGAGTAGCCACAAGTTAATTCATTTCTAGTGTTTACAGCTCACGGCTGTTTAGTTCTCAGGCAATTCTTCTGCTATGAAAAGCGGAGAACAAGGCTCAGAAGGCAAAGTCCAGCAGTGTGGGAGGCGTGGTGGGAAGCAGGGTGACAAGCGGGAGCCGGGGCTGCGGGGATGCAGAGGACTGGGTGTGACGGCCGGCACCAGGTATCTCTAGGTGGTGCTGGGTCAGAGAGGGCAGACGGAGGCCGTGAAAGAAGTTCTGGCTCTTCCGAAGCTCATTTCGGTGATTGCTTCTTGTCTGTAGCAGTGAATTCCGTGTGACGCTTTTAGTGACCAGAGCACGAAATACCTTCATTAAGATCCCAGAAGGAGGAACAAGAATTCATACTCCAGCTGCTCTGCAGCCTAGCCCACGAGTGGGAGTCGTGCGTCACTTTCCTATCTGAGGCGAAAGGAGCACTGGGCGTTGGAGTGCTTCGGACTGTTTCAGTTTAGCACGGAAAGTAAAGAGCAAGAGAGGAAAGGCCGAGATGAGAGAATTTAGAGAGCAGGGGGAAAGGGAAGGGGGAGAGACAGACAGATGGAGAGAGACAGAGCGGCAGAGAGAATGGTATTATCCTTTGTCCTCTTCTCTGATAAAAAAAAAAAAGTGATGCGTAGAAACTCAGTTTCAAAGTATGGATAATAAAAGCATCTTTTAAGTTTTGGCTATTTGATATGGCATTTTTATGATTTTTATCAGGCATGAATTAAACCATTTGAGATGTTTCTTAATGTAATTATAAAGTAAAGTAAACTTCCCGTGATTTGAATGCTAGATTAAAAATCCAATTTCTAGGAAATTACTAAATCAGTGATAAACTTCAAATGTAGTTGACAACTGTAATGGTAGTTTGATTATTTAAACATTTGAACTGGGCTCTGTGGGGCAAGCCAACAGGAGCTGGCCAGCTTCTCAGAATTATTTAGTAACCGTTTCTTGTCTGTTCTCGTGAATGTCTGTCCTTATTACCAACCTGGATCTAGAATGAACTTCTGCTGGGTGTTAAAGAGTAAGTGAATTTGCATCAAGGGAGAAGTTGCTTGTTAAGTACAGAGTAGTAAATAGTTGGGCAAATGTGTGTGCGTGCGTGTGAGGGCGTGTGAGTGTGTATCACTCTTTTGGCATTTATTTTCGCTCCTACTTTATTTAGTGGGCATACATTGATTTCTTTTGTGAAACACCAAGGATAAGAACATGTTAAATCCAGTTACGTATGAACTTGAATGCTATCACAGAATAACTATTGTGTCTCTGAGATTTAAAACAAATAACATCTCAAAAATCACAATATACTATATACTGGAAAAGTGATTTGATTGTTCAAAAAAGAAAGTCTTTTTGAACAAAGTTCTTACATTTTTTTTGTTTTGCATTTGTGTAGCTAGGATTGGTATTAGTAAAAGCACAACAGATTTTTAAAAATACATGTTTATGTGTATAACATATATATAGATGTATATTTAACTAAATGACATGATTTAATTATGTATGCAGTATAGTACATTGTATAGGTCTGTTTAGCTTTTATTTTGGCTTTAGGTTCAAATGATTTCAAAGGAAGAATAATTACATCGTTGAATGTTTTGTAGTAATTTGATGACTTTCTGCTTTTTGAAATGGTAGCAACAAGTAATGTCAAAGGCTTTCAGGTATATTGAAAAAACCATATGAATTATATAGACAGGAATTAGAGCAGCATAGTTTTGAAAACATAAGGTTACCTGCTGAACTTTGACCACCAGCTGAAAGTGTGCCTGAAGAGAGGATGGAGAGATGTAATTCATGTGCTCTTATCACACATGGTGTCGCGTTAATACCAACAGAAGATGTTCTAATATGAATCTGTGGACAGCAGCGTTTATACTTATTGATTTTAGCATCTTTGGTCATCACCATGTTCTTTGTGATTTACTGCATTTGATAGCAGTTTCTGTCAGAAGGAGAAAGTGCCGACACTTTGTCAAAAGGATCCTTTCAAACCAAGAGCATCTATCTACTTTGTGAACTACGTGTAAAAGCTACAAATGATAATGCAAGTAATGAGTAGATTTTGTTTGGAAGATACTAGAACTACAATTGCTACAAAATAAATAAAATTTTCTGGCTTATCTGAAGAGATAGTCCATATGAAGTTTAGGTATCGTTACCTACATTTTAAAATGACTATATTTAATAGTAGGCACTTTAAACAATAAATGAAAAGAGGAAAACAAAAATAATTTATTTCCTATTGTTTCTTACTGTCTTTGTTCTCTACTTTCTTCCACTCCTGTTAGATTCAATCACTTGTAAAATGTAAAGTCTATCTATTGTCATATTTCACAAAAGGATACACTGAGAATCCTATAAAAATTATGCTGGAGAATTAAGTAACTAAATTAATTAAGTGGGATATTTTTATTATTTGTATTAACAAATAATGAAATATTGGTGGACCTCAGTGCCTCAATGTCAGACAAAAATGGTTTTCCTTGAGTTCTTGTGGGCACAAACAACTGTGTATTACTCTGAACTATTATCTATGAAATAGATTTTCTTAGGTTGCTGAATGCTTGTTAATTTTGTTGAGCCAATCAGGACAATACAAGTTTTTATCTACTTTTTCATGTATAAGTTGAAGACTTTTATACCATACTGGGGAGGTAGCTGCTGCACTATCAAATGGATGCTGAGGAAGTCTGGTAGCATTTTTATATCTCACTTTATCACACTTCTCAGATGAGGTGGGTACTATGATTGTCATTTCACTGATGGGTAAAACAAGGCCTGAAGAGATCAAGTAAGTAGCTGCAAGTCAGATAGGGCAACTTTGTGAGAAGCTGGGATTTGAAAATTTGATTCTAGATCTTTCCTCATCATTGTTCGTATCTTTCTTCAGTTTGTCGTAAATGGCTCTGCACAGATTTGGAATGAGTCCCCTTTGCGTTCCTTAATACCTTATGAGGATTTTATTTCATGTTTAAATTCATTTCTGTTCATTTTGTCTTCATGAATCATAGATAATGATTGTAAGAATCAAAGTCCTACTTTTGAGGACATTTGTGATTTATGTTCGTTATTCAGGACACCGTCAGTACTATGTCCAGCAGAGGTGAGCGTGGAGAACACGTTAGAGCAGTATTGGAGAATCAGTTCTTTGGTTATTTTGATCAAGACAAGAAAATCCCAAGTCTCCTGTAAGTGAATTACATAAAATTCATAAATGAGCCATTTTGAAATCCATACTAATTTAAGCTAGAATCTTTTCTTGAAGTATTATTTTGGTTTTAGTTCATTTTAATTGACCTTTTCATGGTGCATATACCAGAGTAAAGACTTGATTTAAATGAGTAATTAAAGTGAACCTTGGATGAGAAAAAAAATAAAGACATCATTTTTGATTTGGTACAGTTAGCCTTATTTAAAAATTTTTCTTTTTCCCATAAAACTTTTTTCTGGTGCAAAGATTTGTTAGTTTACATGAAATAAACAATTGGTTCTTTCAGAAGGAAGATTACAGATGGCTGAAAATTTTTGTGTTATTTCTGGTCTTGAAAGAAACACAATAGATGAAGACTTGACATTAGTCATGTATACACTTAACCCAGCAGCACCAGCAACAGAACTCACAGAAGCCCAAATTTAATTTAACCCTCATCACCCCCGTGGAACCCTGGGATCACGAAGCTGTGTCTCTTCCATGCTTCCAAATGACAGCGAGAAGGAAGATACAACTGCGAACTAACTTGCTTGTTTTCCTTTTTTGCTTCCAGTGGTGTTGAAGGTATCGTGACTGTTTTATTTTTTCTCTTTCTCCCTTGGGCTTCCACACCCCTCAGGACAGGAGCCGCTTCCAACCTGCTGCAATGACTTCATGAAACTGTTTCTGGCAAGCCTAAGGGGTGTACACTCTGCTTGTTGCTCTTGTAGAATAAAAGCTGTGTTTTTTCCTGCCTTTTTTTTCCATACGTGAAGAGCAGAAAGCTAGAGCTTGCCCTTTTTTCCTCATGGAGTCATGATCATTTTGGAGTAGCTCGTATTGTGGGACTTAAAATTGTGTAATTACAGCATTTGACAGTTCTCTCCTCTTAATAATAGTTTGTGTTTCTATAGCCTGTTTCATCTTCAAAGTATTTCACAAGCACTAATTAATTCTCACAACATGCCTGGGAGGTGACTATCACCAGTCCCATTTTACAGATGCGGACATTGATGCTAGCAAACCAAGAGTCTCGCCTTGGGCTGCACTGGGAGCTCAGAGTCCAGACTCAGGAGGCGAACTCAGGAGTGGCTGGTGCCTAAATCCCGTTTTCTTAGCCCTAAATCAGTCCCCCTCCCTCTTCTCAGCTCCACACCTTTTTTTTTTTTTTTCTTTTTTTTAAATAACCAGTGGGAGGGACTCTGTGGTTTTCCCTTTCAGTCTTCCCCTCTGAGAGTAGTTTTTTTAACATTAACCCCAGCATTAAATAAATCGTCCTTGTATAACAGCTTTAAAGAGCTAATATGTCTAATCAGGATATAAATATTTCGGAAAGTCAGCAAATGAATTAGGTTTGGGTGCAAGAAAGGATTCCAAATTACATTTTGCCTAATAAATATTAGATCTGTAAACAGTAAAAGTAATGATAGTGATTAGTTAACAGTACCAAATAAAACGTGCATTTAAAGTGAACCTGACCAGGCATTTTTGTGTCATACTGACTGATGTGCACACAGCCCATCCTTTGAAAAATCAGGGCACTCATTTGAATTGTAAATTGCCAACACTGTAAACTGTAAATTGCAGTGGTCATATTGTGCTGTGCTGTGACAAATTACAAATGGGGTATTGGCTAGGCTTCCATATCTTGCATTTCTCCTCTAGGACTGCTGCTATCACCATTAATCTCATGCAGAAGCTGCACGGCAAATTGTTCTGGACATGGAGAGGACATTAAGTTGCATTGTTGGCTGACCCAGGTCTCTGGGTGGATTCTCTGCCCCCTGACTTTTCTTATTGGTGTAATTGAGTACAGTGCTACTCCTGTTGGGTTCTGCTGCATGTGGTACAAGGGTTCTGATGCAGTTTATGTCTGACAGTATAAGTTGTATTATAGTTGAGAATTTGGAGTAAAATGTTAAGTCCATCTTAAAATGGATGTCCTTAAAAAATTCATACCAGAATTATAAGATGTATCAAGGATGCCTGGTCCCTGTTTCAGCCTTTCTTTTACAGATGAGGAGGTAGAGATTGAATGCTATTAATAAACCTTGGTGTTTGGATATGAGGGAACCTAAGTGACTCTCAGAGCTAAAGCACTCTACTGTTTTCAAGTGGAATGCCTGACCTCTGTGTCTGTTTAATTTTTCTAATTGTTGAGTTTTCATCTTGTAACACAAGTAACTTACTCGATAACTGTGGAAGTGTGTTTCATAGAAAGGGTATTGTTTAAGTGGGCACTGAAAGTGCTTTATTGCCTTGGTATAGCCAATGAAAATTGGTTGCACTAGAATAGCTTTCTCTTCTTCATAGTTCATGGTGAAAGCGTCTATGCGTATTGAGTGGAGGTTGGAGTTGAACGTTTTACACTATAACGATAAGGAAAGATGGATATTAAGACAGGACGGCAGAAATCCTTTTAGCCCATCTC
The DNA here is from genome assembly GCF_000247695.1 of Heterocephalus glaber. Next base: position 13,921,316 of record NW_004624763.1, on the reverse strand, counting down.
CATGTAACTAGTGCCATCTGGACTCTGCACTGACTAATGTTGATGGCGTGCTGAGTGCTGTTGAGTAGTAGGCTCTGTTCTATAACAATCTGCGTGCACACACATACACGCATGCGCACACATGCGCGCTAATGCTGCTGTTTGTGCACTTGTTTTATAGCAAGAGTTCCAGAGTTGATGGAGATCATTCCAAATTTGTTATGCCATTTGAACTTATTATAATTACATAATAAAAATCTGATATAAATATATGAGACCTGAGAATGAAAACAGAGTTCTTCAGTAACTACAAAAGTGTATATTTCAGATAAGAAGCTTTTGAAAAGAATGTGTTATACATCAAAATAAATGTTGGTGAGACAGTTGTAAAAGATTGGGGAAGAGACCATAATTATTTGGAAGTTTCAGAAGACCTAATAAGTGCCTGGGTCTAATTAAGAGGGACAAATTGGTATATAATTCAAAGATTGTTAAAAAATGTATTTTATATTTTAACATAATCATGAAATAAATTAGTAATATAACAAATGACTAAATTAATGCTATTGATTATTTATGGCATTTTTTATGATTCTGCATTTCAGCTGACTTTTCAGTTAAGTAGCTGCTGATGAGACAAGAGAGCTGAACAGTGGCATAGAAAATCAAGGACACTGCATAGAAATTTTTCACTCCTTTAAGGGTGTCTTTTTTATGATTAGAAAATCCTAACTCAACCTTTCATTGCTGGACTTACTCAGTTTTATTGTGACTTATTTATAGGAGGCACACAGAACCACCAGCCATTCATTGGTTGCTTTGCATCGACTTTCTGTTATAGTATTATTGATCTTTAACTTACCCCTTAATAATCACCGATGTCTCACTGCATTTTCTCACTAACTATACTTTCCCAGTGGTTTTCTGATTTGAATATAGCATCTGTGTATTCTGAAGTGTTGATGTTGTTTAGGGTGTCTAGCCCGTGGTTTTTGTACCAAAACATGTTAGGATTTTGGTCATGATGGAGTTTATAGCCTAAGAGAAGTGAAACTAGATTATAAAGTCTTAAATTCTGAAGGGTGAAGGGAGACTGACCATCTGTGGAACAGAAGAGGAATCTGCATTCAGGAGGTGGTGCATGGACTGGGGGGGTTTCTCGTGTTAAATGATGACCATATTTCTTTTAGCAGCAGAGTGATCTGCATGGAGTTTGGAGAGGGCCAGAAACATGATTTCAAGGAGCAGGCTTTTAGTTGCTGGGTGGTTGTGTGTTCTCCTGAGATGCGAGGATTAGGGAGAGAATGGAACTGGACAAAAGAATTTGGAGGTGGAGGCAAATAGTCAATCATTAAAGCTAAAGAGATTAAAGTAGAATGTAGAAAAATTTTTTTGGATTAGGAACTAGAATGAAATTGATCACGAACTGCTGGCCCTTCTTTGTAGCCCTCCTCCACACCTTTCCCCACGATTCTGTCAGGCAGCATCGTCATCTCTGGCTCTTTGTTTCTTATTCCTTAGGTTTCTAGTGTCCTTAACAGCATTGGCGCTCAGTACATGTTTGCTTAATGCAGCAACAAATCAGAAACTAGAAAATTGTGTTCACGGCCGTACATTTTGTTGTACTCAATTTCAACGCCATGTTTATTTTTAGGGATCTCAAACTTACTGTCTTTACACCCACACTTTCCTTTGGTGTGGACCTACACGGGAAATAAACAGTTTACATTTTTTGATGTTGTCTTGGTAAGGTTGTTCAAAGATGCAAAAGTTTAGATTTAGAAAAACTGAGTTCAAACTGTGAATCTAATTGTCTCACTAAATGGCCATGGACAGGTTCTTTGTATTTTCTGAACCTTAGGTTAATCATCTGTGAAAAGGGATTATGCTTCTTGCTTCTTAGTATGTCTTTAATACTGCAAATAGGAAAAATTAAATTAGAACATTGCAAAGCATTTGATATCTAAAGCACATAATATGCTTTAAGTAAGTGCTCACAGGATAATGAATACATCTGAGAAGATATATTTGGAGGCTGCTTTTTCTTTTAATTTTCTGAAATTGAGAATTTGACACTCATGTCCACTCTAAAGAACTGCTTCCTCATGGTCATTTAAGCCATTGCATTGTCTTTTTATGGATTTCATGTTATAAAGCAAAAAAAGGTCCTAAAATACTGAGAACTATAGAATCTACTAGTCATGCAACTTAAGAACATCTTCCAGATTTGTTGGCAAGGCGATCGGTAAAATGTGTCATTTGTACATTTTGTTCATCGAGCAAACAAAATAATACTTAACTATGTAATCATATACAGTATTAAATCCCTCTGGGAAAAGAGCTGCTTTTAAATACTTTGAACAGAAACTTTCAAGTTAGTGATTTACACAGTTAATTATAAACAACAAGCTTGTAATTAAGTGTTGCCATTTTGGGTGGAATTGGTTTCACCCATCACTAATCCGTCTATCCTTGTCTTTGGCCTTTGAGAGATTATGGGAAAATGCACAGGATGAAAAGTTTATCTTGTCAAGGATAAATTTAGATACAGAGTCCGGAATATCAAACCTTGCGAGTGATAATTATCACCACCTGGAAATAATCTGTACCACTGAGTTAAACGAAGAATTCTCCCTTTCTGCTGATGGGGAGTTTTCAACCTCCCGATCACTGAAGCGGTCCCCACAGTTTACAGTGATGTATCTTGTGGTTCATTCCCAGTAGTCAACGTAGCACCAAACAATTAGCAGAACACTAGAGGATAAGTGCTAGGTTTATACAACGTGACTAAGATTAAACCAGCAGCAAATTATAAGCAAGGATGATTGTCCAGTTTCTAAGTGACGCAGGGTCCAGCTGAGTTACCTGTTACTTCCTATTTCAACAAAGACCGGCCCGTTTGTTTAAAAAACAATAATAAACAAAATTTTCAAACAGTTGATTTTTTGAGTTATATTTTAATGTCTTACATGTGTATTTTCTCTTAAGTTAAAACTTGTTTTGGAGTGTCGAGACATGTGTATTTAATAGGATACTAATTTGGAGCCCCCAAACATATTAGAAGATACGTTTTGATAATGAATAAACATAAAATTCAGATATGTTTTGCGTTGTTGACCTGTGTAGACTCATTTAAGGATTTTCTGGCAGAAGTTTTTATTCTCTAATGCCTTTTTATATATGATTGAGCTCCTTTACTTTATTAAGTTTGTGTGGTTGCTAATGAGATTTCTGTGTAGCCCTCTGTAGGCAAGAGTTGATTTTGAAGTTTTGACTGTGTTTAACAAGATTTAATTCTCATTCTCAAACATTTACATGTATAATTCTGAGAACACATTTTATTTAATGCAATATAGTAAACGGAATGAATCATAACCATGAACTTTTTCCAAAGGCATTTCTTAGATAAGTTTTAGAAATTGTAAAAGTGAATTAGATGTAAAGACTTATGAGTAGAAGAACGTCAATATGTGAACTTGATTTCATGTCAAGTTACATCTGGATTATTCAGCAGACAAGAAGCCATCAAATAGAACTTTCGTTCCAGTCTTTCTTTATGTGATGAGAGGGAGGAGACAAGGAAAGAATGCAGCATGTGTGAGCTCCCTCTGTTGCTCCAGAACTGCATTTTATTCATGATCTATAATGTGTTGTGGACATTTTTGCTAATGCTTCAAAACAAATTGACTTTTTGATGAAGGCAATTTATAACTCTAGTAGAATACAAAGGAAGAGCCATCTGAATGTAAAATTCTGACCTTCATGTTTGTATTAATGATTTTTCAAAGGTTTAAACATTAAAAATGCAGCCACTTGCCACCAATGGGAAGGTAAGAAACTTTCATGTCTTCAGGAAGCACTCGCTTATGTCACGAACATTACAGGAGCAGGGAGAATCTAACTGGTGTGGTGTCAGCTGAGTGTTACTGAACAGATGGCGAATTAGCCCAGTGAATTTATGCTTTTATATTAATTACAAAAGAATATAAAATATGAACACAAAACATTGGTGAAAATGAGTTGTTTCTATGTAAATGCCATTTTACAGTGCTGTGAAATTTATGATTATGATTACCTAGGAGAATTTTTAAAATACTTATAAATTTAAGACTAAATGAATTATTATATAAAATATTTTTTATATATTCTACGTCCATGCAAATTTGAGTGATTTTGGTAAGAGATGCCTTAGTGCTTTACATTGGTTTTTCTCATTAATTTCATATTGGATAACAACCTTGTAATTTTATTGTTTTAGAGTTCAAGTTCAATGCATTATGTGAAATGTCTAGTGGCTTGCAGTGCATTTATTCATCACTCAAAATGAAATGTACACCTTTTGAGTTTGAAATAGTATTCAGGTTGTGAGATTCTGAAATTTAAAAAATAATAATACTAAGGAGAATTGATGCCTTAAATTTGACTGGTTTCTAAAACAAGTGAATCCAGCTTTGACACTGATATATGTGAATAACTTTTTTACTTTTGATATTTTAAAAAAAGTTTCATCTTCTAAAATCTAAAATACTCACTTTATAGAAAGTGGCCTGAGAAGTTCCTAATACATTTCTAATTTTAAAAAGGAATATTTATGTTTTATGTGAATAATTATTAAACTAATAATTTCTGTTAAATCATCCAGATTATGAGTATTTGTGCTGACAGCTTGGGCAGACTAATACACCATTTCAGAAAGAATTTAAAATGAAAATTATCTTTCAACAAATAAGAAAATTGAACTACTTTTTGATACTGAAATAAAAGTAGGTCCATAGATTATAGTAAACCCTTACTTTTAACTTGAATTGTCTAAGCATTACTCTTTCCTGAAAGTTTGAATGCTTAAAATATTTAATTTTAACATTCAGTGTTTTGAAAATGTGTTTTCAATGAAAAAAAATACAATTTGGATGTAGGAAGCACAGAACCCTGAAAATTTTAGTCCTGTTCTGAATCATAGAGTCCATTAAAGTCTTCAGATGTGACAGAGAGGTGATAGTGTAACTGGTAACATTCCAAGTATCAGGACAAATTGTTTGATTGACCTCTGTGCACAGGAGCTGGGGAGGCATGTGGCAATGCTGGACTTTATGTTTGAGCCATTAGCAAGCTGGTATAAGTTTTTTTTGGCACTAAAATATACATTTTTGGGGGGCCGGGGATTTAGCTCAGTGATTCTACCACCTGCCTTGCAAGTGCAAGGACCCAAGTTCAATCCCCGGTACCCCCACCCAAAAAATATATATATATATGTATTTTTTTAATAATTTAAAGTTATTTGTAACTGATACATAAAGTTGTGCATAATATGGGGTACCATGTGATATTTAGTTTAATATTTAAATCAGTTTAAACATATCTGTCTCCTCAAACATATATCATATCTGTATTTTGAGAACATTCAAACCCTTGCCATCTTGCTTTTGGAAACACAGTCCGTTACCATACTCTGTGATCATCCATCAACCTCTCCGGGTCGCAACTCCTCCCCTCCTCTCCCAAACCTCTTGAAACCACCGCTGTATACTCTTCATTTCTGAGAGATTAACTCTTTCATATTCCACATATAAATGAGCACTTGAAACACTTAAGTGTTTGTTGTTGTTTTGTTTTGGCCTGGCTAATTTTACTTCACATAATGATCTCCAGGTTCATCCATGTTGTTTCAAATGAGAGAATTTTGTGGGTTTTTATGGCTGAATAGTATTCCCTGTGGCATATGAACTACATTTTCTTTTCCATTCATTAGTTGATCAACGCTAACCTATTTCCATTTCTTAGCTACTGTGAATAGTGCTGCTGTAAACGTTGAAGTGCAGATATCTCTTTGACATACTGATTTCATTTCCTTTGGATGTATTCCCACAGTGGGATTGCAGCATTTTGTGGTATTTCAGCTTTTTATTGTTTGAAGAGCCTCCATACTGTTTTTCATGGTGGCTGTACTCAGATTCCCACCAACATTTAGCAAGGTTCTCTTTTCTCCACATCCTCTCTAGTACTTGTGCTAACTTTAGTCCTTTTGATATTAGCGATTCAAACTGGAGTGAGGTGATGTCCCGTTGTGATTTTGATTTGCATTTCTCTTGTGATTATTGTTGGTAACCATTTTTTTCATATACTTACTAGCCATCTGTATGTGTTTGGAGAAATGTCTATTCAGATCTATAGAATTTACTGTTCCTATCCTGGCAGTCACCATTGTGACTCCAATATAAAATGTTGGCTCTCTTAGAAATTAAAGTGCAGATCATCTGGAATCCATCCTTGGTTTTTGATTCTCACACACACCTCGTACCCCATCAGTCGGATGCCCCTCTGTCCTACCTTTTCTCTTTTAGACCCTGCCCTGTGTTCTAGTCTCTCACAATAGCCAGTGAAGTTCTTTTCTTGCTTTTGTGTTTCGTCTCTTTAATCCTCACTCCATCCTGCCAATATTCATGAAACCTGGTACCAGATAACCTTCCTGTTTGGCTGTTGTCTCAAACATCCCACTGCCTTATCATCCACCAGCATCCAAATCCCTCCATGTGCTGGCTAATTGCTTTGCATGTAGTCTCATCAGCTGACATTTGCTCCTGTGTTTTGCAGCAGAGTGGGCTAAATTCATGTACTAGCCCCAAAATACCGGCCTTTTTTGTGTGCAGCCAGGAATATCAAGGTAATTCACGTACCATGCCTGTGTCATGAGTGTTCTCAGTATTTCTTGTTTCTGTTTTAGAATTCAGCTCAACCCTTCACATTCAGGGAAGCTTTCTTCCTGTCTTACTGATAGTTTTGAAATTGCACCTTGTTATGCTAGTTGTTTACCTCTCTATCTCCCTTGCAGGCTCTGAGTTTCTAAGACAGGGACTACGTTTCGTTAAGATATTTCAGTGCCTGAATGAAACAGTCTCTCGATCAGTATTTGCTGAATTTAATTGTCCTGAATTATGCCTAAAAAATCTGGCCTCAGGTTTTTTAATCTTCATATGTTGTCTTATCTGCAGTTTCTATCAGTCAAATAACCAGTATATTGTTACCATGTATTACAAAAATTGCACACAAACTTAATTCTGTTGCCTGCGAGGAGGAGCAGGTCAACTCATTTTTAAAATGTTGAACCAATTACAGCTGTTTTCAGAAAAAAATCAAGGTGCAAACATGCATCGCCTTCCATGTGATTATCTAATCTGTGCATTCCTTTGTGTACTTGGCAACTCTTCCAGTATCTTTTTCCTCGGTATGTCTCAACCTTGTCAATATCACTCATCTTTGTAGTCCTCTCTTTTTAGATAGTCACAGGCACAATACAGATTTCCTCATTATGAATGGTTTCCTCATTCCACAAGTCAGATTTCCTCATTATGACACTACCCTAGGAGCAAGAACTCAGAAACGGCCATATTTGACACATTTCTCCTGTTGTATATCACGTCAATCTCCTGAGTCTTCCTGAGACAATTCCCAGTATACACAACTCGCCAGACATTGTGCTTTTTGTTTTTTCCCTGATTGGTCTCCATGTCTACCGAGCAACCCTTTCACTGGTCTTTATTTGACTCCCTGTCTTCACTTTTCTCGATCTTTCCTAGTTGTATGTTCCAAACTCTCCTCCTGTAGATCATCTTTTCTATTTTACTGAAGGGGCTTCTTCAGCTTCGTTGTCGCTAAGAGGGACATCACTTTCCACCTTCTTTCCTAAACTAGCTGCTTTCATCCCTTCCAACTGGCTTTAGTCACTTGAACAGTTGTTCATTTTTAGACTCCTTTTAACCAATTCACTGAATTCTGCGTAAAAATATTTCCCTCATCTTATGAAGATTCTCCCTTGAAGTTTTTGCTCTCTGTCAGCTCTCTATCTCTCATTTTAAGAGAGCCCTGGGGCTGAAAATTTGCAGCCAGGCTAGTGTCTAGCAGCAACAGTGAATGGCTTCAGCAGCCAGCAGCAAGTTCCTCTGACTGCAAACTTCTTTGTTACAAGAGCACTGTGACTCTTTAATATTGAGATTAAATTTGAAACCATGTAGTTTATTATCTTCAGGAAACCGCCCATTTTTTCTCAAAATTTGTTGTGCCCCTGTGTTGTTCATTTTCACAGTTATCTTTTGTTAATTCAGAAAATTAATAAACTAAAAGTTCCCTTGAGACTTGTTTGTTGAAAATCACTTTTCATATTCTGTAGCACAGTTTACACTCCTGACACGTGGATTGCATTTCCTCTGTGGTTACTTCATTTATCTTGACACCATTCTGTGTGTTCATGTGTGGCCAAAGTACCCCATTTGAGAAGCATGGTGCTCTTCCTGATTCACTCAACACATGCACCTTGCAACATGAGTGCAGGTGAATTTAAAACTCTGCATTTGGGTCTTATCAAAGAGTCCTTGATAATGGTTTGAGCTTTTCCGGCCTTACCTATCCATTGACATCTCAGATGATTGAAAACAAAATTGTCCTTATTTTGTGGTAAAGAACAGAAAGGTTCTAATTTTGAGTACCTTACTTAGATTCTGACACTTGAAGAATAGCTAACAGTGACCATCTGATTTTTATATACAGTGAACATTTTATCTGAATGCTTTTAGCCCAGAGGAAATGTCAGCTGAAATAAAATACAAGGATGGCTTCTTTTTATTAATGCTTAATTATCTTGAGTGTTTGGAAAGGTAAATATCTCCTCATCTATTAACTACATTTTTTTAGGTTGACTTCTCTTTCCATTAAGGTGACCATTTTCAAGAGAAGGTATAATTGGCTGGTTAAAGAGACCTTTACTTCACATAGTTTCAGTCTTATTATAAATCACCCATTAGTGCATTAGAAACTAAGTAAAGGAGTAGAATTGTAACTGTTCTTTTTTTCCTCTTTGTGTTAAGACTGCCATTGAATTTTTCCTTCTCTTTTATTCTTTTATATAGGAACTCAGCATGAAAGATGTTGGGGAAATTGAATGCATCATTGCTAAATTATCAAAAAGAGTAAGATTCTTAAATATCCATTGTTCTGGTTTTAACAGTTGAAGAAAGCCTACACATTTGTGGTTAAATTATTTCATCTTGTACATTAAATATAATTTGGCATATCTGAAAATAGAAGATGACATGCCTACCTGAATGATAATCATTAGCATGTAGGTCCTTGAGAGATTAGAGGTTACAAAATAAATATTATTGTGATGAGTAAAAAATCAATAAAAAAGCTGAGGTCAGAATAAAAAAATGGCTGCACATTGAAATCTCTCTTTATGTCACTTATATAATCAACACTGTCTCTTCATCAGATTCTCGAACCTATGAACAATAAAAATTTGATTTATTATGACACCTGATACCTCCTAGAATACTTGGATGAAAGCTGTGTATTTTTTTATGTGTCACCAAAGGATGTTGGACTGAAAGAAGCACATGATAAACAAACTTAGAGGGTGGGTAGATAGCTGCAAAAATTTGTTTTATGAAGACTCACATCAGTGTATCTCTCCTAGGAATTAAACTGTTCAGATTCTTTTTACTGTGATTTCTTTGGTAGGAGACCAATTTTGAGTTATTGTTCAAAATTGGGCTACTGGGCAGTGTTTCAAGGGTCACTTTTGCAATTAATCCTTATGTGATGCTCTAATTTATTGGTACTGGGAACAAGTAGTCTGGTTCTTTGCCACATAATTTAATGTAAGGACAATCTGGGGATTTCTTTTCTAATGTACTAGAACAAATGTTTTATGTTTAGCACATTGTTTATTGCCTTCTACTACGTAAGTCATGAATTTGTAACTTTTAATTTTGGTTTAATAATTTTAAGAATTTTTGATACTTGGGCATATTCTCTTTTTTCTATTTCTGTATCTCTCAAAATTCTGTCTTCATCCCTATTATTAAAGTAGTGTATTGTTGGAAAATAGAAGAAAATTGAAAGCAGATTTAGAACATTGAGGGATAATAATACTGTTGCATTTTTGTGTGTGTTGTCTAGTAATTCAAGCATCTTCAGTTTATAGGAAACAAATCCCAGATTGGTTCTGTTATGTTATTGCCAGTATCAGCTAAATGATCCAGAGAGATTTTGAGTATTTTACATGTTTTCATTTTAGGTTAATTTATCATGATACTGTGTTCTGCCCTCAGTGTACATTATAAAGTCTTCGCAAAGATTTTTGCTTGACATTTTTTCTCAGTATGTGCTCTGCAAGGTCGTAAATTACCATTTTAGGAGAACAGTGTGTTTGGCAATTGTATTATAAGTGATATCTATTAGTCCAATAAATGAAATATCATTTGAATCTCTGCTACCTTAAACCACTATAAATGACAGTACATTTAGGCTCTACCTTTTTTCTTCATTGCTAGTTTCTCTTTCTGTAATACACGCTGCCAGATATTGTAGACACTGGTGACATTGGTCTCTCAGACACTTGAAATGTGTTTAGTACTGTTGAGGAACTGACATTTTAATTTTCTTTAATTTTCGTTACTTTAATTTAAAATACCCACATTTTAGCTAGTGGCTACGATGCTGCAAGAGGCCTCTCTAGATAATTAATTTTGGTACCAGTGTGCCTTACTATGTCAGTGCAATAGAATTGCCCAGGAATGGTATTCATAAATCATAAACAGTATAATAGGGCTCTAAGGCCTCACCTCAGTTAGCCTCAGACTAATGCATATCCCAGTTCTTTCATCATCTTTGAGAAACTGAGCCCTTGTCCTCTCCATTGATCTCTGCCATGTTTGACAGGTGAATCCAGATGCCATTTAAACACTCAGCTCTTCCTTCTGAGTAGGCACTTCGTTCTTTGATTTCTTCCTCCTCGCCCATCTTGCTTCATCTGTGATCTCCTCTGTTTTCTCCTTTCTCACTCCAATTACCTCTCATCTGTAAGCATGAAGTCCCTCTTCTAAAAAGACTTTAACCAACAGTGTTGTTTTAAGGTGACTCTGAGCATTATGAGGGCAAGGACTGCGCCAGCACATTCCAGACCCAGGGCTGAGTGTAGCAAGTGGGTACTGCAGGCCTGGATCCTTTTCGTGAATAAAGCAATGTTACCCGCTCACAGTGCTCTTTAACCTAGCACAGTAAAAATACATGGCTTTGAATTTAGTTCCAAGATCAGCTTGACTTTTCTGTACTTTATTCTTCATGCATAAAAACAAGTAAAATGACTTTTACTCATAAATTTGAACTGTAGATAAAAGATGGGCCAAAGGGGGGACGGGGGAGTCCGTATATTAAACAGTAATGGACTAAAGAACAAAAATTATAAAACATGTGGCAAATACAGGTTGCCCCATATTTGCTGAATGAGTGACTTTCACAGATGTTACGGTTTCACTCAAGTGAAGTGAATGAAGTCAGTGACCATTTATAATGGTCAACTCCTATAATCATCTTATATTTATAGACACTATCATTGCATTTTAAAACCATTGAGATTTTTATTTGATTACATAATTTTAATCTTGGACAATGTAAGATTGATATATGACATATGAATTAAAATCTGTAGAACATATGTTTTGCATCAGCGTTTTGGAAAAAACTGAAGACAACATAAAAGCAACAATTGCTCCCCCCCCGCCCCAAGACTTTTGATTCTAACCTCTCTGCTATACTACCAACATGGTAAAAACTAAAGCAGTAGTTTTCAGCAACCCTTCACATGATGAAATCGGGTAGTTATTACCCTTACGCTTACAAACCCCTAAAATATGTTCTTACTGCTTTTTTCTTCTACCTCTTGCAGTATCACCATTTTTAGGAGAACAATTCATTCTACTGCGGCTTAAAACAGTGAGCCCTTAGTAATGGAATCTTCACAGCAATATGTAGAACACCAAGTGAGCCTGGTGGAGGGAGAATACAGATTCTGCTTTTCCGACTTTCTAATAACGTATTGAGTTATTTAAAATTGTACATAGAACAAAGAACTGATCCAGTATCACTAAATCTAGAGTGCACCAAAATACCTAAACTGAAGATTTTCCTTAGTACTCCAGGTCTGGTAAAATTGAGAGATATATTGCTTAGATAAAATGCATTAGATGCTTACAAAATAATTTTGAATTCATTTTTATATTTAGTAAATGAATTCCTATATATTACAGAAATAATCTTTAAGAGACAGAGTTATTTGAACTCATGATCCCTATATTAATGACCATATTCTTTATAAAATGTTAGAGAAAGTCTAAATTTGGGAATGTGACTGTCACTACCACTGTCATGTTACATATAACCTTAAGCAACTCACTGGTTTTAGCCATCTAAAATTATTTTGACCCATATTAAAATAGTTACTGTATATTAGTTCATTTAGTTACACTTGTGCACAAAGGAACATTTTAATTTCTTTGTATATTATTTTAGACCTTCCTATTCATTGTTTACTACTGTAGATTGCATTTTGTGGAAGAAGTGATGTTGATATAAATGGCATGTGTTTCCTTTTCTGGTTTCCTTCATAGAAATGCGAAGAAAATGCAACCCAAACAAATGTTTGAATTATAAGAACTTTATGGTATGAAAAAATTCAGTAATCTGTCAGCATATGCCAGTTTTTGCTGAAAACCAAAAATTAAAATAATATCAAACCCATGGCTTTTCTCTTTTTTTTTGCTACTGGGGATCGAACTTGGGTCTTTGCACTTGTGCAGCAGGCAGCGAAACCACTGAGCTAAATCCCTGGCCCTTGGCTTTTCTCTTAATGTGTATAGTTATAATCCATACAGGCAGGTAAGATAACTTCTCACCTACTCAGTGGATCTTTTAATGATTGCATCATAGAAAGTACAGGTAGCTTTCAAAAAAATTGAATAAAAAAGAATTTTATGAACCCCAGAGTTTTTGGTTGTAAAACTATTGCAATATCAAATGTCCTGATCTGTGTTAGAAAGCAGAAAAGTATCTTCTACATTTTGTGTTTGACAATAATATGTTAAGCCTTCCGGTGGGCCAACAATTCATTACAATTTGTAATTGATTTCAGCAACAATCCTGATAGTTGGAAATAAACCTTCCTAATTCATCAGCAGACATTACTACCAACTTCTCCAGAATCAGCAGATACTGCTATTATGATAATTTTTTAGGTTGTCTTGCCACATTTAAAGCCCTGAACTCCATCAGCATATTCAGAATGGAATTTTAGAAATCCGTCAGTGGTCTTTCAGATTCAAGTTTGAATTAAGTTTTGAGACAATTCTCCAAATGGTTTGCAGGGACAGTTTTAAGGGAATGGGTTTCCAGATACTCAGTTTTCACATGTGTGCTTTCATAACCAGTTTGGAAAAGAAGGGCATGGGCATCGCCTATCGCAAATCTTACCGTGGTGCATCTTTCTAGGCTGTGACAATCCCCAGGACACCGAACGGAAGGGTAAGTGGAGCACTGACTCTTTTGGATCCCTCTTGCTATCGTATCAAAGCAGCTTAAAACTTTTTCAACTTCCCGCCTTTCACCGTCATTTACGGCTCTCGTATGTTTCTCTTCATAGTAAAGCTTGCCGCTAGGAATGTATTTGGGGCTATGCTGGGATGCTCTGAGTACAATCTGTTCGTCTTCACCAAATGTAGTACTGCATCTCATCTTGGAAAAATAAGAGCAGAAGAGTTACTGCGGGACATTTAGGCGCTTGAAATAGTCAAAGTGCCTGAAAAACAGTAACTTGGTTGCCTCCTAATGGGGCAATGCAAATTTTAAATAAACATCAGAGAAACAGTGTAATTGTGAGGACTGTAGTTCTTAAACAACTGAGAGCATAGCAAAGTAAACTCCAAATGCAGAAACTTATTCTTGTAAACCAAATCTATCTAATTTTATTACACAGAAGGTAAATAATTTTTACTAACTTATACTTGGAAGAAGCTAAATGCTCCAGAACCGATTTGTCATTTTAATAGGGATTTAAAACATCTGAAATTGCATTGAGATAATGCATGGTGGCGAATGACCTACAGGCTACCTTTTCTGTTATTTCATGAATAAGTCCATCCACTTGACAAAATCTAAAGCACTTTGTTATTGCTTTGCAGGCTCATTAGTTGTTATTATTATTATTATTATTATTATTATTTTGGTACCAGGGATTGAACTCATGTCCTTGCGCTTGCACAGCAGGTGGCGAAACCACTGAGCTAAATCCCCGGCCCAGTTGTTGGTATTACTGGACCAAGTTATGTTTACTTCACTCAGCCCTACACACTCAAGTGTTGGCATTCGTTCCGTTTCACCTATTGTGAACCAGTGAGACACTTTAAGGTGAAAAGCTTTCCCCTTTTAAAAGTTTTCCTTGATAAAGAATAGATTTCATAACTCGGTTACAGAGTTCAATTTTTTACCTCTATTACATGTATAGTCTTAAGCACCTTATTAATTTAAGGAGCGAGACCTCAGAGGTTGGTATTTATGATATGCCAATCATCTATAATCATTACAGCAGAATATGGTCTCCTACAGTGACCCTTATTGATTTTACATGTACTTGATGTGGGGAAAATTAATACAGTATTTAAATTATAATAAACCAAAGATAAAGCCTTGGGATTATTTTGATAGATTGGTGATCAATTTGTCAGTACTTGGATTTACCTAAAAATCTGTCATGTAAACATTATCCATTAATTCTAAATTGTATTTAACTTGATATAAACAGCAGAACATTATTATTTTGTTAAAAAGTTTCAGTGAAACACAGAATTTTATATTTTTTCTAATCCTAAGTATTATGTTAGCTAAATGTTAACAGTAGGCCTTTTTTTTTTTTTGGTACCGGGGATTGAACTTGGGTCCTTGGGCTTGCGCAGCAGGCGGCGAAATCACTGAGCTAAATCCCCAGCCCAACAGTAGCCTTTTTAAGTGTGAAGGTTTAGATTAATCATTTTTCATGAAGACACAAAACCAAATTTTGGAGAAAGAAAGATAGGAAAGAAGGAAGGAAGGAAGCAAGGGTATCCTTGGATTGTACTTAACATTAATGAAGCCAAGGAAAGATACATAATATTTTCCAACTGTAATATCACAATAGTCACATTAATCCAACGATTTACCTCAGCCTCGTATTTGTATTTTTCTATAAAATCTCTAAGCTTATATTCTGTAAATATTGTTTTTATTCTTAAAATATTACAAAATTTAAATTTCAGAAGTTGAATTTCTTCATTCTTTCAAAATGTTTTTAAAATGTGGTTATTTTTCTCTGTAATCCAGCCATAACTGTGTATTAAAGACATTATCATATCATATATTACTACATTGTAGATACAGGGACAATTCAGACTTACACTTAGAGATGAAGTTCTTTCTAAAGTTGATGAATACAGAGAATAAGAGTGCTTTCAGCTTTGATTCTTAAAACTCTGCCGTGGGTCAGGAGTAAATAAACAAAACCTCACTGGTTCAGATCTAAAATTTTTGTCCTCTTTTCCATGGATATGAAATACATTCTTGAACGACCTGTCCGTACAAGAGGCTAACAAAATATAATTTCTGTTGTCTCTCACTCAGCAGAGAAGTGTAGTACAGAGCAAAAAGTAGGGTTCCCTCATTATTTTAGTATCACTTCCTTTCCTTGTGCACCCATGAATAAGAACCAGGCACATTTGTAGCTCAGACCAGAAAAATTAAAAAATCAAAAGTTGAATAGAGATAAGCAAGAGACACACTGAAGTCCTGTGGTTAAAATTTTTTGGTTTTATTTCACTTTGGGCCAAAGCCTAGGTTTCTTATTTAAGTATCCCTGGAAGGTGGACGCTCTTGGGCTTCCTGGGGAACATGAGGAATTACTTTTAAAAACTAATTTTGAGCCAGGGAATTAGCTCAGTGGTTCCTGCGCCTGCCTTGCAAGCGCAAAGTCCCAAGTTCAATCCCCAGTACCAAAAACAAAACAAAACAAAACAAAACAGCAAAAACTAATTTTGAAAACTTTAAACATAATCTTTGTCTAAATATTGAATAAACATTTGTTAAAATTATTTCACTCATTAATAGGGGAACCAGGGAGAAAGTAACGCTCTCTTCAAGAAAAAATTAGAAGAAGGGCAGTTACACAGTCCACCAGAAGTGAGTGACATTTTGATCCAGTTAATACTGTTAAGTAGATCAATGGAACCTTAAACTCTGGGGTTATTTCGTTTGGACAGAAAATTACCATGTAACCTCATAAAGTCTGGTACCTTAACTTTGAGTCCAACACAAATACCCCTGGACCATGGTATGATCTCCCAGTATATGTCAAAAAAATTTGACACAAGCCAGACACAGTGGTATTTATTTGTAACCCCAGTTTCCGGGGAGGCTGAAGCGAAGCCCAGCCTAGCCAAATTAGTGACTTAGTCATGCCCTGTCTCAAAATAAAACAATTGAAAAGGGCTGGGAACCTAGCTCAGTGCAACATTCAAGATTCAACTCTCAGTATCAGCACCACCACCTCCCAAATGCTACTCATTATTTTACCTCATTTCCAAATTTTAGGTATTTTTTCTTAACAGTGTGAATGGAGATAATATTTAGATGTCAACTTAAAAATGTTTGTGTTACGTTTGCTTTTACAAAGTGCTTAAGGCCTATATATAAAGATTAGTGGATAGACTACATGTATCATCTAGTCTGTTCTCCCAATATGCTGATTGACTCCACCAAGAATATAAAGCTTGTTCTGGAAGAAGCTGAAAGACAGGTTATAGCTTCAGGGATCTGGGATAACACCTGAGTCCTGCGTTATTTCTTTTTCCTGTGCCTTCTCTGCTCCCACTTAGTCTGTTCCTTCTCATCTCCTAGGGCTCCAAATATATGTGTGCATATGTATAGAACATTTCCGGAATTCAGCACTAAGGATACTTTTCTTAAAACTGCTGACAGGATAAAACCTCCATATAATTAGCACTGCCAGTCACAATCAGAACTTATATTAATGCTGCATTTTAAAACTGATGAATCTTCTGTTGATGAATTAGCAAAACAATCACGATTACCTTGACAGTGAAGAGGTATGTATATGAATCAGTGTCTAGAATCTAGATGCCTGTTTCTTTCTTTGCTAAATTTAATACTTCAGATTAAATCAGATGTAAAGTAGAAGTGCCATGGGTGACTACCAGAATGTAGTCGCAGATTTTCAAGAGGGATTTTTGAAAAGCACATTGTCAACTATCTTTTTACATAAGAAATATTGTAGAGTTTTGGAAAAACTTTCAATCTGCTATGATTATCCTTCTTTTTGAA
Source organism: Heterocephalus glaber (assembly GCF_000247695.1). The sequence continues at coordinate 13,904,144 of NW_004624763.1, read as the reverse complement.
CTTTGAGTCATAGAACCTCACTCCTTAGTCTGTGTTTTAATAAATATGTGTTTGTGTGTGTGCATGTGTGTGTGTGTAGAGAGAGAATTTAAATGACATCCTTTTTTGTGTAGTTTTTGATTCTGTCTATATAATTACAAGTAGCTGTGCAAGCTAAGGAAAAACTTTTTAAATTTAGGGTTATAATACAGGAAACGTTTATGCTTAGTGTATTTTGTGATCAAATAATTTAGTATATTTTGTTGGCGTCACATCTATCACATATTAAATACATTGTAAAAGGATAGAATATCCACATTTTAAAACCACAACTCAGGTTTTTTTTTTCCTAAACTAATGATCATCTATTGAAATGGTCTCGGAGTCACTAAATAAATTACCTTTAAAGAGAATTTTTATTAGATTTTAGTTTATTCCAGCCTCTTAACTAGAACATGATTTCTAAAGGCAACATATTTCAAGTTTACATTGTGGATTTCAAAGTTAATTGAAAATTTTAAGTTCAAAGGATTACTATGATGAACATTTATGAGTATAAACCCTCCCTAGTAATATTATTAAGAAGTAATATTCATCAGAAGGTTGTGTTTCTACTTAGTTTTGCACAGTGTGTCCCTTTATGACTAAAATCTCATTTAATTTTTGTGCCACATTTGCTTTCTCAGTTTTTCTCTTATCAAGTTCATTGCCCATGAAACAGCAATTTGTAAATTAACAACAACAACAAAATTGCAAGCTGACAAAAGCTCTAAAATATTACTAAAATAATAATACATAAAAGAAGTTTCAATGAAAATTTCATCACAGAATTTCTTTGGACATGTGTAAGTACATGCATTGAAATGGCCCTGTCATTTCTGAAGATTCTGAGGAACATGTTGCTTAGTGGCAGGTATAGATAATCTTAAGTTTATAAAAGGCCAGTGACGTTCGTGACTAAAGACATCTTTACATGTTTTGCCCATGTAGAAGTACTTGTTTTATTTGTGTCTGTTGAACTGAGCTTAAATTTCTATTTCATGTGAAGTTGGCAGAAAGCGAAAATATCTCCCTTGGTGTTCTAGTCTCTTAATTTTAATTTATTTTTCAGATGATTACAGCTATACCACATTGAGTTTTTTCAATGTTAACGAGCATGTCCACTGCCTCTAATACTTTTTCAATTTAGATTAGCATTTACAAATTAGATCTAGATTTTGTAAAGCCTACCACCTTTAAACTTTGCAAGCTGCTCTTTAATAAAAATAATACATAATTATTCATACCCTATTTGGGTACAAATTTTGATTATTCCAGACTAAACTTTCAGAAATTATAGCAAGGTGCAGAAGTTAAAAATTTGACAACTATAATTATCATGAAAATCCAGGAAAACAACCTAAGGTTTTACTAAGTATCTTCCTCTATAATCCTTTCATATTTCTGTCTTTATATTCTTCTATGCCCTCATGATATGACAAGAATTTTGAAACATTTTCTAAACAAAGAATAGTTTTAGGTTTAGTCTGGAATGATCAAAATTCATTTTGTGTAGTTAGTAGTTTTGGCCAGTTTCCTTTAACTCACAACTCAGTGTTATGCAGTATATACTTTTAGGATTGATGGGAGCACCTCCTTAAATTTTCCTTTATATATGAACTATTAGTTTTGAGTACAGTTTTCCTAAGTTCATTTCTGGTTCTGTACATCTGAAATCTTATTTCATTTTATTTATTTTTTTGACTTTCATTAGTACATGTTTGCAGTACACAATGATTAATGATTACCTTCATGTAAGGAATTGGTACATGTATAGAACACATTTCAATTCTTTTTTTTTTTCCTCCTCTCTTCTTCTTTTATTTTTCCAGCATCAGAATAATTTATTTGTATGACTGTATAAACTTAATTATCATATATACGGAATGAAAACCAGACTAATCGGCCAAAGAACATACAAAACATGTAAGACAGTTGTACTAAATCAAGGTACACTTTTGGATACCTTGTCGGTGCTAGATTACAATACCCGTTTTCCTCTTTTTGACTTTTATTTTTTGCCTCTTTATTTTACCTATTTTATACTTTATATATAGATAGATGTAGATATCTCTCTATGTAAGTATACATATCTGTATATCCATGTATACCTATATCTGTATGTGTGTAAAGATACACACAGCTATATATGAGAGAGAGAGAGGAGAGAGGGGGGGAGAGAGAGAGAGAGAGAGAGGGAGGGAGAGAGAGAGAGAGGGAGAGGGAATTTCATATACGAGAAACAATTTGAAATTTTATTTATCCTCTTCTACCAAGAAACTCGGAGTCCCAGGTGCTGTTGGAAGTTCCTTGTTGGGATGTGACCTCTAGTTCTCGTGGACAGATGAGTACAGTAGTATAGGAACAGCGTCTGGTGGCCTCTCTACCAGCACGGCTCACTGAACAGTTCTTCTGGCTCCAGGTCCATTACAGTATCTCACGACTGGACCTAACAAGCGACCGGCAGAATGAACACAGGTGCAGTTGTGAAGGTGCTCCATCAAGCGGAGGCCGAGAGTGCAAAGTGCCTACAAGTTCCTCACTGGAGCCCCCTGTCATGGTCACGTGCGCCTAGTCCGGAGTCAGGCTGACAGAGGTCTGACACTGAGGAAGGACTGTCAGGTCTTTGGCTTTTGTTCTGTCCACCTCTGATTCTGGAAATCAGTCTGGAGCTTTCAACTTCAATGCAGTGAAGATACTAACTATGCTTTAAAGTTGTATTCTTTCATGAGAAACACATCGTTTGTAGCATATTGTCACATTCATTCATAACATTTAGCTGACCTTTCTTTGCATATTGAAACACAGCAGCTTCTTTTCACGCCTGTTTTTATTGTTTCAATGTTGTCTTACTAATTAGCTTTTCAGAGCTTGTATGACATCCTTTGACATCAGTACTATTTTTTTAATAACGAGAGTGTTAAAATTGCATGAGACAAAAGGCGACAAGCTGACTATCTGATCTATTTTCTTCATATGATCATAAGAGAAGTATCTTGGTAAAATATCTTCTAAGGAAGGAGTATATTTATGCAGAGCCTTTCAGAGCCTGTTAAAAGTGAGGCTTTAACATGATTTGAAGAAGATAGTAACTAAGATACCTATCTAAATGATAATAAGAATTCAATGAGTTAATTCCACTTTGAAGCAAATAGGACAATTTGTTAGGAATATCAAAGCAGAAAATATTCCTTGCTTCTTGATGAGCAAAGTGATCTAGGTTTGTATGGATGGCCACATACTTTGGTTAAAAAGCGCAAAACAGCTTTCAATTAGCTCTTGCATTTAGCAATATATATTATATATATATATATATATATAAAGCTGTAGAAAAGGATATTTTTTTTAAAAAAACTTCCTTCTCTCTACAAAACTAAGAGTTAAGTATAATTTTCTTCCCCACTTTTTATTTTTATATTGAATTTTATCAATTTTTAGACATAACTAAAATATATATACGTATAGGTGTTTCAGTTTTGTGATGTAGTGTCATATAATAAAAAACCCCACAGGTTTGGAATTAAGATTAACTGTGTTAGTCTGAACCTCAAGTAACTTTGCTTATTTAATTAATTAATGTTTTTGGTTGAGATAGGATGTAGATCAGGCTGACCTTGAACTCCTGGTGATCCTGCTGCCTCCCAAATGCTTATGCTCTTTAGCCTTCTGTGGACTCTATAACATGGGAATAGTTATACATATATTTTTTACTCTACTAGTTGAGAGGATCAAATAATAAAATGTGTGTGAAAATGACAACCAAATCTGCCATCCCTGCAGTTGTTAGGGAGAAATTATTAAGCAACGATTAAATGTTAAATGCTATTTTGCTTGTTTTTACTCTGGATAGAATTTTTAGATCACAGCAAATTTTCAGAGGTGGCGTTATTCCCATCGTGGACCAGATAATTCTTTGTCACAAGTTCTCCTATATGGTGTGGGGTATTCAGCCACCTCCCTATGCTCCACACACTGAAGGCCAGTGGCTTCTCACCCTCTTCTTGTAACAATCAAATCATGTCCAGACATTGCCAAACACCTTTCTAGGCAAAATAGCCCTCTGTTCAGAAGTACAGTGGAAGGTCTCCATGACTGAATTATAGAATAGACAATCAAAAATCAATTAAAATAGGCAATCCTTTAAAAAGTTAATATTTTAAGCATTTATTGCAACTGAACCTGAGTATATGAACATTCCTCTCCTGGAGCTGGGTATCTTTCGAGTCCAGTCTACTTACTAGTAGTTTTTCACTTCTTCCTGAAATAATTCTTTCATGTGTCTTCTGTAATTTCAGGGTTGAACAGTCCAATGAGAGCAAAAAGGCAGTTATTGAATAATCTCAGGGCGGAACTATCTAGATTTAATATTTCTCATTCTGTACATATATCATCCATTTCCAACCAGTATTAATTTTGTGGCAATTCATCTTATTTTGAGCCTTTCCAAAGACTTCAATGTGGTTTTCATTATAAATTTTTTTCACTAACATTGTGTAGCATCAGAATAAAACGTTACTGACTTAAATTTCTCAGGAATATTCAGTACAAGAATATATAAAAATTTAAAAAAGGATTGTGATAAATATATATATGATTTATAATATATTACATTCATTTGCTCCTTTAAAGAAAAGAAATCCAGATAATTTCAATGCCTATGGCATGAGTCATCTTTATAACCAGAAATTTTAAAATACTTACTATGATAATTATTTTCAAAATTTATCTTAGCATTGCTAACACATTGATAGTAAAAGTTATTCATTGTGTTCATTTCCTTCCTCCCAGTTCATGTACAGTTGGGGTAATGACTATGTGACTGTCACCCTAGATTTAGAGAACAGTTGTATATATGATAACATAATGTTATGCTCTGTCTTCTCTGCATAATTTGTAAAGGATGATTTCCATGTTATCTGTCCTCCGCCATGTCATTGGAAAGATTTTGAAAAGTTCTGAGAAATTCAGAGAGAATGGAGCTACAGAAAATAATGATCTCAGAATACAGATTTGCAGTCTGTCATGGATTTTATATTAACAAGTAATGAGTTCTGGCAGACAGAGACCCTCTACTGTATATCCACCTGAAGTCTACGTTCAGTATTTTACATAACTGGAGACAGTGAGGATATAAATATGTATATCCCCTTTTATCATATTTTAAGGATACTTTAAAATACAATCACACATGAGGCGATGGCCTGACTTTACCTCCTTTTGTCCATGACAATTACAGAACTGACTTTCCCTCATCTTAAGGTTCATGAACATCAATAATCCTCTCGACCCGTGTGACATTCATTATTCTGAACGAATTCTTCATTCACAGCAGAAAATTGAGGAGTATTTAAAAAAATATAGCTTTTACAATTACAAAAGACTTTTCAATGTTATCAGTATGAAATACTTAGTCACCTTTTTAGGAAATGTAAACTTATTTATGGATTCCCTGCCCCCTGATTTAGGTTAGTAACCTAAAGAAGATGTTGATCCCTTGATCTGTTTTTATTAAGGTTACACGCCAAACTAATTACATTTAAATTCATAGGAAAAAGATATTTGGCAGTAAATTAAATTTATATTTAATGGCAAAGTGCAGAGGTCCAGCTAATTCCACATTTTTATATTCTCTCCACATACAATGGTGAGTTATTTCTTACTTTTTTTTCCTGGTAATAGAAATTGATCCCAGGGCCTTTGCACTGAGCTACATCCTTATTCTTTTTTAATTTTTATTTTGAGACAGCGTCTCTGGGCCTCTGATTTTGCACATTGCCCAGGATGGGCTTGAAGTTGTGACGCTTCTGCCTCAGCCTCCCTGAGTGGTGGGATTACAGGCTTGGATCACCGCACCTGGCTCTAATCTAACTTTTTGACTATAGCTGTTAATGTTGCTATATTTGAATGCGTTTCTGAATCTCTTTTTATGAGGCCTCCCACAAAGGAGCGTAGTCTGAGAAAATGAGATCTGCTTTGCTTCCACGAACATCTTGGTGATATTTAGGCAACATTAATCAGTGAAAAGAGTTTGGACAATGAAGATATGTCTTTGTCTTCCCGCTCTGACTCCCACCTTGCTCTGTGGCCCTGGTAAAGTCACCGTGATCTCTTGAGGGCCTGACAGTTTTTCCTCTGGACCCTCTGTCTTAATTTCTCAAGAATGAACTTGATTATCTCGGGAGTTCCCTTCTGACCTTGACCTCTGATAGTCTTTGTCATGCGGGAAGTTCATAGATACAGTCACCAAAGTGGATCCCGTGTCTCCTCCATTGGAACGGACACATGGTGCCCTACAGGTCTTGTAACAGTAGAACGTGTGCACTTGAGTGTGAAAATATGAGTGAAAGCTTGGCTCGGTGCTCCTTTCCTATCTGTCCTAGTAAGTAATTTTAGCCATAGAATTTTTTTTTCCTTGCCTTACATTTTTTTTGAAAGAATGAAATAATATATATTTGGAATTGTGCCATGTACTAGTTCACTGCGAAATTAAAACTATTTTGTATTAACCAGAAATGGCATTGGTACACTTAGCTTGAAGCAATTCACAGAAAATTTTTGCATGTAAAGTTTAGTTCTATTAGTAACTAAGGACATTTTAGAAATAAAGCAATAAACATTTAAAAATAGTTCATTGTCCTAACCTCTTGGGAGTAAGAGTAGATCATGGAGTAAGAGAGAAGGAAAAGGAATCCTTGTTTAAATACGTGTTCTTATCAAATAAAAACAAATTTGAAACATTCCAACTCCTGTATTTCCACTGAAGATTCTCAAAGTTGTAAAGATAACATTTTCATTGTTGATTTCATAGTTGATTTTTATATCCAGTTAATATTTTGATTTGTATTTTGACATTCACTTCCTTTCCTTCTTTCGAAGTTTTCTAGACATTGATTTGATCAGCTAGTTTAACCCTTCCTAGTATTCATTTCCTGTCAGTAGGAGTCAAAGAGTTGTGAACTAATCAAGGCTGCACTTCTAAGGTGAAATTACAAAAGTTTGGGTTGTGGATTTCTGCAACACTCTTGGGCCTAGATACGGAGCAGTACGTAGCCAGTAAGGCAGGTCAGCAGCTGAGAGCTAAAGACAAGCCTGCTCAGAGTGGTGGAGTGGCAGGGATAAAGCTGTTGAGGCTTGAGGCAATTTCAACAGATAACGAAAAGGTGCTACAGGTTTTAGGGTCCCAGTGTCCCGCAAGGCAGAAATTTTATTCTAGAAAGGGAAGGAAGGAGCATTCTGGGGATGTTGACAAGGATCACACCTTGCACCAGGAAAGTGTTCGTTCTAAACCAGATTATGGTGGAGAAAGTTCCACTATTATTTTTGAGTTCTAAAATGCAAGGAACTGTGCATTTAAACCAGCCTCATCTGATGTATGCAAATTATATTTTATATTAACAAAAAGGAGGGTGGGAAAGAACAGGAAACTGAAGAAATAAGAAGGGATAACATTTATGTGCTCCTGCAATTTTACACGTATTAACTGACGTTAGTTCTCAGCTAATGCCATGAGATGGGTGTAATATTATTACTCCCATTTTCCAGATAAAGAAATGAAGATGTAGGGTGACAAGGCTCATCAAGGGCAGATCCAGGTTTCCCTGGAGACTTGCTTAGGAACCTTCTCACCTCTCGTTGCTGTTCACCCGCACCCTCAAGTGGAGCTAGGTTTGAGGAATAATCGTATGGCTGCCTGTACAGTTAGCCCCCAGAATGTAGGGCTAAGTCTCTCTTCATTAGTTCTGTCATAATTGAAAAAATAGAAAAATAAAGGAATCTTCATTACTTACACACGTTAACTATAGAGCCGGGTTTTAGATGTAGCCCAAGATACTTCTTTATTTCATATGGCCCAAGCAAGCCAGAACATCCAAATTGAAAATATTCTTCTTAGGAACCAAGGAGGGGAGTTGGTCATCTCAGTCATTAGGAAAAGAATGGACCCACATGTGCCCTGCAGATAGAGTACTTGGATAACGGTATCCCACAGGATGCCTTTTTTTTTTTCTGTACTGAGGACAGAACCCAGGACCTTACCCATGCTAAGCATGCATTGTTCAACTGTCCTCCACCCCCAGTTCCTCCCAGCAGATCTGCTAGACTTGATTGAAATTTTCTTCTTCACCCAGAACACTGTGTGAACATTCCTGTGTTCGCTGAGAGAATCTCCAAGCTTATGTTACCTAGGTCAGTACAGAGGCCCTCTGGGAAGCATAGTCTGACCTCTCCAGAGGCCTTTATTTCCACCACAATGCTGTTTATATACTCATACCTACCCCAGGGCACTTGTCATCATAAAGCCCTGATAAGATAGGAATGTGCCATGCAGAGAGTCCGTAGACTCAGTTCTGATAAGGATGAGAAACTATGAGCAAAACCAGAAATGATTCTCTAGCCCTGGAGGACACGAACTTTCTTGTTTTTAATGTCTTAGTTCTCGAGGACCACATGGTTTCTCTCACTTCAGCTCTGGTATTGTAAGTCATGGGCGAGAGTAAAATGGACCCTGCTCTCATCCTAAAAACAGACCTTGGCTGGATTTGGCCCAGGGTCATAATTGACTAATATTTGTTGTACTTGTGAAGGAGAAGGCTTTCAAATAGATAAAAAGAAGATGGACCTAGTACACAAAAGAAAATCTCCTTTTAAATTTCCTTTTCTGCCTAAGAAGCCCAAAGTATGGGCGCCTGATGGAAAGCTACCATAAGTGCGTGGATGAGATCATGATCTAAACCATGGAAGAACCAAAGATGATGTAAAAAATAAAGATGGTACCCAAGACTATAAGTTCCCAAGAAGATGAGGCAGAAAGAAACAAAAGTCATTTGCTGACTTAGGTAGATAGTTACAATTTGGGCTTTTCTTAACATTAGTATTTCATGTCTTTTACATGAGTTTAAAGCAACTAATTTCATGTTACTTATACAGTATTTCCAAAAGCTAAATTTAATTTCTTTTAATATATATGTGTGTGTCTTCAATATCTGCTTATATTTCAGCTAATCTCAAAAGTATGGAGGAAAATAGAAGAGGCCAACTGAAACTGTATTTTATGAAAATATTTTAGTGAGTTTCTATAAGAAGGTATGGATATAAGTGCTTAATATTTTATGTGTCTAGGTCTACCACAAGGTTACACTCATTTTAAGACTAGGAGTAATGTCTTGTTCAATGTTTTGTGTATCATTTCTATTCCCATAACAGTATTTAAGATGGAGTAGTTGCCTGTTTTGGGAAGTGAAACTAATTAAACTTTTCATGTTTATGGAATTATCTTTGAAGCGATATATACCAGTCTTATTAGGACATATATTTACGAAGTGTTTTTGTAGGCAAGTATATTACAAGAAACTTAGTTTGCCATACACAAACTTTAAGAGAGATAAGTTTTGACCCAATTCATAAAGCTATGATGGATAATGCCAACTAAATAAACCATTCATATAAATATAAATACTGTATTTTCTGACCAAAAATATTATTGTAATTTATTGAATTTTAACTAATGAATGTGACTAGCTTTTTTAAAAAGATGCAATGCACAGTTTTTTATCCATATTGGAGGGAATTTTGAGTTATTTCTGGACATTGTCTTTTGAGAACAATAAATGTTCTCCCTTCATGTTAGGGTACATTTTAGATGATGTTAACTTATGTCATTCATGAATATAACAGGGCCAAAATTTGAATTTACTCTCTGCAGATTTTCATTTTTAAAACCAAACTAGTCCCTGTGGAATGCAAGGTTTTTTTGTTTGTTTTTTTGTTTTTTTTTTAAGGCAACTACAACCTCAAAAAAACCTTTCCTTTTTGGACTTCTTATTGCTTAAAAAAATTACACGAACATACTGTTTTTAAATTTAGGCTTTAAAAAATGTCCTCATGCTGAGTTCATGTTTGCCAAGTTTCAGTTTGGAGAGAATTTTTATACTTTTATAAAACCCTGAAAATAGAAAATTTTAAATGGAAATTCTTACACACCCCTTCATGAGGGCCACAAATCTTGCCACTATTTAAAAATGAAGGTAACTTTTCATTCTGTAGAGGCAGCAGCAATGACTAGATGTGATTTTCTGAAGGACAGAACTTTAGCTTATGTTAGTTGCATTACATTGTTTTCACATGCTAAGGCTTAGCTGTATGCAGATATATTTTTGTATTTTTGAATTTTAAATGTATTTGTCTTCAATCAAGTGTAGTTTATATGTCAGAGCTGTCTTATTCATCTTTTAGATATGTTGCATGTTTTTCCACTTGACTTGTGATTTGATTGCTAGATAAGGTTTCACGTTTATTCTAGAAATCACATCTTTTGTAGTTGACTTGATCATAGCTAGGTATCTTTGGAAGTTTAGAAGATTCCCTTTAAAGCCCAGTGTCATCTCACTTTTATCAGGTGAACTGAAAAGTCACTTGACCTTTGGGGAAATCCAGGATCTGTCAGAACTTTGTTAGGTCCCCATGGGCCTTTGTCAGGTCTCAGCTTTGTTAGGGGGATTTTAGATGCCTGGAACCAAAGGTCTCACTTTCCTTTCCCAGTTATCACTTGTATCACTTACTGCAACAAGGCATCCATTTTAGATTGGAGAATAGAGAAAGAAGGATAGGGAATGGATTCAAGCTTTGGATACACAGAATGTGCAGTGCTAGGAAGCGAGAGAGTAAGACAGACACCCAGCTGGGACTGTTGGTCATTTTTGTATGGACCAAAACAAAATTAAAGAGGTATTGCCCCCAAAAGTTCAATAAAGTACATAGGTAACATTTTTGTTAGTTTGTCTCCTGAGAGAAAGATTTCTGGGTAACAATAAATGTTTATTTTGCACAAACTTGATAGAATATTTTAGTGAGCTACAAAATTTTATTCTAATGGACAGTCTGCTTTGAAAAAGACAAAGGTCCTTATTTTCCTTGGAGGCTATGTGTGTCTCTTTTCCTTCACCAGAAAGACAGTAAGTTCGTATTTGACAGAAGATATGCTTTGTAAAGTCTTGACATTTGTACTGCCTGGAACAGTGTGCTAAAAGGAAGACCAAACAGTTTAACGAAGGACAGTTCTAAGAAAGGAAAAAATGAACAACTTTCTTGAAACAGGTGCATGAATTAGTGGTGGAATATTGCTCAGCTACATCCTGAAAAGCCTTTACATTTATTTCTTCAGTTGCTAACATCTGCATCTGGAACTAATTCTGATAACCTTGACATTCAAAATGGAGATAAAGGATAGGATAGATTGCTTTCCTCAAAGTGCTTCAATATGGCAAGAAGAATTATCTAATATTGATAAATACAGCAACGTGACATCTGTGTTGAATTCTGAATTGACTTGTTGAGCTGCTTAAGAAGGTAAAAAGAACAGGTTTATTTCCATGATGTGAAATGCTTTGGGAAAAGACAAGGTCAAAACCGAAGCATGACTTAATGCAAAATATTTTCAATCTTAATGAAAATCCCTTTCAGTAACAAATTGACAGTTGAGGAACTGTCATTATTGGAAGTTTAATGTCTTTCTGAGGGCCTAAGAGACAAAATTCCAGAAAACTGAATTGTAGTAATAGCTAGCTTAAAATTTGTAATTTAGGAAGAACAGATTTATAGTTTTAGGATGAAAGCCTGAATTATAGAGGGATGACCTGAACTCTGGCATGAGTCATCAATCAATTCAATGTGTGGAACTGCAGAGTTATAAGATGTCTTAGAAGGTTTTTCTTTGGCCACTGGAAATGCATAATGAAGATTAAGTCCCTAACAAGCCAACTCAGATATATGTGTTTATGGTTCTGTGTGATTTATCAGGAGCCATAAACAGGTTCTTTTATTTTATGCAACTCACTTCTTACAATGGGTCAGCTTCTTTCAAAATTCCCAGTGAAAATTGTACTTTGGTTGTATTTCTTTTTATCTGTAAAATTGCAGTATTTCTTTCTTTCAAGGAGAAGAACAAAGGCTGCAGCACAGTTAGGTTAGGGTTGGTTTATGATTCTTTGGATATGGATGAGGACATATGACTAAGTTGAGCTTTGAAGGATGGGAAAGATGAAGATAAATGGGATGCACTGGCTACAGTGTGGATGTGGAGGGAGAGGCGCAGATCTGGAATCCAGTTCAGATGTAGGAGATCCTCCTCATGGGGAAGTAGGGTTGAAGACTGAAAGCTAGAAACCGTAATTATCGGGCCAAGAAATTCCGTTTTGCTGGTTAGTTGGGGTGTTGCCATTGAAACTTTCAAATGAGAGAGATGTTTCATGCAGATGAATCCTGTGACAGTTATCAGCTGGGGAAGTGGGGTGCAGTAAGACAAGGCCCCTGGAAAGCTGTGGAACAATAAATATCCTTAGGACAAAGCAAAAGCAAGCAGGGCAGTTGAGTGGATCCAAGGCATTGGAGAGAAACGTAGGGATCCACTGCAGCACAGATGGAAGAATTGCCAAGCACCCAGAAGGCAGTAGATATTGTAGAAGAGAAAATGCAAAGAGTGAAGAATCCCTAAGGTTGCGCTCATCCTTATTAGGACATAAGCAAGTTCCTTACTTACAAGTATTTTTTATAACCCACTTCCCCTAATGGATTAATTTCTTTCAAATTTCCCTGTTGAAAATTCTATTTGATTTATTGTTTTCTTTTTCTCTATAAAATGACAGGAAATTCAGTCAGCCCTGATCATAAATAACAGTAAGTTGATAATCGTCACAAAAATTGAGTTGGATTGCTTAATATTTGGCCTAAACTATTTCACTTGTCATGTGCCTGTGTGCCACACACACTGCTAGGTCCCCCAGTATTTATGGAGACTTCCTCCACAATGGCAAATACTAAACATGGTAGGAGGATTGCAAGTTCGAACCCTTCTCCTCGATGGCAGATATCGATGTAGTATCTGCCTCTGTACCCTCAGCCCTCAGTTTCATGCCCGGCACCTAACAAGGATTCCAGAAATGATAAATGAACAAACAAGTAGATGTAGGCTTATTATGACTTTCATCATTGGTTGGTTTGCCACAAGTCTTTTCGTGGAATTAGGTCCCGTTCTATTAAGAAGACCTCTACCTCTTTAAAGAGATGGAAAAATAAGCTTCCCTTTAGGGAAACAGCTTGTAGATTCGTTTATCATGACTTTTCTAGAATGTTGTCCTACAGGGAAAAAATAAACACTGAATTATTTATAACTCATCCGTACACACTAAGTTGGTATAAGGACTCACTGAGAGGGATTTTAAGAGAATATTTGATTGGCCAGCATTTTTGTTTAATTTGGGAGAAGGAACACTGCTAAATGCACAAATGTAAGCTCATATCTGGGATCTTTTCTAGAAATGATCGGTGTCTCATCTTTCCAGGATATGTACCCCGCAGTGTAGACCAAGGTTTGGAGACCATTTTGACTCATTTCCAAATGGATCTGGCCTCAAGAGTTTTGCAGTAAGGAGCAAAAAATTCTAGAAAGTCCTAGGTTCAGCAACCATAGCAGAGTTATAAGAAAAGGCTTTCATGGCTTCTGTTCCTTATGCCATTCAACAAGATTTACAAGGAAATTCAGCTAGATTTAATGGTCGTTACCTGATGAAAAACAGACATCCTTTGGATTACCCTTAAGCAGGACTGAACAGGACTAAATGCAATTAGAAGACTCCACTGAGGCCAAAATGGTTGAGGAAAACAAATAGCTACAAAATATGAGCTTATCCTGTTAGGTAACCAATGTATCTTCAAAGTGGCATATAGGAAAAGCCTTAGAGAAATTTACTGTACCATGCAGTGGGTATTAGATTCATCAGCTGAGGATAGTACTAAGGTGATATTTTTTAGAGGAGGTTTATTTAGTTTTTATGTCAGTTATCTCTAAAAAGAATGGAAGAATGCTTGACCCTCTATGATGATTGTTAATATTCTTCCATGTATAGTATTTTTTGTTTGTTTGTTTTGTTTTTGGGGGTGGTCCTAGGGTTTGATCCCAGGGCTCTGCCACTGAGGTACATCTCCAGATCGTTTTTTTAAATTTAAGGCAGGGTCTCACTAAGTTGCTAAGTTACCCAAGTTTGCAATCCTCCTACCATGTTTAATCTTTAAAATGACTTTTTTTTTCCTAAAAAGAGAGATCATTCTATTGGTACTGACACCATTATATTGGTGATATATGATACTTATTGTTTTGTCTTCAAAATGAAAAATTCTTTAGATGTCCTTGCAGTAAATTTAGGTTTTAATTCTCATTTTAAATCATAAAGTAATTTCTTCATGAAAAAAAAATACTGGGTATATCTGTTTCATTTAAATAATATGTTAAGGTTGGATATTACTGTTAAGAGGAAGTTGGATTTTTCTTTTTTCTTTCAAGAAAGCAGACTATTTGCACCTTTTTCAAGAAAGAAAGTTTAAAAATTATTGTAATAAGACCTTGTTTTTGAAAAGCTGGATAAGCTCTTTTTCTGCACACCCTAGTGTAATGACAGTGCACTTTGGAGCCTTAAGCAGGGCATTAGGATTCACAGCCCATGCTGAAGCTTCACCCTTGGGCCAGACCTAGGGTAGTTGTAAGAAAATGATTTATGTGTTGTAATAAATGTGACTTCTCAATCTATTTGCTTGTTCAGTGGTTGAGGTCCCCAAAGAAAAGGTCTCTCTCAAATTAGGACTGGCATGTATTATCTGTCAACTTTATATAGAACTGTAAAAGTCGTTGAGCTGACAGTAATATTAGCAGAATGTTTTATAGATCATGTGCTTGTGTGAAGCCTCATACGGGTGAGGAGAGGCGGTGGGGCTGCGGGCTTCTGCTGTCCGGGGTAAACTTGCATGTAGATGAGCCGTTTCTGCGCCCCTCTGTAAATGAACATCTGGCTCCCATATTGATTCCATGTGTGAAAATGAGATCAGCCCATATAATGACCAGAATCAATCAGGCTTCGGCCAAGGAGTAATGCACACTGGTCTTGATTTGTTAGACAACTAGAATTGGCAGCACCTTGCATAATTTGGCACCAATTGACAAAGATTAGCCTGTTTGGGGGCCCGGGATGGTTATTAATTGGAAACCCCCCTTAAATATTTAGCCGAGTAAAATCAGCTGTAACTTATTTGCCCCGGCCTCCTCCTTTTCATACTACCTCTAATTGTTTTAGACAAACAAGTGAGCTTGCGGCCTGTTCGCTTTACACAGGAAGACATGAATTCTTTGATCCATACAATATTCTTTAGCTCAACCTTGGAGCTATTTACTGGGGAGATTTATTTGCAGACAGACAGTAGAACAGTTCTTTGTGAATGGGAATGAGTACAGCTTCTATGGGTTTTAGCTGAAGTTTCTGCCACTTACTGTACAGGAGATAAAACAAAATGTTTCTAGTTTTAGCCCCAATCATTATTTTCATGTATTTTTGAGAACTGAAAATGAGGTAGACTTTCAAACCTGTCTGGTTTCGCCTCACACTTTACATTTTTTAGAGCAGATCGTGAATTCAGAACATGACCAAATATGTTTCATTTTTGTGCTTTGTGTAATCACGAAGAAAAGCATGTGAGCTTTCACACAGGACAGATGTTGATTGTAGACATTTTACAAAGATGCCTCATTCTTTAACTTCTGGGTACAAATAAATCTACTTGTGCTGTATGAGCAGTAGGTATTGGAAGGAAAACAGTAGCCCTTAATTGTCAAATATATTTTTAAGAATTGATTATTGCTGCTAGATACTTTTAACGATACAGACACATTTACTTTGAGTTTAGGTAATTGTATTTAGTTAAGTATCTAAACCAGTATTTATTTTTTCCTCCAATTAAATAAGAGTTATTGGAGCATTTTCTCTAAATACTTTATATATAATGGCTCAGACAATGTAACAGTAACAATAAAAGATAGTCCCATAAATATATCTGTAATATAATGATGTAAGATATGAATACCATTAAGACTATTTGATTTCTACCTTGCACTGAAGGGAGAAATGGTGAGTTTGATTCACAAAATCAGTTTTAGAAATAATCCCAATTCTAAATTGTGTCTGACAATGAATTATTTGAATTATTCTACATTAATCTCACAACTTAATTTGCTAGGCCTCTTGATAACCTGTATATGTTTTTATACATATTTTTATATTTTTTATATTTTCCTACAAATTTATAAATTATAATTTTAGAAACTCATTTCTTTGGGAAAAATCTTTCAGGATCTTCTCATTTTACCCTAGATCATTTAGGTCATTAACATCATTTATGATGTTATTTTTTGAATAATTTTATAAATAACTTTCAGAAGGCTGTGCATAGCATTATACAAATATTTGTAGTTCAGAAGACATGGACTTCTTGGAAAAAAATTTGACTCATAAGGGAATCTTTGTTGACAAATTATCAGAGGCATTACAGTTTTAAAGTTTTTCATCCCTTCCACCTGTATACAGCTTTCTAAAATAAAAAAAATATAACTTTTCCAGGAAAGCATTTTGAAACAGTAACCACACACATTTTTTATTTTTAATTGGGAAGCTTCTAAGTCTAAACAAACTTTCAGTCTGTCAGTCTTTCTTTTTAAAAATCTTTCACATTGCCCCCACAAGGCTTAAAACCTAACTTTGGCAAACAAGGTTCCTGAGATTTATCCAGAGGCTTTGTAAGAGTACCGTGTAAGAATTGATTTAGAGACATTGGAAACAAATTCGTATCTCTTAGAAGTAGGTAGGTGATGTGTTATTTGTAAAAATTAGAAGATTTAGGAGAAAATTTTAGAGAATGAATGAGTGTATGTGTGTATAGGAATGGATAGGCTAAAAGGCTTCATAATTTCAGCCTGTTAAACAACAGAGCCAATGTAGCATCTATTAAAGAAGCTACACTATCCAGGTGTCACATGCAACTGACATTTGAGAAAACATGGCGAAGTGTGTGGTTGTCTCACACATTAAAACAATTTCAGCACACGTGGGTTTTCCTGTATTTTATAACTAGCCTCAGGTAAGCATTCTTGCATGTTAAAAATGTTACCACCATGATTTCAAAGTGAGCTCAAGTCCTGTTACTGGAATGTGTGAGAATTTACCATCCTGTCTGTCCTATAAGTGAAACCGTGCTAACAGTAACCATACTTAAATATGGCTTAGGTTATGTTTCAGACGCGTTGTAGACAGCTTTATATTTCATAAGACACTTCTTTGTCTTTTGGTACATTGGTTAATTTGGTATAATTGTGTCATTTAAATCATCCGTAAATGCTAATTGAGAATGACAATAACATTCAGAGCATTCCACAGATGCCCTGGAAGGAACTGTCTTCTATTTCACTCTTATTTATGTAAGCGAGTTTGTTTGAGGGAGTGAGACAGATTTTTTCCACTGTGACAGATGCTGTGATCCCTGCGTGAATGTGAAGACATATAACCTTTGCCTTATAAGAAATGCCAGCCTAAGTTCCTCGTGCAACTGTTAGATAGTAAAATAAAACATTATCCTGTGGTGGTCTTATAGTCAGAGATTTTCTTACACCTGAGTACAAGTTTACATTTTTAGTTCATTTGAAATTTATTTGAGATGTAATTTCAATACATTTTTACACTTGATCTTAGCCAAAAGGCCGAGAAGCAATAATTTCAATACATTTTTAACTAGCTAGTTACAGAATGAATTCCTGCTATAGGAGATCATGTACTGTTTTCAAAAGCTGTTGATTTTAGGGGATTTTAGTATAAATGTACTTTTTATCAGTATAATTCATAATCGCACGGTCTAACCTGTGCTAAGCATGGTATGTCTCTGGACAAATTTACTGACCCCACCTCATCTACCACTTTTTTTTTTTAAACAAAACTGTTTAAAGGTAGAAGAAAGGGCCAATTCTCTGTTGGATCCCTTGGGGTATATGCATGATAAATTTGTGATTTTTATAAAAAATTATTTTAAATTCTGTTTGTAGAGGAATCTTGAATACACTGAAATAATCTGGTCTTGATATTTTAGGCAATAAGAATCATGTTCTGGCTGCTTTCACCTATTTATCATTCTATATTTGATTTTTTCAAAAAGATTTTTTTTTAAATTCATAGTACCATGTTTACATTCCCATATGTAATATTCCTTGCATATATGAGATTTGTAACTCTTCTTTATTCAAGTGACTAAATA
Source organism: Heterocephalus glaber (assembly GCF_000247695.1). Next base: position 13,886,012 of record NW_004624763.1, on the reverse strand, counting down.
TATACATATGCTCTAGGTCAGATGTAGTATGATTCTGAAATTGAAATATTTGTAGTGGATTTGAGTTAGTTGAACTTTGGTAACCAGTTGAATGCCAATAAGAAATGAGAAGGGTTTGAGGAATGACAAAAGAAGACAAAGAATAAGAAACACATAAGTAGTTTGGGTGGAAAAGACAAGATTTCAGTTGAACAACCCAAAGAAACATGTATTTGGTGATTCTACACAAACCCTTGGAAAATACGTAAGTTGTCTGTAATTATAAAGACACTTATTATCATCCACAGTAACAGTGATACCAAATAAGGGGAAAACATGGTTTTTTGGTGCTGTCAGTTGGTGGTATGAATTGCAGCATTACCATATTAGGAAAGGAGTGCTTATACTTTTTGGTCAATCCAGAAATAACTCCAGAATCAATCAAAATGATAACAAAATGCATATTGTGCATAGATTTGCATGTTTATCTATAAATGAATACTTTATGTCTCATTTCAAAATTATTTTTAACCTTTTCAACTTGCCAGTGTTAATTATATTTTTCAAAGCTGAAGAAATTTTAAGAAATCTGACCTAGCCATCTAATTTTTAAAATAAAACTGAATTTTGCTCTATGCCAGATGTTTAAATTTATTTCTCTTTCTGTGTTTTTAATAATTCTCAGAGACCCTTTTTAAATGGAGAAAATAGATCTAGAAATCCATATCAAATCCATCAATAGTCAATATTTTTCTTTTGATTGTGGTGCTTTTTTGCTTTTTGTGACAGCTGTTGAATTATCTGACCATTTCTTGAACTGTCTAATAATTCATCAATATGTTGGTGATATACGTGTCAAGCTTCAAATAGTTTGCATACATAAAGAGAAATGCCAAGGTATCGTTTCTTGTGTAGTAGTGAATTCAGATTCTTTGGATATTTATATTGAAGAGTTACTACACAAACAAATTGCTAAAAATTCTTCATTGTAACTAGTAGTGAATATTCCTCTTATTAACATGTTATATGAATGGTATGCTCTTTCAAAAATGTGAAAATATGTACACATGTGTAAAGATTCCAACAATGATTATTTGACCCATTTTTGACAGTTTCTCTGCTACTTCGTGTTTGCCCCTAGTTAGCGCTTTGGCGTTTTCACAGTTCACTCAGGACAGATGTTTTGAGCAGCTACTCTGTCTCAAATGCTGTGAATTGAATCTACATATTTTTTTTTAGCTATGGACTTCTGGGTTTGTGTAGATACCTACCATCTAAACTATGGGATGGGCCTCCCCGCGTTTGGATACCTACGGGCTTGTAAATGTCCACATTTCCAGAATTGCATCTTTGCTTTTCACATCTCTTGCATTTACCTGGGTCTCTTTGCATCAAAGAGATAAGAGGAAGAGAGTTGATAATTGGAGGTAATTAGCCTTTCATTTTTCTAGTTTTTGAAATTAAAGTTTATTATTGCCCTAACCTCAGAGGATTTATTATCCGTTTTAATTTGCTAGTTTATGTTCTTTATGGCTCTCTCCATTTTTGATCCCTGTGTGTAAGAAAATTAAAACTATCTCAGAGAGCATTATGACTTAGCTTATCTGTGATTATATTTTGTTCTGTCAAGAAAAAAAATGGGCTCAAATCTGCTACATTATCACTTGAGGCATGATTTTATTTTCTCAGATGACTCCATTTCTAGCTCACCTAAGCCATATACACAGATGTGTTTCCCACATAATTATGAGATGACTCTGTAATGCCGAGAAGGTAGGCTCGATCACCTTTGGTGAACAGCGAATCATGGAGAGTTTCAAGCATGAAAGGACACGATCAATTGTGCTCATTCTGCTGGCAGTGAGGAAGATGGCTTGGGAAGGTCAGCAGTGAGTCTCTAGATATGAACAAACTCCTTAGAAGACCTGAACAGGGCAATGGAATAGATTCAGAAAAGGTTAATCGAAGAGGTTAAGTTACCTAGAGTTGGTGAAGATCACACTGGATGTGAGAAATAAAGGAAAATTACTTTCTCTTTTGGCTTTGGCTGACAGTATGAAAAAGTTGCACAGTTCAGAAGTAGAGAGAAAGGAAAGGCACATTTTCATTCTTTATTTTTGGTGGAGATCAATGTGACACAGATTGTAAAAAAATTAAGTGTTTAATGAACACTTTGAATTTTACATGTTTGAGATTCAGCTTTAAAAATGGCTCCAGGAAAGATTTTTGAGTTAGTTATAAAGGTTTGATCATTACAAGTGTTTTAAGTATTAGTTGAAAAGTGGACTTAGATGAAATTCCTTAGAGTTCCAAGCCCTCATTGTAGTTTGTGATTATGTAGACGATAGCAGAAATACTTTACTGTCTTTTTTCTTTGTTTGCTTTTCTTCCTACCAGCTAGGTATACATCTTGCAGAGCGAATCATCTCTCTTTTCTTCAGGTTCTCTATCCTCTGCCAGAGAACCTGGCACATGGGCACAGTGCCTATGCTGCTATGGATTTAGTGGATGAGTAAAGGAATAAGTGCATAAGTAAATGGAAGGAGGCATACAGAATGTGAAAGAAGAGAAACTCTAGGGCCAGGTCTGTAGCTCAGTGGTTCCGCTGCCTGCCTCGCAAGCGCAAGGTCCCGAGTTCGATCCCTGGTACCAAAAAATAAAAAATAAAAAGAAGAGAAACTCTGAGGAAAATAGGTTTAGGAATCTAGTACTATATCTCAGAAATAGTCACACAGCTTTGATGGGAACCAGAAGAGAATGAGGGGTCTTACTGAACCGGAGGGAGGAGAGAGTTACAGAATTGGGAGCTGTAGTCAAGAGGGCTCATTTAGTTCCCTTTGCCCCCAGCCTATGACTCTGTGAGAAAGAGCAGTGAAATTACCCTAAAACAAGATCTGCACACACACAGAGTGAGTTCGTTTGGTTCATATGCGTGACATAGAGGCTTTCTTAAAATCGTCAAACATATATACCAGGACTGGTCTCTATTATCATTAAAACCAAATTAATCACATAGTCATTTTTGTTCATCACATTAGTCAGATGAATGACTGATAAATAACCTATTCATGTTCTTCTACATGTCACATGATAAGCAGTGATTTTTAAAATTAATATTGTCTCTGTGTCTTTGGACATTATTTGAAGGTACAGTTGTTCAGCTTGAAGACTTGCAGAATTGAGTGAGAATGTATCGTAGCTTGCCAAGCATTAATTAGTTGTTTCTGTACTAATAGAGGTGGGCAACTGAGAAAGTGTAATTAAATAAAATTCTACACTCACTTTTATTTTGTAATGGCATAAGGATGACACTGAAGGTTTTGGTTTATGTAAATAAGTCAAATAGTTCCATAGATGCCCTCGTCATAACCCAGTATCACAAATAATTTCATATTATATGCTAGTTCACTGTTTTCTATCTAGTTTTGGGAAAATACTTTATATAGTATTCAAGCACTTACGTTGCTCAGACACAGCAAAAAATTCAATAATTTGTCTCATTTTGTGTTCATGGAAAAGTTTTTGAACCTGCAGAAACCCTTTAGAGCGTCATTTCCTCTGCCCTTAAAAAATGGTATGGAAATACAGTACTTCCAACACAGGACTCTGTTACTTCAGAAAACTGTTTCAGGAGACACCCCTAACTTCTGATTCCGACTAGAACTTCTTACAGTCCTAGAATTTTAACTTTTCTTGTTGTCCAGAGGTAAAACCTGACCTTCTCAAGGTTCCAATTTGAAAATCATAACTAGCTTCAAAACAAGGTGAAAGCTTTGTCTTCAACAGATAAAGCAAGTATTTTCCTGCTAGTAAAATGTTTATAAGAAAGAAAAAGAAGCCGTGAGCCAGGTATTAAACACAACAATGATACTGGCCATGGGCAATCTTCATTTTTGTGTATCATTATGAAAATAACCAAGAATTGTTTTGTTTTTAGAAGCATAACACACTGACATCCATAGTAGATGCTTATTGCTAAAATAGCACCTTTCACTTTCTGGGCAGTTTCACTGAAGAATTTTAAACATTTTACACAGAACCAAGAAGAATTTTAATAGTAGATAATTGTAATAAACTTGAATTGATAGCCCTTTGCCATTAATCAACCTAATTATGGTTTAGAAAATAAAGCTGGTCTCTGGGCTTACATAACCGAAACTCTTCTTCCATTTCTTAGTTTACTTTTCTAGTACATAAAAACGGGAATAATAGTAGCATTTCAAGTTCTATTTGAAACATTATTTTTATCAAGTGCCCAAAGTATTATAAGATTTCTGACACCTTTTGTCTTTTCTTATTTAAACATACTTCGTTTTTCAGAAGACGTAATATAATACCATGATAAGTAGATTTAAAAGGTGAGGGGCTGGGGATATAGCTTAGAGGTAGAGCACCTGCTTAGCCTATTCAAAGCCTTTGGCTTTCTCCCTACTGCCTCAAAAAAAAAAAAAAAAAA
>NW_004624763.1:13648639-13868541 GCF_000247695.1 Heterocephalus glaber | reverse complement strand
TGATAACTCCAGTGCCCTTATTGATACTGGGTTCTCACCAATAAGGAGGGGGGCAAGCCAGTTGTCCTTAAAGATGAAGTGAATAAAGATGTGATATGTTAGCAGGCTGCACATAATTGCCTTTTCTCTTGCAATCATGGAATTTAAATGTAAATACTTCTCTGACTTGGAAAGGCAATCTGAGAAGCAAAGGTCTTGTCAAAGACCATAGTAACAAAGCTGCACAAGAAGGAAGTGGGAGCCATCTTTGGAAAGGACAAATTACTCCACAGTACAGACTCAGCTGTCCACATTCTTCACGTCCCAGCTAGCACATCACAAGTGGAGAAGAGAATTGCTTCTACGAGTTGACATCCTGCCCAAAAGATTGAAGAAGTTTCTGGAAACTTAGAATTCGGAATATAAATATATATAAATATTTATGAATATAAATGTATATATATTGCTATTTGTTATCATTCCTTTGTGTTGTGTGTTCAGATGATGGTAGAATTAGATTATTGTGGATATAAAGGATCACTCCAATTTCATATTTAAAGAGCTATATTCTATTCTGCTTTTGATCTGAAAGGGAGCAGAAGTTCCTTCCTGTTTACAAAATAATAATCCTACCTCACATATTCTCTAAAAATGTTCCTCTAGTCTTTAATATTAACTTAAAGGAGTCTTAAGACTAGAATCACAGTTGCCAATACCATGAGATTAATTTCGTGGGCTGAGACAATGGAATTATTTGAGCAGATAAACTTGTTGGCAACAGCAGTAACCTAAGGAAAGAGCAGCAGACATGTAGTCATTTGATTTTGAGGGAAGCAAAAGATTGAGACATCTTGGTTATTGTACAAAATTTATATTTGCTTCTTGTAGACATATGAACATCCTCTGGAATCCTAAACTGTTAGAATATTATTCTTTAGCCTTATGAGAAAAAGTTAGGTTCACATGCTTGCAAGAGTACATGGATTAACATGCATATTTGTAGACGGTGAATTTTTTATGGACATTAAGGTGTAGTTTTTAATTTGAATTTCAGAATGCTGATGCATACAATGGCATAATTACCTACACCTCTGTGTTCTCTTACAACAAAGATATTTTAAATCATCTTTAAAGAAAAGTTCGGATGGAAATAGTTATTTCACAGTCTCACTATCTTGGTTTTTGTAATATCTGGATTTTATGAGGACTGAAACATTTAAGAATTCCCTGTAAAACTGATCTTGCCCCAGTAAAATACTCATGCCCCAGTAAGATAAAAAGTTTGTTTGACAGAACCGTTTGTGTCCCTTGCACTCTGCTAGCTGTATAAAAATTCAATTGTAAAACAAAATGGAATAAAATATAGAGATAGCCATCAGCTGAATTCCACATACATTGTTTCATTCTTGTTTTCTTCTTCTACACTAAGTAGAAGAAAACAGTAAAGTAAAAAAGAGAAATTGGAAGATCAGTAACTTCTTTCCCTAGCAAGGCATGAAAGGACACAAGTAGTACAATACAGTTTGATGTGTGGTATAAGAAATAGCATATTAAAAAATTTTAAGTTAGCTGGGTTGTGGAGGTGTATGCCTCCAATTCCTACACTAAAAGGCTGAGGAAGGAGGATTGAAAGTTTGGGCTGAACCCTGGCCATTCAGCAATTTAGTAAGACCATCTCCAAATAAAAAATTTTAAAAGGGCTGCGATATAGCTCAGTGCAAAGGCCTTGGGTTTAGTCCCTAGTACCCAGTCCCCGACTTGAACCATCCCCTCCAAAAAGAAAAAAAAATTAAGAATAAGTTGGATCAAGAAACTTATAGTTGAATATTCCCAGAGTTGTAAGAGAAAAGTAGTATATGCCTTTTCTTAGAAAGTTTTTATGAAATCATCCAAATATGTTGTAGAAAGTCTTCGGATATCATAGCCATTCTCTTTCATCCTGCCTGAAGTCACTCTTCTTTGAAATTAGAACGTAATGCCTCAGATCATCAATTCTGATCTTTTGATACAAATAAATGGAAACAAAATGTACGCTCTTTAATTAAAGTTTAAAAGCCCAACTTTTTATTAGTAAACCAAGAAATATGTGATTGTGAACCAAATTCTGTCAGACAATGGGATGCTATAAAACTTTAACTGGAAAGGATTGAGTACTGCAGGAAGAATTCTGTATCTTTTCTGTGAAGCAGAATTGAAGGAAAAAACCTTTTTTCTTGAAAGCTTGTTGTGTTTTAAGTCTGGGATTCAATCAGACCATCGTGGGAGCAATTGGACAATGTTGCTACACAACAGTCAGATAAGAATGTTTCTACATGCAGTGATAGAAGATGCTACCATTTTAGTAGTATCCCATTCAACTCGTTTGTTTCTAACTGAGAATGTCCATACCATGTAACTCACTTCAGACCAGATATGTAGCCAAGTTTGCCATGAAAGGGGACCAAATATGGAGGATGAGAAGGCCACACAAGTCTTGTAGATTGTTCTTCAGTAGATGAAGGCTAAGGTCCGATGAAGTGGGGGATAAAATCATTAGAACTTTACTTCTGGAAGACAATGCTATCACTGTTATAAACAAGCAGAAGTACTTTAACCTACTGATAACAGTATGTTTGTACAAGAATATTTTAAAAGCATTAAAATGCATAACTAGTCTCAATTGTAATAGCCTTCAGTTATTCTCATGTGATGATTATTTCAATTCCAAGTGTATACCTCATCGTTAAATACCCATTTTCTGCCAGTCAGCATAAATTCTCCGAAGTTATCTTAAGTGAGAAGGAAAACTGTAGTTGGTAAAAGAATCTGGAGGAAGTCTTTTTCCAAATGGTGGTTTTACTGGTTATTTTCATATGCTATAATTAAATATAATTGATTGATCAACATGACTCCCCCACACAAAGGCAGTAACAATTCACAGAAAAGACAAGAACAGTTAACAAAAACAAAGCTGAGAAAATCGTACTCTGCAATCCCCTGTGTGAATGGCTCTGTATCCCTTTAGCTCTGGACCTTTGTCCTCATACTAGAAGCGGAAAACAGCAACTAAATGCCCACACCAAAAGCACTTCCAGAGCTGCTTCAGAAAATGGCAAGAACAATGGGATAAGTCTGTTGGAAAGGTGGGAACATGTGTTGAGAGGGATTCAGGACAATGTGTCTTTCACTGTATTAAATTATTAAAAATTTATACATTCAACATATTATTGATCACACCTCATAGATTCCAGTCATAATAAATTCTTAAAAAGAATAATTGATGATAGTCATAGCTTATCTTACATAATGATTGTTAAGTGCCATGCTTCATTCTAACCACTGGACACACATTTTCTCTTTCATGCCTCTCTTTGAAGGCAGGTACTGTTATTATGCTCATTTTATCGATGAGGAAATTGAAGCAAGAGGGAATTTGTTCCCAGTTTATTTTCATATTCTCTTTTTTCTCAGAGGTGTTCCCTTGTCTTCTCTCTTACACAGAAATTCAGTTACATTTGTCCTCTCTTTGTCCTTCTCCCATACCTCTCCGAATTCATCTTCCGTGTTTGTTCATTCCTCAGTGTTAGGCTTGGAGGATGCAGAGACACATTACCTACACTAACTGCTTTCTGGAGTCACACTGTTTGTCTCCTTGTTTGTTTTCCGCTTCCATGGGAGAGAAGCTCCTTAACGGCTGGCCTTTGACTTTCTCCCTGCTGTTTTTCTGACACCCACAATACTGTCTAACACAGAGGGTATGTCCAGGAGGCACTTGTTGTATGAGTGAATTGCAAAGATATTACCCCCTGCTAAAGTAAGAGTGAACACAGAGTCAAGAGAAGGATAATTTTATCCGATCCTCTTTCAGATGTGTCCAGACTGGTACCTTCTTTCTCATTCCCATTGCTCAGTGGGAGCCCTCTTGCCTTGTCTTCTGATTGTTTGCCTCTTCTCCTACCTGGTCTTCCTTTCTTTGAATTTTCTCTTTCCCTTCCATCTTGCAGTTTCTGCTGGGATAAGCAATATCATGTCATAGTTCACAAAGGTCTAATGCCTTCTGCTTGCATTTTTACTTAACTATTCCTTATACCTCTCTTGCTCGCTCAACTCCACCACAAACAGTGGCAGCAATTGTGGCAAAGTTCTTTACTGTTCTCTCTTGCAGTGGCTATCTATAGCATTGACAGTATATTTGGTGGCATATAGTAAATACATGGACTGTAGTATGATACAGGAGGCATCTAGGGCACACTGAGAAGCCAGTGAGGCATATTTCCTGTTCCCCTGTAACAATTATTCTCAATTTAGCTGCTTAAAATGTCACACATGTATTATCCCAGAGACCCTAGGTCAGGAAACAGAGACAGCATGACTGGATGATCTCAGGGCCTCACTGGGCTCGACTTGAGGCACCAGCCAGGCCTGTGGTTCTCCTCTGGGTCCTTGTTCCTCACTTGCTAGTTGTTGGCAGACTTTATTTCCATTCCAGCTGTAAGACTAATCCCCTCTGTTTTTTCCAGTTGTGGGCCAGGGACTACTGTCTGCAGCCATGGATAGTTTCTTGCCACGTGGTCCCAAAGAGGTTTGCTTTTTTCTGGGCTCTGTGGGGCACATATCTGATGTTGTCCTCCAAGACCAGCCACAAGTTCTCAAGGGCTCATGGGAGTAGAGCAAGCCCTTCTGGGTAATCACTAATTATAAAGTCAACTGATTTGGGATGTTAATTCCATCTGCAAAATCTTTTCACAGCAGATCCTGCATCAGTATTGTGGAATAAATGATAAAATGTATGTTCACCGGGGACCAGGCATCTTTAAGGGCTTGAAGAGCTCAAAATTGGGCTCATTATGAGGGAGTTGCAGGGTCCATAAACTCAAAAGGAAATGTGACTCTAGAGGTGATGCTGTTTTTTCAAGAATGATGGTAGAAGAATACTGTTCTCTTCATCCTACCTCTTTTTTTCCAGGAAAAGTCTTGGAATGCACCAGTACTATTTCAGGAGTTTTTGCATGTCTATCAATAAGATTAACTTGGAAAGTAATATAGCATCTTTCTTCAAGAACCAGATTTTGAAGATAACATTGTAGAATCTCACATTTGCTAGTGTTACTTCCAGGAAGAAGTAATTTGTAAAGAGATTTGAGTTGAAACTGAGCTACTTTTAAAGAGTATTTTTATAATACATTACCAAGTGGATGATAAATCATAAACATGGCAGGAAAACTAAAAGAGTTAAAAGGACACAAGACAAAGGTCAACTGACTTCTTGTCTTCATTTACCTCTTACAGGCGCATAAAGCTTTTAGTATCTTGGTGTTGTAGATGTTCTTCCACTATATGGGGACATTATGTTTGACTGGCCTCTTTTATATTTGTATCATAAGACCGAACTTTTCATGCATATATGAAACATTGACTATTTAAACTTTTAACAATTTTTAAAATCTGGATATCAGTCATTTAAAATAAATTCACTGTTGCTACATTATGATAATATGTTCACCTACGTTTTCTTTTCTAGAGCTTTATTTCAGCCTTACACTAATGAAAATGTATGTCATTAATGGTTGTATCAAAAATGAGGAATGCTTAGATTTTCTAGTTTGGAGCTTGTCTGCCTCGTCTCTGAGATAGATTAATGTTGGTTTATTCTAATGAAAAAAAAGATGCTTTCACGAGTCCAAACTGTGTGATTTATGATTATTTCATTCTAGTCTCTAATAAGAATTAGATTGTTACATTTTTCTCCAGAATTATGGTATCACAAATGATCAAGGTGGGAAAGCATATCTCCTCTCTTGTTTGCTGCAGTGTCCTGAGCGGAGGAAAGGCTTGTTGTGTCCTTGTCTTGCCTTGTGGGCTGTCACTGGTCTGTTTAGGGAGGGGCCAGTGGTAGCTGAGTGTGGTACAGTTTCTTGGCTATGTTATATGGGTCAAATTTACAACGTGATGTGTGTGTGTGCATCTTGGATTCGGGCAGAATTCAGATATTAACCCAGCTACTTAGTGGCTGTGCTATCTTGGGCAAATTAATGTCTCTGAATTTAAATCTCATCCGTAAAACTGAGATGATTATATAAGCGTGGGCACTTAAAATTAAATAAAAGAGTTTACTTAAAGTACTGAACAAGGTGTCTTCGGACATTCTAATATCAATAATTATAGTTTCCTATCTCCTCTCTCACTAAATCTATTGGCGGAAGCTGAGCTAGGTTCTATGATAGCATCTGTGTCAGGTGGTAAGAAGAAATGAATGGATAAGGCACACACTCTGCCCCCATCCAGGGCAAGACCTGTGTATAAAGAATACCATTCATGCATTCACAGTGCAAGATAGTTAAATAATAAGCATATGAAGATACCGAATTGCTACTGCTGCTACAGAAGATAGAAGGTTATGTAGCCAGCTATCTTGATCACATGGAAATAGTTACGTTAATCTTTCTGGGTTTTCCCATAGCTTTCTGTGCATTTTGGTTTTAGTTAAGGTGGGATTCTTTGATTGGAAATGCCCACAGGATATGAATCCTGCCTATTGAAGTTATATTCTTTCCTTTGCTGCTGTAACCATGTTGATGGTCAGCTGGACCTGTTTTCATATTCTCTCTAGATTTGATCTTTGATGAAAGGAGCCAAAAAGAATTCAAAGGAGTTACCTTGCCTTAGGGACTTCCTTCTTCTGTTAAACTCATGTATCCCGACTGTGTTGGGGTTTAGGGAACGCTAAAAGTCCCATGTTGATTCAGTTTGGACTTGAAAGTAAAGTAAGCAGTCGGGGGCTTGTGTCCTCCTACTATTGTGATGCTTGCAAGCGGAGATAGGGCCCTCGCCCAAGGTTTCATGCATGGTTTGATAACTGATTATTTGAGATATTCTCAGAGATTGAAGCAAGGAAGACTGCTTTTGTAAAGTGCAATAATTCATTCACTTGTACAAGATTTTTACAAAGCCAAATTTGACCTTGCACGTTCAGCTATTATCCAGTGGAGTGAATTTTCATATGTTAGTTTTCATCTACATTATCAGAACATGGCAAGCTAGGACTTTTAAATGTCTAACCATATATATATATATATATATATATTTATATATATTTTTTTTTTTTTTTTTTTTTGACTCCACTTCACTTAATCATGTGGTTTTACCCGCTTGAATAGGCTAAGCTGACACTGAAAGCCATTATTCACAGAGCAAAGCAGATGCCGAGATTTGGGGAATGGCCCAGTGGGATATTGTATCAGTTTAAGGTCTTGGCCAAGCCCTTGTTTAAACCCAGTCGGATGTCCATTTCACTCTTTTCCTCCTCTCTTCTCCCTTAGCATTTTGCAGTGAGGAGGCACTGTCCTGTGATCCTGAGATTTTCTAAGGATACTTTTCATCTCTGTATTCTTCACAATACCTTTTGCGGCACCTTATTTGGCAAGGTGCTCAGAATTTTCCTTAATCGAAGACTCAGGCCCTACATTCGATATTTGAACTCTATCAAAACATTTTTTTAAAATTCAGAGGCAAGAAAAGAGAAAAGAATCACTTTCTCAGGAGGTAGACTTATCTAGGTTTCCACGGTGCTCCTGAAAGCTTTTCCAAACATAGCCGATCTCTGTTCCACAAATAGTTCTGCACTTTATTTGTGATGAGCTGACAGGAAGCTCCATCAAACACTGCTCAGATTCTGGAATGAACAGAGTTTCCATAATAGTTTTCATGCCCTCCTTTTTTGATGATCTAATATAGTTAGATGAGGCTCTCTAGTGTTTGAATTATGAAACAATATCCTTTCTCTCCCAGCATGTTCTAAACCTGTATGGTATTTAAGGACTTACAACTGCCTGGTGCTGGAGCTGCTGCAGGAGAATGGTGAGGTTGATGGAGACTGAAGGGCTGTTGGTGGCACCACAAACAGTTGGAGACAGATTCAAATTTAAACTCCATATGTCTGATTAAAGAGTACTTGCAAGGTCACACTTTGTTTTCTTGGTGGCACCAGGCTTTTGAAGAGCTATTTATAACCCTAACATTTCTGATTGAAAAGCGGGCGAAGAAGTCAAATCTATATAAATATCTTTCTTGCCAGTTACCTTTTTTGCATCTGTTTCATCATTTGGTGCTTGAAAAGGGAGTTGATATTGGAAATAGATCAGCAGCATATTTACAGGAAAGAAAAATCAAATATTAACAAATTAAGAAAAAAAATCCAATACTTTCTACCTATCATTGTAAAAATATTTTATTTTACGCTAAAATATACCCATATATTTTATAGTAAATTTTTTAACCAATGTCAATAATTAACTTATTTTGAAGACTGAAATGCACGTAAATTTAGTGTTCATATTGCTTCAGATCATTAGCATTAAAAATTACAGGACAGCAAGTCCTGTTAACTAATAATGCTAGATGGACAATTCAGAAGAGGTTTACCACATGCAAGTATTACCTTTTAAAGAAAAGAATCTTTTTTTTAAAAAAAGCCTTCTATTTTAAAACTTGTTAATGAATACTAAAACATCAGGATACTGTATGTAAGAAATTGTTCCTAAGTGTCATATTTATGTCCTTAAATGCATGTATCTTCCAGTAAGATGTTAGGCATTAAATCAGTGTTTCTCAAATTGGTATGATCTTCCAGGTAGATTTCTGATCTGTAATAGCATTAAGTAGAATAAAGGAATAAATGAGAGGGAAAATGGTCAAGATCTTTCCAAATGAAAGCTCAACATAGTTAAGAATGCATAAGCTTTCCTATCCGTTGTTAATATTGATTCTTCTTATTGACGTTTGCCAGCTCACATGATAATCCATAAAATGACATTTTCCCTTATAAACTCTATAAAAAGTATTGATAGTCATAGTATTGATTTCATTGTTTATGGTTAAATTTCTGAATAATTGTACCTACCATTTCTTTTCCTGTTTATTCCATATATATTAGTATTTCCTTCATGTGAGGTAAACTGCTAAGTGCTTTGTAGAACATTGTATTTAATCCGTCTTTTAAAAGCTGTAAAAAGAATCTCAGGGAAGTATAGCAAATTTCCCAAGATCACATGATACCAAATGGAGTTGGGATTTGTGCTCAATTGTCTGTCTGACATCTGAGATCATCTTCAATATGTATATAAAAAAAATCCCAAACCCTTTTAAATTATATTGTGTACCTAACCATACTATGCATTCTGAGAAGAATATGAATGTAAGTATAGGCCTGTGAACTCTGTTCTCTTCTCCTCTCAGATAAATCCAGGCTGTGCTTCATTAAGTAGTGAAAAACATTCACAGTGCTCTGTGGAACCTGTCAAGTTATCTGGTTCTTTCTGCACTATTAACACTGTTTCAGGACTTTCAGGTGGCATGAGAAAATGCTTGGGGAAAATCTTCTAAGAATTACATCCTTGTCATGTTTTCATTGCTGATTTTCCAGCTTCACTGCTTGTTAAAGGCAAAATCTGTGAGGGACAGGGGATGTAGCCCAGTGGTAGAGCACTTGTCTAGTATTCATGAGTCCCTGGTTTCAATCCACAGCACCAGGGGGAAAAAAAAGCAAAATCTGACAAGTTCATTTCTTTATATTTTTGTATATATACTCTTAACAGACAGTGATTTTCAGTGTCATTAAATGTAGAGATCTGTCTATGAAAAGGAGTGTATTTAGTATAAGATTATACAAATTATTTAGAAATTGACAGAAAAAGGCTTTGTGGTTGCTGTTTTATTGAGGAGATTGGTTTTATATTTGGATTTCCTCCCACTAATCAACACCATTCTTAGGTTTAAATCATAAGGAAAGGAGATGTTCTTTTTTTTCTTTTCTTTTCTTTTTCACTATATGAACCACTATGTATGACTTGTATCAGGTTCAGCTTAGGTAAAGCTCCATTTAAGCACTATCATAGGAAATCAGCATCCTCGGATAGATCTCTGATTACTTTATGCTCAGAAAACGCATTCCCTGTTTCTCATCTCACTTTCTATGGCATATCCATTATAAATATACCACTCCAGCAAGTTGCCTACTCTCCCACATTGTTTTTTTTTTCTAATTCCATATCTAGATGTGAAAAACAGCATAGTGGTATTTCTGTCACACTTCCTCTTAATCTGTTCAAGTAACTTTTCACTCTTTCGACCTGTGACAGAAACTGAATTCTGAAGATACTAGTCTGCCTCACCTGGTGCTATTTCTGTGTTCATGAAAACTATAAAATTAACTTATAATTTTATAATGCCTGTAATTGTGTATTTGAGAAATGCAGGGGATGTGAAGAAAATACTATGTTTGCAGTGTATTTATTAGTTAGAGAATATACCCGTGTCATTTTTTTTTTCAGTACTAGGGATAGAACAGAAAACCTTTGAACTGAGCTGTATCTCCAGCCCATTTTTATTTTTCATTCTGATGGAGAGTCTTGGTAAGTCACTAGGTTACCCACACTGGGCTTGAACCTGAAGTCCTTCCCCTCCAGCCTCTCCGAGTGCTGGAATTATAGGTGTGCACCACCCTACCTTGAGTGAAATGTTCTTTAACTTAATTTTGGTTAAGCCTTTATGAAGCTACTGCATGGAAACCAAGGTTATCATCATATAAGACATGGATCTGGTTTTTGCTTGATTGTGTTGGTCCCTTAGAAACTCAAACATTCATAAAAATTCATAATTCTGAGCAAATATTGAGGACCTAAAATTGTGGAATCTAGATAAACCAAGCACTGCTTGCTGGTTAGGCAGAGACTAAATTTCCTCCTGGCCTCTTTCCTGCAGTTTCAATTAAAATTACTTGTTTTTTACAATCTGATTCTCTTCAGAAATAGAAACTTTGAGGCAAAAGAGGAGCCGCAGACTCTGTGTTGAATAGAAGGTTGATTAGTTGGCCATACTGCAGCAGTGGTTGCCTGTCATACTTCCTAGGGAAGTGTTTTCTACTCTCATATCTCACTGTGCTAATTACTAATCTCAATTTGAGCTCAGTATCACCAACAATTGTTTTATAGTTACTTATGAATCAGGTTCAGCATTTTACATATAATTTCCTTCTGTTTCAACAAGTAAAGATTTTTTTCTCAGTATCCCTTTTTGGGTAAAGTATGCTTTGTATTTTAAAACTATAGCTTTGTTTTCTCATTTCCTTTTGTTCTTTGTTTTATTCTTTGTTCTCAGTGCTTCAGATTTGTTTAACCATGAGCTAGACCATGTCATCATTGGCAAATAAAAGGCATGCTGCAGGTAGCACTCCTTCCGTGTGGGAATAAAATACTGACTTTTGTATATTTGGATTCATAATGTAAAGAAGCATGTGTAGTATTGTCTATACGCTTCCTTCATAAAGTATATTCCCAATATTAAATTACAGTTGTTCAGATAACAATGCTAAAGTGTATGTCCATGAATCGACATACAATTTTGTTATCCCCAGTTTAGTAATTTTACTGTATTATTAAACTGAAAATAACAGAATCTTGGAGTAATATTTCCTGTTTTAAAACAATATATGTATTCACTATATTTCCACGCATTTATTGAGGCTGAACCACTTTTTTTCAGTCTGCCTGAACCCTAACAGGCTTCTGGGTTTTGTGCAATAATTAAAGGTGCTTGTACAGTTATGATGGTTTCCAAGAAGAATTTCAAATTGGCACCAACTAATTGTAAAAGCAAAGTAATACCGGTCTTATAAGGAAAGAAAATGTGGCTGGTGCGTGTGTGTGTGTGTGTGTGTGTGTGTGTTTGTACACACACATGCACACATGTGCAATTCTATTATAACAAATGTATATGATAGTACTAGAGTGCAAAAACTTATAACAAAGTGACCTTCTAGCTCCTCTAGCTATTATTCACCTCCATGCTAAGTTTAAAACCAGTGTATAGCTAAAATTTGTTTTGTGACAAAAAAAGTTCATAAAATAATACCCTTTGTTATGGCATTCTTAAATACTATTTATGCATTTTTATGAACCTAATTTTTTTTACTTAATCCCCTGCTTTATGCACTTAGACTTTTAAAAATTCTGCAGTAAAAGTTATTGTTTTTTTGTTGTTTGTTTTTTGCTTCCATATTGTACTCCAGGAAGAAAGTGAGTTCATTCTACATTTAATTTCTTTCTGGAAAGCCACTATGTTTTTCCTTTTTCTCTGTGCCCAGGAAAATTTGTACCATCATGGTTTGCTGCTTTTATAATGTAGAAGCAAGGAGAATATTTATCACTCTGGTCTTTTATGTAGAGTACTACATCCATGGCTTTCAAAATATTTTCCTGCTCCATTTTTCTTTTTTAATTTCAGTCTAAACAAAGTATTTTTTTCTCTACTTGATATTGAAAATTAGCCTTGAATTTCCATATATGATCAACAGAAATACTTTCTCTTAATACTTAAAAAAATGTAGTTATAAGATGCTGAAAAAGTTGCAATAAGATTGTACGTTGTATCACTCATCCATGCTCCCAAGTGAAACACTTTTACATCCAGAAACTTTTACTGCCCTAATGAGAAGCAAACGATTTTCTCATCTCACTGATACTAGAACGAAAGAACAATTTAATCTACGGTATGAGAGAAGAAAAGTACACAAGCCAGTTCTCTGTTAGTACACTTCTTAGAAAGCGCTTTTGGGAAGTGCTATGCATGTTCCTTCTGTAGAAATTCTTCCTTTCTCTCCCCTTCCTCCAATCCACCCATCCCACAATATAGGATCATGGTCTTAATAGATTCATTAGGGTTCTAACCCAAGTCAGGTAACAGATTTTCTGAAGTTCTGTCATTGTGATTAAACATTGACTGGAATAAACTCTAGTCTCTAAGAGGATTTTTGAATACATTTTTGTGAATTATTTCTGAGCAATGTTAGTAATTTAAAATTTTTCAATTGATTCATTTTCATTTTCTCCCTCCCTCTCCTGGCATAAGAGGGAGGTTTTATTTAATTCCCCAACATTACCAGAATTTATTATAGTGACTTTAGCAAAATCTTGTAATATTTAACCATTGGCAATCCAAGATGAACAATTGTGAGCAAATAGTACAGAAAAATTTGATGTTTACACCACTACCTATGACCGAGTCATGTTAAATAATTTAAGGTCCTTTACTTAAGTGCTAACAGAGAAATACATCTCTCAAGCCTCTGGTTCTCTAAAATATCTCAAAAAAGGGGTGTCCCTTGCATTCTAGGGTTATACAATTTATGGAACAGAGTATTTCATCTAAATCTGTGGTCTTTCTTTATTGTTTGGGTCTGGTACTTACAATTTTCACATTACCATAGCAGAAACTTTTGCTTCTTTATCTCTCTTAGAAAAACTTTTTCTGGTGTTCAAAATTAAACCGACTCCTTGGGGCCTAAATTCTAAGTGCTCAGCTATGTCAGGCCACTCATCTAAATGTTAACACAATGTACATGATTCACAGATAACATATATTACCCTCTTGTGGCGGCAAATGCCATGCTTTTTATGATTGTTCCGTACAGCTGGGATAATAGGAACCAAAGCCATAAAATAGTAATTAATATGCTTTAGAAGGAAGCTGTTTTATTGGTAGATGCTAATTAAGGATGATAGATATCAGTGATTGAAATGAACACCAACCATTTGGTCAACACAAGTGAAAGGTCAGCTACGTCTTGAGTGATTTAACTAGGAACATTTTGCTTTTAGGATTTCTTCCTTACTTTTCTAAATATATGAAGAAGAGACCCACAGTAAGTAGAAAGGAAGTGATGCGTAGCACAAACCCTGCAGTCTGGGGATGAGGTAGGTAAATGTTGAAAAATCTGACCGGGTTCCCTGTGAAGTTGCCTCTTGCTCTAAGCAAGACTCTGGTGCTTTGGGGGACCCCCCCCAGACAGTGGCTCAAATCAGCCGCATCTTTATGTGATATTTGCATTAATCACAGGAGCAGAGCGTTATGTTGTGGACACGACTGCTGTCCCTAGTTATAACCAAAACCTGTGCCAGGAAGTAAAGTCAGAATCTGAGCTGAATATCCACATCGTCTCAAGGAATTCTTATGACTGAAATCATCTGTAATACAATCTGAAAAGAAATTCCCCAGAGCACAGAGTAACAAAATCTAATCCACTTTCATGCCTTGCAGTCCAGAGAATATGAGTTATAGATAAGTTAGTGATCCACTTTAATTTGTCTGGTATCTGTTGCCCAGTGGGTTACTTTCTGTTTGCCTTAAGTGACATATAATGCTATCATTTTTAATGAAAGATTCTTTCATTTCAGTGAATAATGTTAACATAAATGACTGGCTTGTGATAAAAGTATATTAACCAGACAAAACATTTCTTTAAACAGAATGGATGTCTGATTGTAATAGCATAGAAGTACTTGTTATTCGGATATATATATATATATATATACACATATGTACATATACACACACATATGTATGTATATATTTATATGTACACACATATTTCACAGATAAAAGGTTACAGTCTTTTATGGAATCAAAAGCCAGTTATATAATTATACTCTTAATAAGTAAAACTTTCAGCATTAAAGTGTTTAAACAAGTGAAACACAAGAATACCAAATAGTAGTCAACTGATTTCTTTTTTAAATTTTTTTTCCGGTACTGGGGATCGAACTCAGGACCTTGTGCTTGCCAGGCAGGTGCAGCGCCACTGAGCTACATCCCCGGCCCTACAAGAATACAAAATGGAATACAGAATTCCACGTTTTCATATTAGGATAACTATCAGATCTTGCCTAGAATTATTTAGATGGTACATTGTGTCATTTTTCATTTCCATGTCTTAGTCAAAGACGTGAAAGAAGATTGAGTTTAAAATATATACAATTTAAGGTCCCCAGTTCATAGAACATTCCACTCTAAGAGCAGAAAAGTCATAGTGCTGCTATAAAAATTAAAAGAAGAATGCATGAGTGAAAAGCCCTTAGAGAGTCTGGAGTTTAGTATTTACTTTGGCCCCAGAAGCAAGGGGTAAGAAGACATTGTCCTTTAAAATCCTGTCCTTATTGGAGATAGCTGAGTTGTCAAAGACAAAAGCATATGGGTAGACTTGGAAATTCCCAGTCTGGTTTCAGTAATGGCCTTTTATGAGATTAATTTGTATTTGTGTTCCCAGCAGCATTCAAAGGAACTGGCTAGAGCTATAGCCAATGAGGACCATTGATGTGGTAGAGTGGTTTAGAAAACAAAGTAAACAAAAACCTGAGAGTGACTCGTTGATACTCTTTGGAAAGGAAACGATAATATGATTGTGGCTGTACTCATTTGGCCATTATGGGCAAAGCCATAGCTTAAAAAAATTTACCCCCTTTTAACCAGTTTACTGAAGACAACACCCAGCGGCGTCTTCTCAGCCCCAGGTAACCAGGTTATCGTTAATTTGCAATTTGCACAACGTCTGTTCACACTGTTGATGTCAAGGATAGTGCACATCAAGGAACCTGTTACACAACTGTGAATAAGAATCTCAGGCCACTTCATACTGTTCATCTTGTCAGTTGGGACTTTTGTTTGGTTCAGGGTTTTGTGTGTGTGTGTGTGTGTGTGTGTGTG
This sequence comes from Heterocephalus glaber, assembly GCF_000247695.1. The sequence goes on along the minus strand of NW_004624763.1, from coordinate 13,853,049 downwards.
TGTGTGTGTATTAACTAAAGTGTGATGACTTTTACCCAAACAAGTAATAGATTCTGTATATTCCTTTTCCAAAATATGTCATGAGTGCTACACATTGTATTTTTTCTGTGTGTACATGTGTACTTTTTAGAGAAAAAGCATCAGTGCAGGACATGTTTTACTTCTTTTGCTCCAAATGATGCATGGTAAGGGAATCTCTCTGCCCCAATGTTCTCGTGTGTGTGTGTGTGTGTGTGTGTGTGTGTGTGTTGTTCCAAAGTATACAACTTTTTTCAAAATCATTTATATTTGGCTTTGACATGGGATTTTATTATTTATGAGAGAGCATTTCTAACCTGCACATTCTTCATGACTCTGACACAGTAACCCGATTGTTAATATGAGACTCACAAAATGCTGGAAGCTGCCTACTTTTCCCACCCTGTCTCACTTCTCGGTTTGGTCCTTCCTTCCCTATAATCCAGGAGCTCATTTTACCAGCACTCATGTGGAGATCCTCTTTGTTCGTTCATACATGCAAAAGAGAATTATTTTTATTCCTAAATCATTTCTCCCTCCTAAAATCCTGGATTAGATTAAACAAATATCCTATTTATGTAAATAAACTATTTAATTAAGCAGAGTCAGTAACGATGTCAGAAACAATAAAACGGATGATTTGTCAGAAATAAACTGCAGGACATCTGATCCTTTGAAGATAATTGAAAGTCAACTAAAAACATGAATTGAGAAAAATCTGCATATGGATCTCGATGGGTTACAGTTACTTAAATGACTGTGCTATTAGTATTTTGGAAATTGAAACTCAGAAACAAAAGCAGGGCTCTAGTTTGTCACTCCTAGCCAGGGAAGTGCTGTACAGCCAGGAGTCCTGGAGTCTTGGGAAGATTCCTTAGGCACAAAACCCTGGAAAACCTCAGCTCCGGAAGACAGAACCTCACACTCTTCCCTCTGGACAGTGGGGCGACAAGGGGAGCATCGCTGTTGGGCCCAAAGTAAAGGGGATTTTCTAGCAGTAAAAGAAGAAGCACATTCCGGATGGCCTAGGGCAGAAATGATTAACCACTTTACTTAGGTAACAGCAATTTTAGGTGTGCTAGAAGCCTGGGTGATTTCCACAAGGAGGTAAGAGTTGTGATAATAGTGATAAAAATCTTCCTGTTTAAGACTAGTTTCTTACCGTGTTGCAGGCTGACCTCATTCCTCTTCCTGATTGTAGAGCTCCTCAGCTGTCACTGTTCCCTTAGCCCCTTTCTACCTGCTAATGTCATTACCGGTGCTGTTCTCCTTCTAGTTTCTTTTTTTAAAATGTCACTTCATCCCTATTGTGGCTCTAGGGCAGTCACACATCAATATAAAAACTAAGTGGCAGCCAGTATGGTGGCTCACGCCTGTAATCCCAGTGCTCTGGGAGGCTGAGTCAGGAGGCATCTCAAGTTCAAACCCATTTTGGAAATCGGGTGAATAAGCAAGATCTTGTCTCAAGAAAACAAAACAAAACAAACAAGAAGCCCAGTACAAAAGAAAACTGGGTGGAGAAGTGGAAACTGAAATCACAGAAAACTTCAAACCTGGGCATTAGTTGTATGCAAAAGACAAATTCATTATATTGACTTTTTTTTTTTTTTTTACAAAATGCCAAATTCCTTGCTTTAAAGAGCATTTATTCCTATGTACCATGATAACTGCAGCGTACTTGGGACAGGTTTTGTCTTCTAGCAGGTTTTACTGTGACTGTTCCACTTGCCACTAGCTGCTTTTTAAAGAAGAAAGATAAAAGCACAGCTGCCTCTCTATGTGAAGTCCTCCAGCATGAAAGTCATCATTTGCTTTACTTCCCCAAATTTTATTTTATTTTATTAATTTTTTTTTTTTTTTTTGTGGTACCGGGGATCGAACTCGGGTCCTTGTGCTTGTGCAGCAGGCGGTGAAACCACTGAGCTAAATCCCCGGCCCCTTCCCCAGATTTTAAATAAATCATTTCTGTTCGTCTCCTTTTTAGAAACAAATTTTATGTTTGTGAGAAATAAGGGCCTGTTATGGGAATATCATTCAGACTTTCTTGCAAAATTCAAAACTGGCTTCCAAGACCGGTCTATGGTGAGATCTTACTGACCATTACAGGATAAGATTGCACTGAGAAAATTATTTTTATTCAATTCTAAGGGGATGTCTATTAAAGCCGTGCATAATTTCAGAGCAGTTCTCTGGAGATTAACTTTTTTATGGCACAGTGAAACCATGTAACGTAATGCAAATCATGCTACCATTACAGAAAGGAAATTAAAATCGGAAGAATCTGCCAAAATATTATGAAAGCTGAGGAATTAAAGTTTATGACTTTATTTTTAGAATTTGCAAAGAAATGCCTGGGGGTATTTGTAAAATGGGAGGGAAATGAAAAGAACAGTAACTTCTGAAATGCATGTGTGTTAATGCAGCTTCCTGTCCCTCCTCTTTTTATCTTGCTCCTCCTTACACTGGCTCTTGCAGCTGTAGCAACCCTAGATCCACAGCCAGTATGTCTTAAAGGGTGTGCTGATTTTAGATTCTTCCAACCACCTAAACTCTTCTGCCTGCTGATTGCTTCTCACATTGAATCTAGATGGTCTTTCAGAGTCCTTCGTGACTTTGTTGAAGAGTTTGTATTAAGGTTTCAGAAATAAAGCACTCTCCTAGATTACGTTTGCCAACGATTTCCTTTTCCAAATAGAGTAGGGCAGAGTTTATAACATGTCAGGATTATGATTTTTTTTCTTTAACCTATCAAAGCAAACTGATGACATGATTGTCTTTTAAAATCTAATAAAATGAATTCTGCCACCTAGTCTGTGTGTTTGTTTTGCCTGTAGAATTATGGAGGCATGAGTAAATCCATTGAGAATCTTTTTTTTATTCAATTCTTTTATTGGTACATTGTAGGTATACAACACAATTACATTTCTCATTGGGAATTGTACCTTTACATAATGCATCTTTGTTCTTATTTTTCCCCTTTCCTAGCCCTCCCTTCACCCCCTCCACCCTTCCCTATTTACAAAGATTTTATTTCCATTTTTTCCATTTCTCATCATTTTTCCTTTCCCTTCCTTCCTTTCCCCTGCCCCTCCCACTACCCCTACCCCTTTGGACCTTTTCTTCCTATTTTACATTATCGATTATTCATTCTAATCATTGTTACATTTTAGGTATACAATATAATGACATTCATCATTGGAAATTTGCACCTTTACATAGTCTCTCTTGGTTCTTATTTTTCACCCTTGCCCAGCCCTCCCTTCAACCCCTCCAGTCCTCCCTATTTACAAAGATTTTGTTCCTATATTTCCATTTTCTCATATTAATCCCATTCCCTTCTATCCTTTCCCCTAGCCCTCCCACTTCCTTCCCCTTTGCCCCTTTTCTTCCTATTTCACATTACCTATTATACATTTAGACCTTACTTACACTTTCAGTTTCTCACACCAGAGAAACTATTTGGTATTTACACATGTGTGTCCTATTTATTTCACTTAAGAGTATTGCCTCAATGTGCATCCACTTAGCTATAAATGTCTCTAATTTCTCATTTTTTATGGCTGAATAGTACTCCATTTTATTAAAAAACCACATTTTCTTTATCCAGTCTCCAGTTGATGGGCATTTGAGCTGTTTCCAAGTTTTAGCTATTACAAACTGTTCTGCTATGAACATGGGCACACATATATCACTGTGGTATGATTCTTTTAATTCTTTGGGGAAGATCCCCAGCAGTGGAATAGCGGGGTCAAATGGGACCTCTAGTCCTAGTTCTTTGAGGTATCTCCATACTGATTTCCACAGTGGTTGCACCAGTCTACACTCCCACCAGCAGTGGAGCAGGGTTCCTCTTTCCCCACAGCCCCGCCAGCATTTGTTATTGGTTGATTTCATGATAGCAGCCATTCTTTCTGGAGTGAAGTGGAATCTCAGCGTTGTTTTCATTTGCATCTCTCGAATGACCAGTGATGTTGAACATTTTTTCATGTATTTATTTGCTATTTCTACTTCTTTGTGTGAGAAATGTCTGTTCATTTCAGATGCCCATTTTCGGATTGGTTCTTTAAATTTGGGAGGTCTGATCTTTTTAAGTTCTTTATAGATTCGAGATAGTAGACCTTTGTCTGAGGAAGAGCAGGTGAAGATTTTTTCCCACATTGTGGGTTGTCTCTTCACACTGCTGGTGGTTTCTCTTGCTGTGCAGAAGCTTTTTAATAAGAAGAGATCCCACTTGTTGATTGTAAGAATTTTTTAAGTCAAGCGGAGAACTTTTGCTTTCTCTTGTGCAGGGCTGGGAATCAAACTCGGCTCCATGCGTGCTAGGCAAGAGGTCTACCGTTAAGCTCGCTCCCCAAATCTCAGGAGGACTCTTAGCCATCACTTTCCCTCTGCCTCACGTTGATAGTGGAACATAGATCATGATTTATAGTTCTCTAAAATACTGAAAAAATAATGTATGAAGGGTTTATAGTTTTAGCAGTTTGTGAGTTCCGCATAGACTTTGAATGCTTAAGCAGAGTTTGTGGTACTGTGGTTCTAACTACGTAAGTCTGTATGGGAAGCCTTGATGACTCAGGGTCATAGACAGTGAGTCTTCACCCTTGAATGCAATGAACTTCTCCATTGTTGTTTTGATTTTTAAATACATATTTAATTTTAAAGTTCACTGTAGATATCAGAGTCCAATTAATTTAATAAATTGTTGCTGTTCTATGACGAGACTACAACAGATGAGAACCTTTATCCTCAAGATAAAATGAGTCCTCTTCTTTAAGTAGATCTTTAAAATATATTTTCATTTTTATTGGTATATGTTTGTGATAGAGTGATCATTTTGAGGATTCAACTTAGAAATCTGGATCAGCTTGATCCTCCTTGTTCTTCTGCCTGACCTTCTCCCCCTTCTAGAATCCCTTCCACATCTTCTCAAAGACATCCCTTTTTGTTTCCTACCATCGCTCCTTTATTTTGTTCTTTAACTTATTTATATTTTGAGTTTCTCGTAAGGGAAATAATTTGATATTTAACCTTCTGTGACTGATTTCTTTCTTTTAGCACTATGGTCTCATAATCCAACCATTTTCCTACAATATATCCTCCTTTATGGCTGAGGAATACTCTGCTCTGTATATACACCACATTCTTTATATCCATTCTTCTGCTCATGAGCATTTGGATTGTTTCAGTAATTTACTTGTAGTGAATTGTGTTGCTATAAACATGGGTATGCATGTACTACTGAAGTCTGATGACTTTAACTCTTTCGGGAAAATACTCAGGGGAGGTATCCCTGAGTCAAATAGAATTTTTATTTTTAATTTTTTAAGGAATCATTATTTCCATATGTGGTTGTACTAGTAAGAATGGCCATCATGAAGGATTCAAAACACAGATACTGGAGAGGATGTGGGGAAAAAAGAATGCTTCTAAGTTGTTGGTGGGAATGTAAACGAGAAAGCCGTCATTGAAATCAATATAGAGATGCCTTTATGTAGATTGTGTGAGAATACAAAGCTTGTATGTCATATCTGGTTCTTCCGTGTACTATAAAAGATCATGCCCTTGCGCAGAAATTAAGTCTGCTCCAAAATAATATTGCAGCCACTTACTTTGCATTGCTCACTTCACATTGCTCAGGATTATGAATCTTTGCAGTAGCCGCATTAAGAAAATGTTACGTATAAATGATATGCGTAAGGGGAATGCAACAGAGATGTTTAAAAATAAATTTAAAGCTTGAGAACTTTGAGTGTTTACAACTCAGAGTTTTGTCCTATTCCCTAGAGCTTGAAAATTACTGTTTCCTAGCTAACATGCCCGTTTTGATGCATTCTGTTGGCCAAGGCAGAAAAAGCCAACAGCATTATAAATCTTTCTATTAAAGTGTTTTAATATTGTATTTAAGCACACATTTTTGATGCTGGAATTATCTTGAATTCATTTCCAAAAGCAATTAAATTTTTTCTTAAGCCCCAGAGAAATGTCTTTTGAAATATTACTCTGATTTACCAACAAAACATAGCAATTATAATATGATACATCATAAAGATTTTTAATTTTTCCATTTGTGTTTTTATATTCTTTTGTGGTTAAGTATTTAAAATACCAACTCTAAAGCAAAATTGAACACTCCTTATGAAGAGAACTCAGTTTCTATAAAGGCAGAGTGGGAGAAGAATTACACATAGCTTTTTGATAAACAGCCTCAATAGTGCTTCAAAGAACAGCCGTGGCTTTAATAATCTGAAGCATTTGCATTTTCAGATTAAACTTTGCTTGATTGCATTGTACTTGATATGTATACTTAAATCTATATGTTAAATGTTATACTTTGATATAGCACATCTTGTTTGACTCTGTTCCTATGATCTGACAAGCTTCATTATATAATAAACTAGTTTAAATAAATCTTAAAGACATAAAAGTGTTCCTGACAGTAAGAAAAAAACTTAAAGCACACCAATGATATATCGGTTAGATGTTCCAGAGAGAGTCAAAGTTTTTTCATTCAAATCTTTGAACATGTGTTTTGAATAAAGCTGTAAGGCATTTTCCAGTAACCAGTGTTGTATTACAAAAATGAGTAAAGTAAAACAAAAGGAAAACATGTTTCAACATTATATTCAGTATTGTCACATACTGTTGCACATTTCCTGCTGAAAGTGAATGTGACATTGGCAATATGAATTTTTCAAACCTAACCTTTTATATTACATAAAAAATTACTTAGGGTATTGTACCCCTGTGAGACAGGCACAAATGATGAACCTCTCTGTAGAGCGCCAGCAACTTCACTACCGTCAGAGTGTGATTATAACGCAGCTGCGATGCAAATCCATTATTGTAGTTTTTACATTTTTCTACTGGATTCTGTCCAGAAATAATGAATGATAAGCAAGTTACAGAACACTTGACCCAAGAGTCTAGCATCTTTATAAAGTCGAAAGTAGGAAATGATACCACTATAATTAGGTTGATTGCCACAGATAAAATAATATTTGGATGTAATGAAAAAGAAGATGATTTCTTTAAAGCAGGAAAATCTGTACTCTATTACTAGGCTTTTACTGTCATATTAATTAGAAATTAAGGGATTACCTGACTCTGAAGTACAAAATATATATCAAGACAGATATTGAGTTATTTTGCTTTTTGTAATTAACAGGTAACATGTGCCAACTTCACAGAGGTACGTGGGAACATGGAGAGATACCTTCTCATTGGAGAGAAGGGACTCATCATTAAGCTCAACTGGTAGTGTATAGAAAGATGGATGGAATTTATTTCAGTGTTATATTTATTTTATTGTGGTATATCTTACCAAATTACTAGCTTTGAAGCCAAATCTGAAACGAGTACTTTATAAAGTATCTCTAACATACCATTTCTACTAAGGGAAGGTGTTGCCTCTATAAGGAAAATGGAAATACAGCATTCCAACTGGAGACATTCTCTTTTATAATATTAATTTATTAAACTGTTTTAAAGTTTTAAATTGTTGAATAATTGAGAGTCTAAAATCCATGGAACAGTTACGCAGTTCTGAAGAGGAATTGCACGCTGGCCAGCGAGGCCATGTGTATTTGCTTTCCTCCACTGCAAGTGTGGTCAGCAGCTGGCCCTGCTCCCTTGAACCCCTCCATGAGGTCCCCAAATCTGACCTCTAGGGTTAGGAGTATTTACGTGAATTCTGTCATTGTTGTGTCTAGGAATTCAGACAGAATTTTCGAGGAGGGTGGCAAAAGACATTGCATTTCATTTTCCTCCTCTTCTGGAGATCCAGAAGTTGAATTTCTCAGGAAAGGGGGAACCTTTCCTTTCTTCGATTTTCAGATTGCTTGTAGTAAACCAAATTCTTTTATGCAGCCTTGTTTTTAGGAGCCTGTGTTCAGTCCGTGTGAGGGAAATGTAGTCGCTGAATAGGTTCCCACTTACGTCTTGTGACTCAAAGCTTCTCTGACCTTTCCCTGCTCAGATAGCAATAGCCTGGCGAATAGTCCAGGGAATCACAGCCCCAGGTGGAAGTCTTAATATCGTGAACACATTTATTCAGATGTTTCAGCTTTCACAGAGTTTTGTTACAGGGACTTTTATTTCACCTCATAGCAGCACAGAGTGGAAAGGAAAGGTGTTAGTGCCCCTACTGCATATGGATGAGAAAGCTGGGACTCAAAGCAATGAAAAATGTTGTGGTGGAAATGAAGGACCCTTTAGCTAAATCAAATTTTGTGCCATTGTGAGTTCAGTGCAGCCCATTTTGGAAATGTCCTTGCTGGGATCCTTACACTGTATCTCTAGGATTTGCCACACTGAGTGGTGTTTATTAGATGTTCATGAGGGCATCAAGGGAATGAACAAAGTCTAGAAGCGAGAGGTGCCTGGCCTTGGCCTTTTGACACCTGCACTGCAGTACTGCTACAGAATGCAGAGTTTGGTGATTGGAAGACTCAAAAGTGTGCCTCTTTCCTCCAGCTCGTCCTTCTGCTGGCCCTCTGGAGATGAGCAGGAAATAACACTTTCATAGTGTTTGTTTGCAGACCTAGAATTTCAGTAAAGTGAACATTATTGTACCCTTCTCTAAGGGTCTTCTTTGCATGAATTCACTTAATCTGCACCACTCCACAGGGTAGATACCATTGTCATCTCCATTTATAGAAGCTTTATATATGGAAGATGTTATCTAACATGCCCAAGGTCACAAATAACAACAGTGGGTTTCAGCCCCAATTAGAAGCAACTACGTTATGGTGACCTTTGCCACACTGCAAGGTGTCATTCTTTCGGTTTAAACCCTGTACAACGGGGGGATAATGAGTCACCATAATTTTTCTGCCTCAGTAACTGACAATTCATCAGCAAAGATTTCGCCATGCTCTGGGTACAGGAGTTGCTTGGGAACTATCTTGTTCTTGCGAGTCGGTTGTTAGTACTATGACATTGTTATGACTCAGAGTGAGGTCATATTTCCTCAGATAATCTCAGTATCAGTTTCATTCTCTTCTGGTCACAAGTATAGCTCTGAGGGCACAGGAAAGATACATTAAATTTTAGATAGTAGTAGAAAGGTATACTGGAAACAGGTATTTGTATTTAAGATTAATGTTTGTTAGATTTCACTTTGTTATCTATCTTTGGGTATCCAAAAATATTCCCAATTTTAAAACTTCAAGGAAAATAAAATAGATCTGAACATATTGGCAATCAATGAGCATTTTGTGACCCTGGATCTAGTGGTTCCAAGAGTGAAGAATGGGCAGGTATCTTAATCATAACCTGAAACAATTCTAGCTCTGACCCTAGCTCTAAAACAAATCTGAATAAATTTGTACCACTTTAACTGAGGATTGTAGAAATCAGTTACTTAAAATGGAACTTAGAGGGAACTTTGAAATATTTCTTATCATAAGAGTTCCTTGGAGACCAACTGGAAAAGATCAGAGGCCCGCAAATTTTGACTGAGAGATGCCACTCAGAGATAATTAGTTCAGGTGTTCATCAGTTCATGAAACCTTTGGAGTGTCTAATATGGAGAAACGTTACTGGGAACAGTAGACCAATAGGACAGCATCCATGAGGGATTTAGGGTCTACAGAAAGAGTGCATGGGGTTAAACAAGGAACTACAATGCAAATATTGATTACTTTGGCAAAAAATGATCCTGCCTATCTGTCTTATCTATCTCTGATGCCTGTAATATCTATCAACTATCTACCTATGTATAAACATGTTTATATCTCTTATATAAACACACATAAAAAAACATTTTGCATAGTACTGAACCTAGTACATAGAGACTTCTTCATAGTATTTATGTGTTGACTATTAAATCTTTCAAATTTGTTTTCAAATTTGATAACGTGAAGAGAGGACTCTACTAGGACTACTTCTACTTCACCATTCTTATGTCTCCTGAATCATGAAGCCTTCCTTGAAGGTTTTAGGCCATGCTATTCATCACTATGCTGATGTGGGTTATTGTAAATACTTGCATAGCTATAGATATTTAGCCATATTTTTATTATTTGTTAAATATTTGTATATTATTTGGCTTCCACTAGAAGATAAACTCCTTTCTATCTGGCAGTTTTAGGTGAATGTCCAAGCCGTAGAATAGAATAGGTTATGAAAAAATGGCATGCTGCTGCTAGTAAGCATGCATGTTACACAGATTTTGTCAGGATGGAGTTAGTTTTCCTAACTGCTTCTTAGATCCTGCTTTGAAGAGAAGCAATTTGGAGGCTTATGAAAACTGAATAACATGGTCTTGGTTATAGGACTTAACTCTAAGAAAAAAACAAAACAACTCTTAATTTTTTAAATGACTTGAGTCAATGCTTTCATGTTTTCCCTGCACGTGTGATTCCACTGTAACCTAGTAGCAAAATGCTGCTCTAAAATAATTCTCTTTATTGCGTGTAATATGAAAATAAAAGAAAGAAAACATTTATTATTCAGAGATTTTGTAAATTCTGAAGTTATCTAGAAAAAATACCCTATTTTTGGTTTTAATGGTGGAGACAACTTGGGTCCAAATATCAGCTTTAATCTAATTTACAGACTTTTCACATATCTTTTAGTAAGCTAACATATTTTGAATTTGTGTGTGTGTGTGTGTGTGTGTGTGCACGTGCACGCGCACGCGCATGTATGAGGCTTCTCTACTGGTTAAGCTGATACAGTAACATTTCACAAAAGCAAATTATCTTTTTAATCTACAGTCTGTTGATTGTGAATTTATCTGAGCATATGATTATATTTAAGCATTGTTAATTGGTGTATCTGTCAGCTTTTCAGTATTAGGACACAATACCTGACAACCACAACTTCAAGGAGAGGTTTAATTTGGCTCACCGTTTCAATGGGTCCAGTCCATGGTTTGCGGGCTCCTAGGCAGGAATAGCATGGCAGAAGGGCTCGGCAGAGGATATCACCTCACCCTTTGTGGCTGGGAAGCAGAGCAGGGGAGCAGTGCCAGAGAGAAAGGGGCACAAGACCAGATACAGTACCCAGTGTCACATATCCATGACCCACACAGACGCAACCAGCACGGTGCTTTATTTATCTCCTGATATTCTCTTAATAAAATCAAGTTGCTATATCATGATTAATGGCCACAATTGGCTATTATTTCACTTATTTGTCACATATTTATTGAACATCAACTATGTTTCTCACTTCTCAAGTCATTTGAGATGCATGTGACCAAGAGACTAAAGTCCCTCTGTGCTTCGTGTCTCTCTGGTAATTTGATATTAAACCTGAAACAATTCAATCATTAATCAATAGCTAATGTTTTTCTAGACAAAAATTCACAAGTATAATATTGAATTACACTAATACAAATATAATATATATGTGCATTACATATATGATTCCATATTGCATATGTATCATTTTAAAAGTACCTGTATATGATTGGCCACATTTTTAGGCAATGTTAATTTACTTCACTGGTCTACGTAAGAGATATGAATAGATGCAGTATTCTGACAATCCGAGCTTTAGAGACTTGTTGCTAATGTCAGTGGTCTGAATTTGATTATGCTCTACATATGGAAAACAATTAAAGTCGTGTACAGGGATTTCATAGTGTAGCTACAGTAAATTCAATGAGAGCTCTTCACACTTAACACCTTTACACAATTGAAAAATTCAGGCAGATACTTTCGCATAAAAGTGAGCTAAATTAGCCATCTAATAGTTTGTTGGAATCACAGTTTTATTATCTAACTGTGTCACTCTATAAACTTACTATTATGGGTAAGAAAATTCTTTGAACTTTGTATGATTCTGGAGGTGTCATTCCTAAGTGGCTAACAACTTACGTAAATGAGATATCTTAGAAATGTCCCCAGTTTGGACTTTGGAAAATATGAGATGCTGCAGAGCAAGCAATCTTCAAACACGAATTGGTTTTTTAAAGGGATGATGTAAATTACCTTAAAGACTATGAACAAAAGTACATTTTTAAGTTATGAATCAATACTTTAATGTCTAAGTACTTGTTTTGACTAATAGCTTTACGGTGGCTTAAAATGCATTTGAAGGGCCAGTGTGCCCAAATTAATAATGTTTCACTCAGGTGACATTTTAAGGCTCTTACCATCCTGCACTTAAAATTTTAGGCCAGAAACATGGCTTTGGGCTTTGTTTTTCCTTTGATTATGAAGTTTCAAAAGAGAAAAGGCTATGTAGAAGACCTAATATTATTCATAAACTTCTGATCTAAGTTTTTCATACAAGAAAGCCACTGGAGGTAGTCTTCGCTTTTCCATTTTCTTATGCAATGTTTATATCCTCTTGTTATAATAATCTTTATAAACATAAAATGATGCAACACTTTGTCCAGGTAAACTCGTTTTTTTCTGTGTGTTTCTATGGTTATCATAAACATAGTCACCTTACTCTTTGGTTCTTGTTGACAGAATTTTACTCGTTTTGTAATGCAACGTGAAGATCTCTATATACTCATGATGTATTATAATTTTTCATTTCTTCTTCTGGTCATAAATTTTTAAATCTCTGAAAATTAGTAAGGTTTTCATGGAGTACATTCAATTCCTGGAGTGTTTTATTTTATTGACTTCACAGAATTCAAACATTCTGACATCATGCTTTGCTCTATAATTTTACTTTTTATGAATAAAGGATTTTAATAAGGCAATTATATAAATAATACAATAGATAAGCATTTTAAAATTTTTTAAGATTTTATCCCATAACTGTGTGCTTCCTATAAATTAAGCTAATCCAACCAACTCATTGTGTAGTATCAGTACTTGGTTTGCTTTGAAGCAGTGTTTTGAACAGTCACCTTATATTAATGTTTGAATCCAAAACGTTCAAGCCTGCATTAGCAATTCAATATTTTTTGGAAAACTAGCATTAGCATTTAATTTATTGGTTTTAACATTTATTTACTATATTCTGAAAGTAAGATTTAAAAAGTTTTTAAAGAATTTATTTTCTTTTTAATGGCAGTTTTTACTTCTTCATGAATGACTTTGAATTCAAAACAGAATGATACATGTCTTCATAATTAGTCAATAATCTTTCTAAAACAACTCAGAAGTATTTTCTTGGTTATCTTGAATTCTCTGCTTTAAAAGTGATGATTCTGAAAATCACATTTGTATACTTAAAAATGATCTAAACTTAGGGGTAAAGAGAATTATTTTCTTCTATGAACAAAGAAGCATTCAGACTTTTTATTTTATGCAGTTCCTGGTTGAAATTGTTGTAAGACAGCTTATAAGAAAATTTGAGAATCCTGAATCCTCAGTATCATGAACTAATGCAAGACTTTTAGAAAACAGATAACAAAATTTTGACATATATTTGGGTAGCTAATATGAATAGATAGAACAGGTCTTTAATCAGAGTGGACAATTTTCTGAGATTAAAAACTTTCAAACTATTCTGCGGAGTATTAACTTGCATCCAAAGAAATGAAAGCTAATTGTAGCAAATACATCGAGTTGCTTTCCTACTGAAATACAAAAATAATGAACTGACAGTGAACCTGCTCCATGGAAATAATGTGGCCCAGGAGTTCATGGAAGACAGTGGCTGCCATATTGGCCCCAGGATTTGCATTCTGACCTGTTTCCCTTGTGCTGGATGCCATACCACGTGCTCCCTATATGCTCAGTAAACAAATCATTGCTCCTGTTCTCAGCCACATCGGATTGATTTTCTGCAACTGTATTGTTAGAATTTATATTAAAGTTTTGCAAAATGATGGCTCCCTGGAATCATAGGCTATCAGGAAGGACAGGGCCTTCAGGAGGATGCTTCCAACCCCTTTTCTGGACACATGAGACCCAGAGGACTGGCCCACAGCCACTGGCCACTGGGCTTGGACTTTGCCCATTGAGTTAATTGGTCACTTCAAATTATTAATATTAGGTATATTTATGTATGTGAGGAAAACTAACCTGATGGCACTCCCTTGAAAATAAGTATTCACTTAAGAACGAGCTAGATTCAAATGTGCCATACACCATTTATAGAGGAGTTTTTCGGAGCAACGCAATATTGCTTCTATTTTGGGAACACTGTAAACAGTGTAAGAACACAGCCTTCTCTGAGTCATTCTGTTATCTCCTGAATCAGGTCTCCAGGGAATCTCATCTCTGCCTGCCCCCTTTCATTTCCGCACACGCAGTCATCAGGCAGCAGGGTTCAACAGGAGCTTCAGAATCATATGACTTCACTGAGTGCCAAAATTTAGCCCCTCCTTTCAGTCCTGTCATTGTCCTTGTCGCTGCCTAATCATCAGGTCCTCGAGCACTTTCTATAGAGGCTGCAGTTTGTACCTCTCCAGCTGATACTGCACACTTCCCACGGATGGGTCAGCCCGACACGCACATGGAATATCCAGAGCACACCCCTAACTGTGCTCCTCACTTCGTCAGCACCAGCTCTTTCCTGTGCCCTTCAGCACCCACCCTTGCTGTGCCCAGATGTGCCAAGCTGCTGTCCTCCCAGCTCTCTGCTGGCCAATCCAGAACACCCCCTCACCATTCTCATCTTTAAAATGTTGATTCGAGCCAACTCAGATGGTCTTGTCAGTTTTTTGCTTTTGTTTTGTTTTTACCTTTAAGGTAATTATCATTTTAAAATGTATGATTTTTATTGTGACAGTAGACACGTAACATTTAGCATCTTAACCATGCTGAAGTGTGCAGATTGGTGGTCCTAAACACGCCCACAGTGTTGTGTAACACCGTCACCACCCGTCTCCATGGCTCCTTTCATCTTGTTAACCTGGAGTCTCTTCCCTAAACAAGAACTCCCCTTCCTGCCCCAGCCTCTGGCAACCACTTTTATACCCTCTTTCCCTGTGGTTTTGACTCCTCTGCCTCTTAGAAGTCAAATTGTATAATATTTTCCCTTTAGCACTGGCTTGTCATAGCATAATATTCTCCAAGTTCATTTATTGTGACATCTGTCAAAATTCCTTTCTTTTTCTCAGGCTGATATTCATTGTACATTTGTATGCCATATTTTACTTATTTGTTCATCTCTGGATAGACAAAGCTACCTATATTTTCCTTAGTACATCTACCATAACCCTTTCCTCTTCTCTCTGCACAAAAATGCTATATATATTCGGTGCCCCTCATACTTCTTGCTTTTGTGACTCTTTTAGAAAAATGGTGTTTATGACTTTGGTTTTCTCTATGTTATTTCAGTGGTAAATTTTTTTCCTAATTAAACTTTAAGCAAAAAAATTTGTCCCATTTGTTCCATGTCCTGTACCTATGTCCTAGTCAGCTTATGGTTCCTCAGTGAATACATGATGTTTTCAGAATACGAGTGGCTCATTTTCTTTTTCTCTAGGATCGAGCTAAGACACTTTGTCTGATTTGCTTCCCTCTTTGCCCTTAGCTGATATTTCTGTGAGTTTGCTCAGTAGTAGGTGATGAATTACACTGATTTGAATAGGACAATTACTGAAAATATGTATATCTACTTATTTTCTAATTAAGATTTTATTGTCATTTGTTTAGCAAATTTCTTAATAAATGTACACCTAAGCAATCTAAAGTAATAAGCATGTTTTTATATCAAAGAAAGAAGCACACCTGTGTATATTACTTTGGATTTTCTTGGAGGAATAAAATTGAGGATCAATATATTTTCTTATTATTTTTATGCATTACTTCATGATTTACTTGTACCTTAATGTACTCTTAACTATTATACACAACTTCTCAATGTGCATATCTTAGAATGACTTTTGCCAAAGTAAATAGTTTGGAAAAGATTTTAAATTCACTCCAGTACTAAAATACTTAGATTTTTAATCAATCCCCAACTATCACTGATCTGACTCTTGTGCAATATTTAGAAAACATACTCTAAAAGTTAATATCTTATTGGTCAGTTAAGTATTTAGAATGTAGCTCGAGTTCTGGGTCAGAATAAGAATTTAAGAACAAAATGCAATATCATATCTTAATCATCTTGAAAGAAAGGGGCTAAAATTCTAGAGTCGTAAAGGGAGACCCAGAGAAACATCATTAATGTCATTTGGAAGAAAATAGTATGCATAGGGAGGTTCATCATGTGTTGCCTAATTTGTGTCCTAGAAAGATCTGTGATTTAAAAAATGTTATCCGCCTGTATTGTGAATTGTAGAAGAAAATAGTTTCTTCTTTGAGAAAGAAGGCATATGGTATAGACAAAACGAATTCTGACTTTGGAAGAAATGGAAATACACAGATTTGGACTTGCACTGGTCTTGGGCAGTTCCTAAGTATATTTACTAGTCCCTCATCTCCATTTCAGAGTCTAGAAAATGAGTTCCGTATCACCTGATTACGTTTGTGAATACTGTGTTGATGTTGGGCCTGGACTCTCTGGAACTGGCCCACTTGGAAGCGTCGGCAAAGCCATGAACTCTCCATCAGACCCTCTCCTCTGGCAGTTTCATTTGTACGTAATTGTAAATACGGAACCTCATGCAGAGGTTGAAAAACTAGTTTTGCTGGGATGAATGTTTCAGAACCCGCAATAATTAAGATAAACTAAAAATGAGCATATATTCATACAGCATCACTCCTGTGCATGCTGAACCCAGCCAATATTGGAAACATGATCTTCCCCTTACTAAACTGAAGCCTCACAGGTATCCTGGACAAAGTGTCTCACAGAGGTTGACAGCTCATGTAGGATTAAGCCCAGGGGCAGGCAGTGTTGCATCTTAAGATTTTAAATAGTTAGTAAAATGTAGTTTCCCTTTGTGCAACATGTGCTTGTTAACTTAGGAAATGGTAGAACTGGGCCATGGGAACTACGGATACTAATACATCCCTTAAAGTATAAGAGTGTGGCTGATATTTTAAATTATTTAAGTAACAAATGAATTTTCAAGACCATTTAATATACAAAGCAACTTGAGCAACAAGTGATAGTGCTTAATTTGATCAAGACATCATGAGAGTTCTTAAAAAGGAAAACAAAATATACACAGTATCTGGAAGCCCAGGGTTCGGAGATCTCATTGACATTTACATCAACAATCTGTTAATAAATTATTATGAGAATTTGGAGTAGTAGGAGTACATTTTTAAAGTATGTAGTGCGTAAGATGAAATGTTTTATTATGAAAGATTTACCTTTCATGCATTGTAACAGCTTTTGGAAAACAGGATCTTTTAAAGTCCTTGTACTGGGCCGGGGATTTAGCTCAGTGGCTCCTCTGCCTGCCTTGCAAGCTCAAGGACCCCAGTTCGATCCCCAGTACCAAAATAAAATAAAATAAAGTCCTTGTACTGTTATATAGAACTCTTCTCTAAAGGGATTTTATATTTCAGGAAAATTCTGAGTTTCATGAAAAAGACAAAAGTTAACGAAGCAGCTTCCCACCAATAGAGTTAATGAGGAGTGTTTTATAGGGTTTGCAAATAATTCAGCCCATCACAAGACAGTGATGATTGTATCATTGTTGAGTGTCTCATCTGGGGGTTAACCTGACATCAGTATCATGGGCTCTGAGAAGTGTGAAATTACAGAGCGTTGTATCAGTGCAGTAGTGTGAATGCTGCAGAACTTATACATACTATAACTTATTTCACATAAAAGCCAAAAGCTTGAACAACTTAAAGACAAACAACCAGAGCATGGAAACAGAAGGAAAAAAGGAATAATTTAGAGCATTACTAGAAAACTATTTGAATTTCCTTAGAGCAGCCCATTTGAATGGCTGTTTCCAGGGTGATATTCAAAATATTGAACAGCCAGCATGATGAACACTGACCAGGCTCTACAAGACATGCTGCTACACCTCACCCACCAGCATAAGTGCTCACACATGCTGCAGAGTTGTGGAGCATGTTAAAAGGTAGGTAAGTGGACCCTAGCTTCCCAAATGTTCGAAAGATGCAGTCATAGAGCCCTCATCTGGAAACAAAGCACAGGCATCTATTTACTTTCTAGAAGCAACCAAGCTGATACTAATAAACAGAAGAGTGGAAATCACTGGATTTGATACCCTGTTTCCATCGAACTTCTGTTGAATGGTCAAGGGTAAATTCATTCTAAGTGAAGGTTTCTCTCACCCAAAGACTTCTTGTGTGTCCACTTGAGCAAGACCAAATATTTACATCACAATAAAAATTATCCCTGTGTAAACAGCCATTTGTTGGTATTACCTAGTCAAATTAATCCAAACCAATTGCCTCTTTGCAGTTTATGTACTTTAGAATTGGCAGTATTCTATAATGGACATTGCAGTAGACACATGACTCTTTGCAGGTGTTTTGAAAACCATGTTCATTTGAATGTGTCTGTACTGGTTGATGTGGAATGAGTTAATGTGGCTTTCCAGGATGCTGAGCCAACAATGTGTTTCATGTTTTGAGCAGGCTTTCATCTTTATCTGAGACACGGGCTAATTGTCTGGAGGCAGGTGCAGAGCAGGGGTTTTGAGAACCTACACTTGCATACTCAGACATGCTTGTGCTCACACAAAAGCACTTGCGTGAAAATGTAGATGATTCTATTAGTAAAATATGGTTCAGAGTTGTGGAGGGAACTTTTGTTTGCTGAATTCCGTGTGTTTTTGTGTGTCTGTGTGTCGCCAGTTAACAGTGAACTGATAGGGATGCAAACAACTTTAGGATCAGGAATTGGGATGGGGACAGGTGAAGTTATATTGCTACTCATTCTCTTTTCCAAATACTCCCTGAGCTTTGTTGGTTTTGTTTTGTTCATCGTTAGCCTGTGTTTGTTAAACATCTATTTCTAAACTGATAGATCTCTAGAGCATTATTAATGGTAATGGGACATTTTAAATGCCAGGTCTTGAAATGATTTAGGTAAAAGAAACCTTAGTTTCCTCAGTTGCAACTCGAATGATAAATTCCTATGCTACATCTCACCAGTGTCATCTCATTTCTGTAAATACTTGTCAGGTGACTGTTTGATTTTACAGGCATCTGAGTCTTATCCAAGAATCCCAAGGCTATGGTGCTTGGAAATTCTTTTGTATTTCAGTCTATGACATCAAAAGAGCTCCTCCCTGCCAAAAAAGGGCAAAGTTTGAATGTTATCACATCAAAGGGGGAGATGCCATTGTCTGCAGGCTGTTGTAGATCTGTCAGAATAAATCAATATGGGACAGAGTTAATTTGATGTATCATTTCTTCCAAAAGAGAGCCTCCCTCCCCAGTTCCTTCTGTGATAATACATACATGCGTATATATAAAATTTGTTTGGTGAAAAGATATCAGTAAAATGATAACATCTGGCTGGAGCTAAACGCTGCCAGCTAAGGAATGGTTTCCTCTCTGCAGCTCTGACCAGAGTCTGATGTTGCGCAGATGTGCAGCCAGGCCTGACTGTAAAAGTTATAAACATTGTCATAACATTGTTCGACTTCTCTAGTATTTCCTGTCTTCTGCTTAGCACTTTATTACTAAGTCTGGCCAGCTGCCAAGTGAAATGCAGGGAGTTAGGGCCTCTGGCTTGAAATTTAAAACAAGTCCAGAATTCATTGGGTTTAATTTGATATGCGAACTCTGATAACTCACACTTGTTAAAATAAAGCTGCTTACCATTCACGTTAGATTTACACAGCTTTGCGAGAACACGGGAGAAGAAGGGGAAAACACATTTTTCAAAACTTTCCTATTGGTTCTCAGTTTTTGGGTTTGGAGGTGGATTGGGGGAGGGGGACAGCTGACCCAGAAGCTGGACAGCTTACAGAAAACTGTGTTCATTTCCTGTATTAGGTGCAGCTCCCTGGGCACAGAGTGGGCCTTTCTTTCAACACTTCTGAGCACGTTCTTTCTCTTGGCTGATGTTCAGCTTGGGAAGGCCACATGAGGCTCGTTGCCTATACATCATAACAAAATGGTGAGGTGCAAACAAACCGAGGAGCCACCCCCAAGCTGGCTTTCCGAGCAGGGTATTTGGTGCCAGGGTTGAACAGATCCTCATTGAAGCATCGGCATGGAGACATGTTAACCCAATTTTTCCTGTAATGTATACATGATTGATTGGCAATTTTTGGACCACAGGCTGTGGTTAGGATTACATCAATCAGGAAGCAGTAACTCTGGAGAGACTTCCCTTCAATGATCCAGTGTTTATTGGCGAAAGTGGTTGCATTTTTGCTGTTTCTTTCATGTGTTCATCAGTCCCATTCATGTTTGAAGCATGGTATCAGTGCACGAGATAGGCCACATTTCTTCCTTTTATCTGTCCCAGTCCTTTAAAATGTGAGATGATGTGAATAGCATGGTGTCTGGTACATAGAATGTACTAAAACAGAGAAAAGAATGAGTGGTGAATGAATAAGAAAGGAGCAGTGAGCAAGAATACATGCCAGTGTGCATGCAGAACTGAACAGGTCACCTTTTTATTTAGCAGCATGCTTGCTACACATTTGTCTGTAGAGCATTATTGACTGTGTTGCGTGTTTATCAGCTAACATCCACAGACACATTTATTTTTTTGCAATGCTGGACCTTAAGCCTGGGCCTCCCTTGAATGATAGGCATGTGATGTGCTCTACTCTACCACTGAGCTACGGCCCCCTGGCCAGTATATGTGTCTTTCACTTCTTTGGATCATTACATTCCATCATGTGTTAATTTTAAATACAAATAAAGTTGTGAAAATGAATACGCTAGGGGAGGAATTTGTTGAGTCCTTGGAGTCATCGGTTGTCCACTGAAACCACACTTTCTGACACTTGCGGAGTAAGAGGAAGCTTTTCATCAGTAAGATGCCATCAGAGTTCCGATTGCTCTTTGCTGTTTTGTGGATTTTCATAATGGCCTCCAACATATATAACCGTTACATTCCCAAAAGGCTGTGTTATGGATCTATGAAATTTTTGTAAGGTGTGAACACTAAAAAGCTGTCCCAAGGCACTGCTGTTAATTTGTTTTTATGGAGGCAAAGGCAAGAATGAGGCACATGTGTGCACGATGCTTTTCACTGCTCTGCTTCTGCTTGTGTATTTGGTGTTCGGAGGTCCATGAGTGACACTTGAGTTCGTGCCTGACTCTGGGGAAGAGAGAAGCTCCTGACAACCAATCTTCCCAGACCACAGGATTTCTGTGAAAGGGGGAGGTAGAAAAAGAAAAACATTTGCACCGTTACTTCCAGCTCAGGGTTAAAAGTTGTTGTTTTTTTTTTAAAGCAGTCAGTCCGTTAGCTAGTGATTTTGTTTAAACGATCCTTGCAAAATCATTGGTGCTTAATTGTATTATCTAATTTTTGGAGACGGAATGTAAGGCATTTGAAAGTTAAATAGTGTGAAGAATGAAAAGCATGTTCAGAGCACTGGAGATGGTGGCGAGGCCAGGGCTGCCCCTAGGAGCAGCTCCGAGGACCCAGAGCAAACCCGAACACTCATCTCTCCTCACTGGGCGTGGAAGCCACCCGCTGCCTTCACGTCGTCATTAGAGCAGGTGTTTCCCGGGCTGCCTAGGTGGGTGTGAGAAATAGACTTCAGAAATCACCACTTCATGTATGATCAGATTTTTTGTAGGAAAGCTCTGGAATTGTATTTCTCAAGATTCTCCATTAGGCAGAGCCTTCGGGTTCTGTCCAGGGCCTGCCTGTGTATAGTTACATCACATTCCTCCTTACTCTCACTGTTTTTTTCACGCAAGGAATGTCCTCACTTTTTTCCTTTTCCAAACATGGGTGAGTGTGTGCGTGCCTGTGTGCATGTGTGTGTGTTTTCTTTAAATCATGTATTGCTTTGGCATTAAAAAAAAAAAGGCAGCATGCATTTTAAAGTGTTATGTGTGAAGCCCAAGATATTTCCTGCGATTTGGGAATGCCGCTGACCATTATTTTTCTTCCAAGAGCCTGATGGGAATCCAGCATTAATTATGCAAGTCTTTATTGCACTGATCAAGTTAAACAGCTAGTTGGTGTTTAAACAGGCTGATAAGAAAACCTCAGCCTAATATTATGCTTCTTCATCTCTGGCAAATTGTTACAACGGGACTATGTGGCAAAGAATCTGGAGAAGAAATCATGCAATCTTAGTGTGGGGCCAGCAGACCTCGAGCCGGCTGTTGGATTAGTAAGAAAGCAGCTTTCTGCTGTCAGAACCAACAGTACTCAGATTGTTGCAGAAGCGCTGAAGCCTCTGGATTTGCTTGAAGTGAGATTTGTTGTGGATTTTTAACAAGGCTGCTGTGCGGTGCCATGCTTAGTAAATACAGGCCTTTGGGATATCTCGCAGTCATGCCGAATGGACTGTTAGTTTCCCCAAACTGCAAAGTGCAGAAAATCCATTTCCCTGATTTTGTTGCCAGTGAGATCGTGTCATAGGTTTTGCAGTACAAAAAGCAAAAGCAAATCTAGCAAAAGTCCATTTTTTAGAGAACTGGAAAAGTGATCAGGAAAAAGAAAGATACCTGTGATTGTATACACAAACAGGCCCAGAAGGGACTTAGAGAAGCACATAATAGCTAAATCATTTAAAATAAAGTAACTGAAACATTTTTGCTTTGTTTAGAAGTGAAGAAAACTATTCATATAAAATTTATGAGTAATATAATCAAATAACTCCCTGTTCCAATATAAGTTGAATGTATCTTTTATGTTGTTTCCAATTTATTTTTTAAAAGGAATTAGAAAGAGTATGGTGAGACTTATAGAAATAAAAGAATCTCAGCCCAGACTCCAGATGTTTCTTTGTTATGTTCTGTGATGTTTCTCCTCCAGCAGATGAGTGTGTACGGACGATTCTGTTGTAATCAAAGGTTACTTGGTAGCTTTGTAAATTGGTATTTAAAATTTAACTTCAAAGGGTGATCAGTAAAAGCCTTGCATTTGGCCTCCAAAAAGGAATTTCAGGAGACATCAAATTAATGAGCAGATTAATACCATGGGGTGATCAGCTGTTAAGAGTTTCATTACACTGTAGTTGTTTAATGGTGAAGAGGTACAGAATACTGTCCAGCAGAAGGAACACTGGAGACATGTGACCTCACGTCCTGAGGCTGTGCTAAGCTGGACAGTGAGGGGAGCAGTTCAGGGGCATCCGTCCAGCTCGGAGTTCGGGACACCCAACTCAGCTCCGAGGGTAGGCGACTTTCTCTGGCCCGAGTTTTCTGCTAACGGCCTCGACCAGGGAGGAATTGCTGGAGAGAGGGGACTTTCCCATATGTTGTCCATTTGGCTGTCAGCACTCCTTGCGAAGGGAAAGAACAGGGTCTTGAGTGACTGCTAGTCTGTCTTAAAGTATGGTAATGAGGCTAATTAGGAGAGATGGAGCTGAAATGCATTCGAGGAGGCAATTATCCATACAGCTTTTGTGCCATGCTGTATCTTTATCAGATTCCTCTTCTCTAATTTTGTCATTTGTCAAGCATCACAAGAATAATGAAAACGTCTGAAGCCATAGGAGCATGTGGTTGGTAGAAAAGAATAAAATATACTAATGAAATCCTGGGAACCAGCTTTCTGTGTAGATGCTTCCTATTCGGCACGTGGTAAGATGGCTCTTACCAGTGGGTTGCCATTCCGTTTACATAAATGAAAATTAATTGTGCGTTGTTGTAATGAGTCTGCATATCTTCTTGACTAAGTGAGCAGTGTTTTGCTTGATCCTTTTATGTGAGTCATTATGGCAGGTCGGTGATATAGCATACTTGAAAGGGAAAGACATCAGAGGCCTGCAAAGCAAGCATAAAATGTATTCTCTTTTATGTGATTTAGAAAGTTGAGACATTTTAGTTTCTGTTTTCAAAGGTTTGGTACATTTTAACATTGACAACAATTATGAAAGTAAACAAATGGACTCAGATCTCTATGCAGTGACTTCATTGTCGGTGACATTGAACATAAGTTTGTTTCTTTTCTAAGTAATCAGGAAAGTTAACAGTGAAATACATGATTTTTTTAAAACCTGGAATTATTTCTGAATGATGCACTAACATGTCTGATGTATATATGATATAAGATGCATGTATGATATATATCGTATATAGCATATATAATATGTCTTTTAAGAACATCAAACTATATCCAAATATAACTGTAATTGTATCCCTTAAAAAGAAATCTAGAATTACCTAAGACTAAAATAAAGTCTAAACTAGATCAATTTATTCCAGTAGGAACCCCAAGTGTGTTAAATGACTTCTGTTCATGCTCACATTTACACTTAGACATAGTGTTTTATTGCTTTCTTGCATACGCTATAATTTTCATTTCTTGTATTCAAGAGTTTACTAGGCTGTGAGCTTCTAAAAAGTATAAAGGAGGCACTTGGGTTTTTTTTTTTTCTGTAGATAAATGGAAAAAAAGTCAAATAAACTAAAACCACCATACTGGCAGAAAATCGATCTAAATCGCTAATTTTCATAGGAAATTCCATTACTTTCAAGTATGTTCAGTAGCAAGTCAGAGAACTTCTATTTTGTCTCATGTTTCCATCACAGGATGAGAATTCTTGGGAGCAGGGATGGTGCAAGGTATAGTCAGCATGTTTGGTAAAGAACTTGTAGCAAAATCCAGACTGTCGTAGTTCAGTTGAAACTTAAAATATTAGAAGTAACTTTCAAACCCGAGCATGCCTGAGCCTGTCCATAGGGAACTGTGATAAGTAATACAGATTCCTGGAAATCAAAACTAGGGATTTCAATTCAGTAGGGCTTCGATGGGGTGAAGAGAAACTACATTTTTAAACAAATACTGCTGGGTGGTTCTGATGAGGGTGGTACATGGATCACACTTTTGAGAAACATGTTGGAGATTACGAATTTTGCCATCCTTGGTATCATAATACCAGAGCAAGAGTAAGTATGGAAAACAGGCAGGGAGGCTGAGACAGACAGCAGAATAGAGCAGAAAGGAAGTCTTGAGTTGGTGACCTCAGAAACGGGATTCCATTAGGTGGAACTGATAAAATTCACCTAAAAATGGCAGCTGAATGTAACCAGATGTATAAATGCTGTGAAAATGAGAGTTTGCAATCTTTGTAACTTTTCTGGGCTCATGCTTGCCTTCCATCAATTCTGTAGTTCAAAAATGTACAGATCCTAGAACAGCCATGTATATAGGGAACATGCATGGGAGGGCTGAAATTGGAAAGATGCAAAAATCAAGAATTGAAACATTTGAGTGATCAGAAGCCAGGACAAGAGTGGAGAACCAAGGGTTTCAGAGGAATAATAAGCAGGGAAGGAAACTGATGCAGGATTCTTGCTCCCCACTGAAGCAGCCTTCTGCCCCAGGCCCAGGTCATTTTCGCCTTGTTTTTGCAACAGGACCCAAGCTTTCTAGCACTAGACGAGGTCCTGCAGGTGGACCTAGGTGATTGGAAGCAGCTGGTGCAGGTGAAAAGTGTGAGATGAGGGGGAAACAGCCATGTTTCGGTCTGATAAGAAAGGAAATACTTTCTTGTGTCAGAAACTAAAAGTAATAAACATAGACAAGTAATGTATACTCTGCACATTCCTTTTTACCTAACTGAGGCTTCAAATGTAGCTTGAAAACAGTTATCTCAGAGTGTTTTAAATGTTCCTGTGAAGCACATTCTTACATTCTGAATATGATGAGCACTTTTCAAAGTCAAAACAAACTACAGCTAGTATATACTTTTGCATGCCAAAATAGTACATTTCACAGTGCTTTTATCCAAATTCAGAACATAAAAGTGATCAGTGTTGGAAAGAAGAATACTAAAATTTCGTCAGGAAAAAAATTGCATTTGTTTAATGGAAACTTTATGAGAAGTATATTCATCGTATTTACGCATCCTTTTATAATGTGACCATGCGTGAAATTATGGCTAATGCAATGCTGCAATTTTATGTTAAAACCTTTATGCATTGAGATTTACATTTGAACTCTGACCTCAAGGAAGAAACTAAAGAAACGGACTCGGGACAAAGGTGTATGACAAGAGTAGGGAATTAGTGGGAGGCTGAGGAGGGAGGATCATCATGAGTTCAAGGCCAGCCTGAACTCTTAACAGCAGCAACAACAGAGTAGGGAACTAGTTCAGCAGGACTTGCTGAAAGCAGGGTTTGGGTTGTTACAGAAGAGGGTAAATAGGAAGAGAAAATAAGAGAATAAAATGTTTATGAAGAGATGGGCTTGGACAGCATGGTAGATTAAGACAATTTACCTGGAGCTTGCTCCGAGGAAGCTCTGGAAACCAGAGTTTAGCATTTAAAGCTTCGTAGTTTCTTTAATCTTGAGCTGGGCTCGCAAAATTACACAGGGTTTCCAGTTGTTGAGAGGAGAGGAAAGAACAGGATGTGAAATGCATGAGCTGAGGGTGAGTGTACAATATCTGTTTGAAGGAAATTGAAGTAAACTATTTTGGAAGGTTCGGGGAAGATTATGGACATGATTTGGGGAATAGAGATTATAAAGAGCCTTCTGAACATGAGACGAAAGATTTTGGAATTTTTCCACTGGGCTATAAAAAGATAAAATCTATGAACGTGGAAGTGATACCAGCAAAATGTTTTTTAGAAATTTAACCCAGCAGTGGAGTGCTTGGATGATTGTTGTACAGTGATACAAGTGCAGGGAGCTCTCTCTCCCTCGTGGAAAGAAAACTTTGATTCTAGGCACAATCCACAGGACATTGTGGCTGAATGAAGAGGCTGGAGGAAGTCATCAAAGTTGATGCCAGTTTCAGGACAGTGGAGTCACACTGAATAATGAAAGAGGAGAGAAACCAGTGATGGAGAAAAGATGATTTTCTTTAGCCAACTGTTGAGTTTTGAGATAGTAAAGCGTCGCTCGATTTAGTAATCAAACCCTGGTGATTTGCAAACCATTTTGGAAAATGACAAAAGCAAACAAACAGATGTGCACTTTCTAGTGTCTGGGAGCTTGTAATTCAGTGAGAGATTTAGCTACATCACAAACACTGTAGAAAAGGATGTACTGTGAAAATGGTAGAACTGTGGAAAAAACGAAAAAGAAATAAGAGACTCTAAGAAAGACAGAGATGTTACAGAAGAGGAGATAGAAGAAATGATTTGAGATGGGCCTAGAAAATCCAGGAGAAATTAAATAAATTGGCTTTACTATTTTCATCCACACATTCAATAAAATTTACTGAGTACCTGCCCTGTTGTACATATCGTTCGGGGACATGGTGGTAAGAAGTATCTTCCCCGTGAGAGAACAGAAACATGAGCATCTTTGTCAGTGGCTTTTGTCCCCATGTGGATGGAGCAAAGCGACAATGGAGGAGCTTGATAGATGAGGTGATCATGGTAAACAACCAAGCTGGAAAGAAAAGAGGATTTGGTCCTATCATCTTGTAAGTGATGGGAACTTTAAATATTTGGGGAGATGGCAGATCAATACTTTCAATCCATGTTGAACCCATGATAAATCTCTGTTTTGGAAATATAAAACACCCAAGTTTAATTGCTTAATTACAGACATGTTTAGATCACTATCCATGTGGTAATATCAGCCAATGGGAGGCTTAGGGTCGCTGAGTCTGAGAAAAAGACTGAAACTGGAACTCTCATAACTCACATTTATCAAGTACTTAGCACTCTCTAAACGAATAACTCCTTTAGTCCCCATCCCTACCAGTCACATAGGTACCATCCTAAGGTGGAAAAATAGTATTGATGAGAGCATAAACAAGTTGCCCAAGGTTACACAACTAGTTTCAGAGAAGGATTTGAACCCGGCCAGGTGAGCTCTAGTACCTCTAGGATAATTAGTATCAAAGGATTCAAACGTTATGATAAAATTAAATACTTGGAAGCCAAGTAGGCTGTGTAAATGTCAAGGCTAAGAGGTCTGGGAATTGGCAAGTACAATTCCAAAAGGGGCAGTCTCATCATAGGATAGAAGGAAGCTGTTAATACTAGATGTCACAGTGATCACTAAAACCTAGTAAAAGCATAGATGTCTATAGAGATTACCTAATTTTTAAATGTTGACAATTAATTTAGGTTTTCTTTTGTACTATATTGTGTGTCCACTCTCCCACCAAGCTGTCTCTCTCTTCTCTTCTCTCTCTCTCTCTCTCTCTCTCTCTCTCTCTCTCTCCTGTAACCTAATGCAGCCCTGTGTTTATCAGGAAGGTAATTCTGATTTACAGCAAGAAAAAGCTTCTTATATACATTGGACATATATTAGA
The DNA here is from genome assembly GCF_000247695.1 of Heterocephalus glaber. Next base: position 13,824,920 of record NW_004624763.1, on the reverse strand, counting down.
GCTGCCCCCTATTCATTACCCTAGACAAAATTAGGGAATTTTCTGATGTAGTATAAATCTTACTACAATTTCCAATTTTAGGGGAAGATTCAGACTTACTTTACCCTTACATTTCTGCAGCAAAACTTGAAAGTTAGATAGATCTTTTTCCTTTTGAAAAATCAATGGAGCAAAGTGTTTGTTGCTGCCTACCCTGTGTCATCTCCTCATAGGATTTGATTGTTTATATAACAGTAGTGGATCTGAAAATGACATTTGAAGCCAGTCCTCCAAATGTTTCCAAATATCCACATGCACTGCATCATGTAGACTAAATAACGAAGCCCACTACAGTCATTTTTACCCAGAGAAGTTAAAATATTAATGGTCATAGGGGTTCATTCCTAAGCTTTGTGAAGCTATGTGTGTGAAGAAGTTTTATAATTATACAGAGCTATGAAGTTGGGCTAGTGCTTCAAAGGGAAATAACATCAAAAACTTGTGGAGGAAAGCCACGGGCCACCGTCCACCACACACACACACACACACACACACACACACACACCCTGTGTTCACACTTGGTTTCAGGACCTATCTTGGTAGAATAAAGCCTAGTTCATCCAAAAACGGGGATAATGAGGCCATTTTTCATTATTTTCCCGCTGGATTTTTAAATAGTTACCTCATAAAATAAATAGTTTAAGTTTCCACATTACTTTTTGCCTTTAATCTGGGCCTGTGATGTGAATAAACGAGTGGAGATTTTTATACTCCCAGAGCTTTATTTAGAGAGAACTCTATTAACAAACTAACACCCGAGGTAAGTGCTATTTCTCAGTAAGCAGCATCTTACAGAATGCTGTGGTTGATGGATGGAAAACACTATATTAAAAGGAATCTACAAGTAGATTTATTTTTATAGTCACTGTTGAAATATATGCTGCTCTGCCCCATCTTGTCTGTCCAGTGATAGGCTTCTTTCACTAGAAATTAACAGAAGGGGGAAACTTTCAGGACTGTCCTGGGATGGGCCAAGTCCAGAAATACACTTTCTGGGTGTGGGGCTCCCAAGGAAAGGCTGAACCCAAACTACTGTTGGTATGAGGACCAGCAAGAAGTGTAAGGTGTTAGAAGGCAACTTCGAGCATTTGTAAAATTAAAAACCCGGGTGCTGAAATTAGAAATAAATTTATTGTCCTAGTTTAAGAGGTAACTGAGTTTAACCTCACTATGTAGCTAATAAACAGACAAAGCCTACCTTGGTGAGGCGCTGATTACAGCTCTGAACCTTTCAGTAAGTTTACAGCTTGCAACATCTGAGCAAGCCTGCCTTTTGAAAGCCATGTGAAGTTAGAAAGGCGGCCTAATTAAAACAAATCTTGGATAAACTACTTCATGGAGATAGAAGTTTGATGGTTGGATATATCAAAAATTGTTCCCAGATGTTGCTCACAGTTTAAAGATCAGGAGGGGTTTTTTTTTTTTTTAACAAAGCAAAAATATTCTAATTGAAGTTGTCAGCAGGAGTGAGACTAATATGCCTGTATTTGATTAAATAATAGTTTATTTAACGTTCAGTGTGGCCCAAAATTGGCCAGGACAAGTCCGAAAACATTTTAGCCAGAAGACTTTAAAAGAAAAACACAACAGACTGACAATGCTAACTCGCTCACGCTCAGGCACTGTGGCTGAGAATGTCAGTTTTATCCCACGGCCCATTCCTCGTGTGTCTTACCGTATATACAGGAATGTCTCAGCAACTTTCTTTAATGTCTTTTGTGTTTTCCCCAAAAGGGAAGGCGAGCCACACAAGCTTATTATAAGACTTATTGCTGAAACCTTGGAACACAAAACACCATGTCTTTTTCCATTATAAAAATGTAAACATCTATATTTTTAGGAGTCCTGTGTTTTGTGCAGGCTGCTGTTCCGACTCTCCCCGGGAGACGAGGATTTTAGCTGTGTAAAGTAGAAGAATGTGAGCCTCACATGGTCCCGTTACAACTCACAGGCACCTTTTCCTGATTACATGATAGGCGCGCATAACTACTTCCTTCCTGTCACTGCACAGCTGTGTGCTGCTTTCGGATGAAGTGCAGCGGCTCCTTCTGAAGAAGGCGGAGCCAGGGCCTCTGCAGTAGGAAACCCCTGTTTTCCCATCTCCCGCTTCTCAGGCACACACCTACCCCTCCCTGGTACCCCTTAACACTGTGCTGGCGCCTGGATCCTTCCAGAACACACCGTGTTAGGCTCCGATTTGATTTGATGTGTGTAAACATTTTAGGCAACTGCCCTGTGAGAAACCAGAAAATGTATGCATTTGAGAAAATAAATTCTCCACCTATTTGCTAGAGCCCAAGCTCTCCCTCGTATACAGAGGTCTGGATTTTTAAAGTAAATTGCAGCTTACCCTGGCAATTATGAGAAGACAACTGCACTCGAGTGTCATTAATCATTTAAACATTCAAATAAAACTAAATGTTTCTTTTGAGATCTAAAGTGCAGCCCATAACACAATTGAAATAGCATTAATAGGAGCAGGGAATGAAAAGACAGAAAACAGCTGTTACTCTCCATGCCAGCACTCAGCGGGGCTCTAATCAGAGCGGGATGCTATGTGCAGGGAGGGAAAGACTCGTGTGGGTTCACTTCTCTAGCGTCCTGAGCCTTCTTGGTGTCAGGGAAGCGAGGGTGATGTCCTTGCCTGTCATAACACTGAATTTCTCGACATTCTGCAGAAGGGACACGCGGCTGGAGCCGGGGCGTTTAGTTTTGCAGCTGTTGCTGAGCACTGTTTAAGCGTTGCTTGTTAGCTGTAAAGCGCTAATAGTAACGTAAACAGGGTACAAACTGTACCCCTGTGGCTAATGAGGAAAAACTGCACTCTTTAAGTGCAACTTTTTCACCATTAAAATAAATTTCTGTTTTACCCATGATTTATTTGAATAACGAACTTGGAGAAAACCTGAAGAACATTACATAGTCAACCAGATTTATCCTAGAGGACACACGGAAAATGGCTTCGAGGCCAATTGAGAAACTAATGAGTCCATCCCAGCTGTGCAGGGTTCGTCTTCGCCATCTTAACTGGTTTAGTTTCTGATCATTTCATCCTGTTTGCAATCTCTTGACTTTGTAACACGATTTTTACTTCCCAGACCATTTCGTGGGTTCTAATTTCTCTTCTCCCGTTAGCATCACCTAAAGGGCAGTTCAGACATCACGCCTCCCTTCTCTAAAGAGTAAGTAACGAAGTTCATGAGGGAATTAACTGTACCTTGCTGTAGTCAGAAACACCCCTAGATAGGAAGAACCGTGCTAGAATCCGAGTCTCTGAGCCCCAGGGTCCGGCACACACCGCCCTCGCTCCAGGAAATGAGAACCACAGCCCCGCCATGGTTCCTCGGAAGTCATCGACCCCCTCCCGTGTGCCGGGGCTGGAACAAGTGAAGGCCCCTTTCCTGATTTATAGGATGTGTGGCTGGAGCTAGTAGGGTACTCATCTGCACTGCAAGTCTGGGGTTTTGTTCACAGTGAAGTTTAGCAGAAGGAGCAGATCTGAGGCTGTCTCCACATGTAATAGAAATAATTGGGTTTTCTCCAACAACAGAAGACAAGCCAGAAAGAGGGATCCGCGTTTTACAATATGCTCCAAGTGTATCTGTTGAAAGAGGGAGCCAATCTTCAGTCCACTCATCAGCAGTGCTCTGTTCGTTCAGTCACTGGTCGCACGTTTGGATGATGTTTCAGTAACTGCAAATGAAGAGAATGTTGGAGTAACTGCTTCATTGTGAGTTGTGAGTTGATTGTGCAGTTTTCCTTAGAATTCCCAGTACATCATGACTAGAATTTGGATTGTTTAGGAATGATCAAATAGAAGGAAACAAGGAGGAAAAGAAGGATGGAAGGAGGAAGGGTGATGAGAGGGGTGTGGGGGAGAAAATGTCGATGAGGTTACCCCAGACCATCTAGAAAAAGGAAGAAAGGACCTTTCTTGGAACGCTGGGCTGGAAGAGACCTCGGAGGTCATGTGTTGTTTATACTCTGTCCCCTTATATAAATTCAGAAGACAGAGGAGGAGGCTAAATTGTTGAACACCTACCCTGTGGCTGGAGTAGGTGAAGGATGCTATTTGTATCTTACTGGGGAATCTTTCAGATCATTGGCCATTTGTTCTTTTTCTGTTCTTTTTTTTTTTTTTTTTTCTCCTGTTTTTGGCTGTAGAACAAACTAGTAAATGAATGGCTTTGTCAGAACGTCTGTCAGGTCTTTGCTTTTATGACTTCCTGATAATTACCGAGCAGCTTGAGTGTTTGTGTCACTTCTTTAACAATGTTGTCTTTAGCACTTGTCCTGTCCAGCATGGCACCGGGCACAGAGCAAATACTAAGAGTGGATATGAGAATGAATGAATGAACGCATGAACTGCAGATCGTATCACTTTTAATGTGCCAGGGTCTTGATGCCTAAGCAGCCCTGTGCATAAAGCACCAGACTGACATTCTCTAGGGAGTAAGTGAGACTTGGACTGTTGCCAGTCTCTTTGATTCTTATGCATCTTTTAAATGATATTGGCTTTCTCTCATTTAGACGTAGAAAAAAATACCATGTCTTCTTATGTCAGCCTTAATAAACTCTCACAAAGCACTTAAAAAAATCCACTTGCCAAATTAAAAGATGCTTTTAGCTCATAGAGGAAGATGGAACCTGTACCTTTTCTTTGCCTTAGAAAGAACACAGAAAGTAGTCTTATGCTTTCTTTGACTCTGACCTGTAACCCAGACAAACTGGACAGATGCTCAGAGATGCAGAGTTCAAACAAAAGAGTTTACCAACTCCTTAAGGATAAGAAGAGAGCCAAAAGTTGAAATTGCTAGAGCTAATCTAAAGTTTACAGTATAAATATCACCTCGGACTAGACACAGTATGGGGAAAAATACATACTTTCCCCTGTCCTGTTTTGATACTTCACATGGAAAAAAAATCAAACTTTCCTTTTTTTCTTGTAAATATTCAGTCTGAGAGACAAGGGTATTTTGTCAATTACTTATTTTTATATCAGATGTTCCAGTGGGAACAATTATTGGCTGATTAAATACTTTTTGATATTTGAAACAGGATAGTAAATACACTCATCCAGAAAAAAAAAATGTGATGTTCCCTTTATCATCATTGTGTCCACTGAAAAGCTCTGAGCATTTCAAGTGCAGATAAACCTGCAGGAGAGTTTGGTGTCCGCTGTCCACAGAGCTTTAATTGTGAGCCTTCCAAAGGGATCTTGTGTGCCCTTTGAGAACTGAGGAAATGGCACTGATTGAATCTCAAAGAGCTGACCAGCCATGGCACCTGTCCTGGGGGAAATCCCTGCTGCTTTGTGCCAGTAGGATTTTGCCAAGTTCTTCCAAACAGACTTGTCAGCAGGACAGAGACCATTATACCCTTTCCCCACCCGGTATGGCTTTTGTAGGAAAGAGAAAATGGCGTGGATGGATTTTGTCAAAACAGTGACATGAGAAGTATAGATAACGATGAACTCTTTTAAAGATTATGCAAACTGATAAAACAATACCATATGGTAGGCCTGGGATGGCTACTCAAATTGATCAGGAATATCAGATGTCCTACTTATTAAGAGAATCCTCTTTTGGGTAGAAAATATGCAGAGTATATGTATACACACACATGTATATGTCCAAGTATATACATATTTATGTGTATACATATATATCCAAGTGTATATATATCTACGTGTGTGTATATAGGGATTTTTTGTGTGTGTGTTTTACTTCTGATAGTAGCCTTTAATTTCTCTTGAGAATTCATACTATCCTTACTTTTATTCCTCTGTTTCAAGTGAAGCTGATTTTGCCCTAGATTCAAGGCCAAAATGTGTGCCTCATATTCTTAATTTACACAAACTAGTAATTTACTAGAAACGCAGAACCTCCAATCTGATCCCTGACCTCCTGAATAAAAGTCCTCATTTTGATAAGATCATCAGATACTTTGTTATATACTTTAAAATCTGAGAAACTGCTATCAATCCAAGTCAATCTAGGCCCAAGTTGGACCGGAAAAGTCACTATTGGGTTGCAGTGTGGGGAAAGTGACTCAGAACAGCCTTTCCAACTTGTTCAGTGGAGTAGACAACACTAGGTGTGCACAGCCATTTTGCTGCCCAAGGTTCTGTCTGAGACAGAATGGAGTCCCCAAACAGGAAAAATGTTCCAGAGAGGGGGAACTGTGATCTCAGGATATTATTTGAATCCCAGTGCTTAAATTCATTGTTTCTCCAAGATTGTCAATTGCATGAGTCAAAAGATTTCCTTCGTATTAATCCAGTTTGGGTTCCATTTTCTGCCACAAGTAACTAAAAGAAACTGAAAGATACACTGACAAATAATTGTTAATTGTTTATTCAAGTCTCGCCGCCTCCTTACCAGAGCTCCTTCAGCTGAATGTGCGAGCGTGTTTCCCAAATTTCATTTATTACAGCGTTAAGAAACATAAGTATCCTAAAAATCTTAGGGTCGAGACACGTTTGCTTTCTTGTCTCATTCTCTCAATTGCTTCACGTATATTTACCCTGCCTCCCTCAAAATCATAAACACTTCAAAGGCACTGGCCTTTCCTTACATGAGGCGATAATTTAAAGTAATAAGACATTTCTAAATAAACACACCAGAACTTACGCCCAGTGAGGGTAGACTTTCAAAACCACCACCCGAGGAAGCTGCCAATTTATTTGGGTTTTGCTGACTTTGGAGAGAACGTTGTTGTAGCTCTTTAGAATGAGGATCAGCACCAGTTTTAGAGCCCTGAAAATATACCAGTGCTTTGTTAGTTTATCTGACTTTTACTGGAAGTGACACTAATGGGACTACTACTCAACCCACTCAGAGAACACTCTAGTTCCTATCGACTGGCTTCCACCCTCGAGTCTCCTACAGGTCCTAGAATCCCCAAGAATCCTGAAAACTCCCTCACAACTACTGCCCTGTATGGCAGTGATGAAAGGACAGCACCTGAGCTTGACAAGAGTTGTCTAGAATCCCGGTCCTATACAGCAGGCATTGCAGGTTCCAGTTGCGATCAGTCCATCCCATAGGGCAATTGTGCATACTAGTATCTCCCTGGGATACTACCAGCATAATTCTCTTCCCTTATCCATCAGTTTTACTTCAGATAAGTTTTGCTTCTCTCTAGACATGAGATTGGCTCTCCAGGAAAGTAGTGTTCTGTACCACTGAGGAAATCCATGTAATGAATATATTATGAATATTTTGAATATTTATCTCCTCCAAGAAGCTTTGCAGGTAGGAATATGAGTGTAAATCCAGAAGCCTTGTCAGCATAATGGAAACTGAGAACCAATCATATTCAAAAACACTAAACTAATAACATGATAAAATGATAAATAAGAGCATGTTTCTTATGCTCTTCAGTGTGTTGCAGTGACCTGAAATTTTTGATTTTATGGGAAGCAGTCTTTGCATTTTTCCTAGAAAATCCTTTGCTTATTGATTAAATATCAGGCAGTTAGGCTGTAAGTTCATTCTTTTCTTGTCTTCTACTTCTATGAGCCAAGAAGTTTCAACAGGTAATAAACATTCAAAAAGAAGGCTACACATTGGTGGCTAAGGAAAATCTAAATCAACTTAGAAGGCAGGGCAAAGGAAACCAATGTTTATGGCTAGGACCAAAATGTATTTTAATTATAGTTCTAATGGAAAATTGCACTGATATTGCCAAGTTATAAATTGCATTTTTATCCAATAAGAGAAGCATGTCTAATCACTGAAACTCTGAACTGAAAATACATGATTTCAAAATATTGATTTTATTTAATGTTAAGGATCTTACTTATGTGAAACGACACATTTTTTTTACAGAACATTGATATTGCCTGTGCTGCCATAGTTTGCTATAAATGATTTTTCAGAGTATTACAGCACAAACTCTCTGCTAATATTTAGTGACTATATTAAAATTCTATATTGTATAGCAAAATACAATAAATGAAGAGATCTGCTTCCAGAAGTCAAAATGAGTAATTTTTGCAGTTTGTCTCAAAAATATGAATTTCACATCAATAAGGCCAAATAGTTTAATAAGTGTTACTGTATCTCAGGCTGTCCATATTAAATTCTCCATGAAACATTTGTCCAACTTTTTTCTGAAGTCACAATCAATCGTTTAGAATCACCTGCGTACAGTATGTGTTTGTGTGTATTCACACTTACAGAAGTGGCTTTCCACACTGGTCCCGTGTGTTAATTAGCACTCTGTGTATGGACAGTAACTACAACAGAAGGCTTAGTAGGATACAACAATCATTTTAAAAGAATCCTAAATCTACTCAGGTTGAAAAGATTCTGACAACAGGAGCTTTAAACCGCTGCCCTGAGCAAAAGAGACACTGCTTTCTTTTAAAGTTGAAAAGGAAGAAGGTAACAATTATCCCTGAGACACTGAAAACAAGAGTTGTCTGAATTTTTTTCCCGTCAAATGCTTTCACCTCTGGTAAAAGGAACGGTGTGCTTGGGGTGTTGGACAATGGGAGGCCCATCAGAAGCAGTTATCAGATAAACACGTAATTAAGGTATGAAAAGTGTAATTGAAATGAAAATAGCTTTCATACGTGCTTTTAGTTTTGTGCTGCAATTTATTACTTGTCGAAGTACTTTCTTGAATTATAACTCAAGATACCTTGTGGAAGCCAAGTTAGAAAGATAACACTTAAACATAACTACCTCTACAAGGTTAAACTTGATACTGAATTGTATAGGGGTAGAAACCATGACTATTAAACATTTGTTACCTTCCTTTGTATTCCATCTATAAATCCAGTACTGCTTTTTACCAGTAAGAGAGCTCTGAGTAAAACCAGAATACAGATTAAATAAGCTTACTTATTATTTAGATGCTACATTATATATTGTCTATTGCAAGGTATTTTTTAGCATAGATTAAAATTCCCAGCAGGCCTGCAAGTTATTGTGTCCTACAGGAAACTTCAAGAATTTTTCCCTTGAAATTTTCTGATTTAATCCTGATTTCTATTTAAATTTCAAAAGTAAAACCCTAGAAGGGCCTCTCTAACCAGCCTGAAAAACCAGCAAAACCAGCAGTTTGCAGTGGGCATATAATAGCATCCATCCGGGGCTAGGGAGTTTGAAGATTGGAACATTCTGATTTCAAAAGATAATAATCGTAGGTCTTTATATTAATGAACTCAATTTGTAGTGATATTTTCAGGTTCTTTGTACGTAATGTCTGAACTGGTGACAGTGTTCAAAATACTTGTATCTTGCCTGAGTTTCCAGATGATTTCCTTGGGTGGGGGCTCATGCTCTTTTCCATTTCTGATCTCCCCCTTCCCCCACTGCCACCAGTGACTATGCACGCTGTACTCAATCCAGACTATTTTCAACCTTAAAAAAAAGTCAAGTTCAAGAAAGAATAGCACAGCTGTTCACAATGTCATATCTTATAAAGTAAATGTATTGGAGAGGTCAGAACTTGGAAGGGGTCAAGTTAATGATATAAATGGAATAATCTGGTCATTTTCTGAAATATGTAAACCAACACACATGAAAGCTCTGCATTAGATCAACTAATTAGCTAAGCATTTGCTAATGGCAGTTTTCTTCTTTATTAAAAGTTACAATTTTTTATTTTTAAGGAATACTTTTCTGTACCTATTTTTTAAAAGGTGAACTGCTTGATTTTAGTCTGGTACCCATCAGTTTACTTTGTTTATTTTTGAATTATTGCCTCATTTGGATTGGATTAAAGGAAAATAGTTTTTACTCATGTTTTTCCAAAGAAATATACACATGGGAACAATAAATCACACTAAACATGTATATACATGCAACTTAAGTAAAATATTCAGAAGACTATATATATATGTGTGTGTGTGTGTGTGTGTGTGTGTGTATGATATGCAATTTAATTCAATAAAATTTTAGACCGTAGGTGGAAAAAGACCTGTCAGGCTGTAATGCAGGTCTAGCCACTTCACTTTTCCTTCACAGAGTATGCAACTGATTTGAGCATGTTTTTTAATCATACATATACTAATTCTTCATTAAATACTTCCTGTTGGTTTCTTAAGTTTCATTGGTTCACTAATTCTACAGTTACATTTTTCTATCTACTTTTTCATCAAAGAGATATTTTTATCTTCTAAGTCAAATGTAGCCCCTTAATTTTGGAAAGAAGTATAACCACATTTTAAGTTGATATTTTAAAATATAAGATATCAACTCTAAAGTTTTTAGGTGTATTAAATTCAAAGACCTTGAAGCCACAGTTTTTGAAAAGAAAATGTGTATATATACATTTTTAAAATGTGTGTTTATGTGCATGTATGTGTATTTAAATATATTTCAGTTATAAAATACTTAAATGTATTGAAGTATAAAATAGACCTTTAGATTCTAGTGGAATAAAATTTGCAGCTAGAATTCCAAGTTAATTGTTTTGCTAAGTTTTCTGTCTGAATTTATAGAATCGAAGGGAATCCACTTTACATGTAATCTATGAATTCAATATCCACTGATATATTTTTGTTTATAATTATGTGACTACATTGGATGAAAGAAGAAATCTGTCTGCAGCTAGAAATGAGTAGTGTAATATGCACAAGAGGATGTGACCTGCAAAGCATCTGTTTATGTTCTATAAAATTTCAAAGAACAATGATTCCTTCCCCAAATTTCCACTTAGCTATTGGATGAGAAATATGTAGACTCATGAATCTCATGAAAGTGAATAAGTCAGCAAAATAAGATTTATGCATTGAAATCCTTAGAGATCATTTGTGAAACACTCATTAAAGGATGGAGAAGAGAGAGGAGATAGGCATTCATAATACTTTGAAGTGCATAATTGATATGATAAAATAATCACTTATGTGAAAGAGTCTTAGAGTCATTATCTGTACATTTTTACACATGGTAAAAATAAATATGAAGCCCTTTGTATAAGTCTTTTGCATATGGGCATAAACATATAGCTATAAAGAGTGAGCTACATAATATGTGTGTGTATAATAAGGTATATCTACATCAAAAGATTTTTCAATCCAATATCTTCTAGAATCTAATATCTATTAAAATAGTATCTTCTGAAATTAAGAAAGGAAGAATTTCGTGCTCATTGATACATGTCAAGTATGACATTCATTAGTCTCTTACATAATTATATTTATGTTAATTGTATGTGTAGGAAAATTGAGACAACTCACATAGTAATAAAAATAAATTGGTGATAAACATGAATCGTGTATTGATAGGTTATTTCCCATCTATTAAATCATTATTAAGCTGACACAGAAGCTATATCCCTAGATACTTTACCAGGTTTTTTGTCAGTCTTTTATGTAAAATTTCATAAATTCAGTTAATCATTAAAATTTTTGAAGGTATTTTTATTTATTCTTTATTCCACAGGAAACACATGGAATTTCTTAAGAACATCGTTAATATTTTACCCCACTTATATAAAATGTTACCACTTCAATGAGAAACTTCAACCCAGAGACACCTCGCTGCAGGGTCGTGCTGAAAGTGTGTCCGTGTGTTCCTGTGAGTGTGTGTGCTTAGGGATATCTGCTGCGCACAGTGGTGTGCACACACACACACACACACACACACACACACAGCGTGTGCCATTTATACACGTTCTGCAAATTGTTCAGAAGCTCAGACAAACAAGGCCTCTTCTTTTCCTCTTCTTGTAAAATAAGTACCCTGAGTATGGTCGAGCATTTATTTGCTTTTGCATCTCACAAAAGTGAAACTGTTTTCAATTTAAGTTCTACTGCCTTTTTATACTTCATGAATAAAGCCGTACTTAAAGTACAATCTTTCATTCACAGCATGTTTATGTGTACACACATACATGTATGTTTTAAAGGAGTAGCTGTTTATTAAAATTCGTAATACCTCTTCTGATAGCAGTGCATTCAGTTAAGTTGTCCATTAAATGCCTACCATGTGCAATACACTGATAATATAAAGACTGAAAGAAAAATAGGTCCTTCCTTCAAAGCCTGTATATTTGCCTATACAAATAATTAGAACGTAGCACTGTCTTTTACACTTAAATACTGAGAAAGTGGAGCTATTTGGTGATTTAAGAAAATTTAATATGTGAAAAGCCAAGGCAAAATTGACATTTTGATATTCCAGAATCTAACTTGTGCCCCCAAAATAAAGTAACTCTTACGATGAAGGATAACTTTGATATGTTTGGGATGAATTTTTAAGTGTGTGGGACAGTGCAGGATGAATCGTAACTAAGCCCTTTTTGTTTCTATGAGATGTTTACATTTCAGCATCTCTGTGCATCTTTTCTCCATCATTGTTCTTTTAAGAGCTGGGTAGCTTTTTTCTTTTTAAATCCCAGTTACTTTACAATAGAGAAATAGTTTGGTTAGGGAAGATCACTTTAAAAATTAATTGTAGATAACTTCTTGCTATGTATTTTTAGCATCTTCGACTGAGACTGAACTGTTTAATATAATGTTTGACTGGGAAAGAAGTAATGCCAATGGGAAAAGGGTCTAAACATGAGGCAGGGACAAGTGAAGTGTTTGAGAGGTCGCTGCATTCTATTTTCACAGCCCCTCTCCTGAAATAAAAGCTCACTCAGCAGGAGTTTTGTGTCTCCATTTGTGCTGCCAGGTCTCAGTATTGGTTTCCTGATCCTCCCCTCCATGCACAAAATGTCAAAGTCTGAGATGATTTTAACTGTTCCTTTTGGGTGCCTGGGGGCCCTTGAGTGTGCTGGATGGGGTGAGGTAGTTCTTGCTTTGGCATGTGATATAGTGTGATTAACAAACTCCAGATCACAGAGAGAGCAGTGTGGGTGAGACCGGAGAGCATACTTTCCTCCTCCGGACAGCAGCATACTACTTGGAGCTAATATAGTGGGAACGAAGGGGGAATGAATATATATATATATACACATATATATGTTCATCAAAACAAAGACAATCATTGCTTTCTTCTTGAGCAGCTGCAGCCAGTCCGACTAATGGACGTACAAAAGCAGAAACTGGCAGCGTAAGGTATGTGTTCGTTTTTACAGATGGTACTGCAGACAAGTTGGTAATTGAAAAGGAAGTCGTGTACGTGAGCTATTTGACGGGGTGGGGGACAACGTAGTACAGGACTTTCCTGTGTAACTGACTAGGTGAGTTATTGAAGAAGCAGTTTTCCCATGAAAGATTTCAGTTATTACAAAATGACATCATTATTGTTAAGGAAATTCCAAGTAGTCTTATAAAAATCATCTTATTAAAACTTTAAAAATCAGCTTCAATTTCCCTGTTTGCGCACAGTACCTGGATAATGAAATTATCCCCTCGTGTTCTGTTTCACTCACAGCAGTTACAGTGTTCTTGTTACAGATGAAGTTTCCATTTGAAGGACTCAACCTTCTAGGTACTTGTTTCAACCATTGCAAACGTGGTTTTAAATACCTGTAATATTATGCATCTGGAGGAAGGACAAAATTTAAATAAAGACACAATAAGATTTAAAAATAATTTATAGGCTCAATAATTAAATGAAATGTGGATTCATTTTCCCTAGCTGTTCCCCGTCCCCATTTGTGTATTTAAAAATCATACAGAATGAAGTATTTCAAGAATTATTCCCATTTTAGTTGCCCAAGTATTTAGTCCAAATTGGGTATCTGGTGCCAGTTATTGATACATTCAGATTTTTTATATCACCTTTAATTATTTTGAATCTCTATATATTTAACTCTTGTATCCCCATAAGTTTTTGTTGCTATTTAGAAGGAAACAATCAGTATCTACCATGTTTTCTGCTGTGCAGAATAGTGTTTTAATGTCTGATTTGCACTATGTCATCTTAATTTGATAGCTTATAAAAATGTTTAGAGTTCAGAGTATGTTTGTCTTCACTTTTCTGTGATAAAATGGAAAGCTTCTCACCTGTGAAAAGCATAAACAAACATACATTCAACAGGTAAATGAAGACCATGAGCTTGTATGCAATAATGGGGAAGATGATTAAGGGAAATAGCAATATTTTCATGTTATTTGAACCTTGAGGACTTTGGCAAAATAAACCATATCTTTCAACTTAGCAGTATTTTATCTTGAGTAATGATGATGCCATACATTTCAAAAAGTCTGCCTAGGGACATAGAAATATATAAAGTCAATCTAGCAATCATTGCCTGAACACTTGTGTTTATGGAGCATATCAGAACTCCAGCACATTGTTTTTCTGTCCTATCTCAAGCTGAATTGGATCCAAAAGAAACCCAGGTCCACAGGGGCCCTCTCGTGTCACAGGTACTGTGAGGGCCTGTGGGTCTTGTCACCAAACTCTGCTTGTAAACACAGGCTTAGCTCACATAGATTTTTTTTTTTTGACACAGCAGCACCAAAATCTGTGTGCTGCACCCCTCTGCTCCCCACCACTGCCTCCGCCTCAGCTGGATGCTCTTGTTCCTCCAGCTATGAGTGTGTCTCTAGCCCCAGAGCAGCTCCTGGCCATATCTGATCAAGAATGAGTCATTTCTTTCTGCTACCCCACAACTTGCATAATTTCGATCAGCTGTTGTAGGGTGACTTGAAGAAGAGATAAGGATTCTTCCAAGCCAGGTGATGAAGAAATAATTTTGATAAAAATCCCCCAGTTTCCTCCTCATTACCAAGACCTGAAACACGGGTAAGAACTGTAACTGAAGTGAGGGAGGCCTAGGTTTGTGTCTTAGCCTATTATTTGGCAACTGAAAAAATTTAAGTCTTGGGTTTCTTTCTCATTCTTAAAGTGGAGGGAGATAACAATGATACTAGTCTCTTGGGAGAATTTTTAAGATAGCAGATTGGATGTACTATGGTGATTATCAAAGGAGGTATAAAAAGTGTCAAACAAGAAGATTGTACCAGATAATTGATTCATAAGTGCTTCATAAAATATGTTCCTGCCTTTTGGTCTGAACATAGAGACCAAGTTTTTAGTTAATATTTTTTTTTACTTTTAACTGATACACAGAAACGTAAAAGTTGTACATATTAATGGGGGTACCATATAATGTTTGATATATGTGTGCATTTTGTAGTATTTAAATCAGGTTTTTGATAGTAGATAAGTTTCAATACCAGCAGAATCATAATATCTAATTATTTACTTTAAATTGAAAGTGGGATAATATATCTCAGGAGATCTTAACCTTGAGATCTAGGAGACTGAGACCCATTGGAAATCTTTGCATTTATTTTGTGAGGGACCTTCTTTTGAACACCTTGAAATTATTTGTAAAATATTTTACATGTTTATTTTTTCTGGGGAAAGCATCAAAAAATTTTTCAAAAGACTGTATGGCTACTGATGTATACAGAACTGCCTGCAGGACAGTAATGCTTCTTGTGCCAGTTATTATCAATAAGTGGAAAAAGTTCTGGATTTTTTTTCTTTCAAAATCATCATCATCATCATCATCATCATCATCATCATCATCATCATCATCATCAGTTACCAAGGCAGCTCTACACAGATAATACAGAAAATATAAAATATCTATTTTTGTCTCTCCAGTTAAATGCTTATTAGCTGAGAACATTGTACTTTAGGCTTTTCCTAGATTTGGTCTCTAGCATTGAGATTTTTATTTCTTGTGGTGTGAAGTATCCCATAATGTATTTATTAGGTATACTATGCAAAAAATGTATTAAAAGTCAGTTATTTTATTCTCAAGCTGAAGTTTGCATAGGAAGTGCTAAAATTGTTTAACAGTGCCTCCAAAAACTCTTTTATCATATTTTTTTTCCTCTTTCAGTGTCAGATTTTGGCACTGGTAAAGAAGGAAAAATCCCAGTGGAGCAACTTTCCAGCCATTGTTGTAGCTGAAGGAAAGGTGAAAACAGATACATGGTGGCAGAAATAGAAGCAGTGAGAGGGTTGAGTGGTTCTTTTGACAATAATGACTTTCACATGGAATGAAAAAAAAGACAGTGCAGACATAAATTTTCAACCATATTTTTAGCTCCCCAAATGCATCTTTGCCGTAAGACAGCACATTATTACAGAAACAGCGCATGTTAGAACTCCACAGATCTGACTTTTTCCAGCCCTGATCCTGTTATGTAATTTGTGTGTGACACTGGATGCTTGGTTTGCTTGTTCGCTGAATATAGTAGTCAAAGAAGGCAGACAGGGCCCTCAGGCTTGTGCAGTAGGTTTTAAATATGTGTGTTATAAATTTCTAAGGCCATCTCATTTGAAGAATCTTATGTGTATAAAGTGTGGGGTATACAATGGGAAGTCTTGATTTCTGCTGTCTGGCTGTAAGAATCGCCAGTTGCCCGTCGGAAGAGTTAGAGCTCGTGTGTTGAGCGCTTTAGCATAACCTGTGGTCCCTGCATGGTAAAATGTCAGTGGGATAAATCTCAGCTGCATTCATACCTGGGCATGGTGTACATTACTGGACTGCGTATTGCCTGGTGACCTGGAACAGGACTTGTTCTGTTGCGTCGAGCCAAGGATGTCAGTTTACACTGAACTCCATTATCAGTGTTGATGCATCGAGGAAGTGAGTTAATAAACAGTGTAAACAGGTTTTGTTTCCAGGCTCTGAGATAGGTGATTATAAAATGGGTGCTTAAAAAAAATAGGTGCTTGGCTGAACCTTGCAGAGTCCCTTCCGCTTTCTGGCAAGAAATCTGAGGGCAAAGAGGGCTGGCTGTTGGAAAGCAGGCATAGACTTGTCGTACAGCCCATTTCAACTGATTCTTCACGATTTCATTTGGAACAAAAGTCAGCCAGGATATTGGTAGTGATTGCTTTCTGTTGGCAGAGCTCCTCCCCTGCTCTTGCTAAACTGTTGGCCTGCCTGCGCTTCTGGTAAAATTCTGGCTGTTAATCTAAAGCTATTCATTGCAAGCCGCCATCTATTTTTAAGTTGTTGTAGCTGCAGCATTCTTTATATTTTGTAGAGTGGTATGTAGTCAGCAGCATGTTTGTTCTGTTTTAGGGGCAAAGGGGCATGGAGAAGGCTTTTTGTCTCACAGTGGTGAATAATAGTGATAAGGATTGAAATAAAATTGATCATTCATTCAACAGTTATTGATGTGGATGACATACTTGATAGTCATGAACACATTATTTAATCAAGTCGCTGTCACCTCTTGATAGGACAATGTCATTGGTGGGACATTACTACTAACCAAAAAACAAATGTTAAGTTCTTTTAAAAAAATTAGACTACTACACATTTTATAAAGTCACACAGAAAGTGGATCTTCTAATGATTAGATGACTTTCAGTGCTTCAGTGAGATTTGTGGCGAATACCTCAGTTTCTTCAGAGAAGTTTCCGTGTGATTCACATGATTCAGACTCTCAGTGTTCCTGAGCTAGCTTGGTCTCCTTTAACTCGTGTTTTCAGCAGACTCCACTGGAAACTGCAGGACTCTGCATTGCTGTGCTTGTAGCACAGTGCTAGGCACGGGGTGGACACTCAATAATTATTCCCATGTCTGAATTGAATTAAGTTTACCACTGAAATTTTATGACTGCAAAATTGTACCAGAAGGTTCTGTCTTAGCCATCTGTGCATTTCCCTGAAATGAAATTTTGCAAAGAATTCTTGATATAATCAAATAAACACAAAATATTTAAAGAGTTAAAAATATTTGAGGTACATCCAGACTAACAGCTCGTATATCAAATTTCAGATTGATTCGATTTAAAATGGCTAAGATATAAAACCATAAAAAATGTGAGTAAATACTCTGCCTATCAAGGCTTGTTATGTAATTACATGGTTTCAGTATGGTTCTTATTCATAGAAAACTATTATAAAAGATCATTTCTGCACAGATTCCTTCACCAGTGGAGACTTTTAATATCTTAGAGATGAATATCCATGTCTATAAATGCTAAGCCACTTGAGTGAATACAATCAAATTTACTTTTTATTAATCAAATGAAATCGGTTCTTTGTTAATAATGAAATTTGAAAACCTTAAAAATCTTTGTTTTTGGTTGATCTTCAAATAATAAAATAAGCAATAAAAACAGCTGAATCAATTTAAAACTTTTTTTTTCATTTTCTTCCCTTAAGTTATATCTCGATTTATCAACATACGTGCCAGGAGTTAGCCTCGAATGATATGTAAGTAACCGAGAAATTAAAGTCCACCAAAAGCAAAACTTGAATCAGATACTTTGAAAAAAAAATTAACAATGGTGATACATAGTGTTTCACTGTAAACCTAAAGACTAAAGCTGTTAGACTTAAAATGTAGTTATATTAAAAGATAGGTTGTCATTTTCTATTTCAAATCCTGGCATGCACAATTATGTAAACGATATCTATGTTGCTGTTGTAAAAAAAAATCACCATTGTGATTACAATACATTTGAAATACGGAAAGGTCTGAAAATATCTCATTAATTATTGAAAAGAACTTGCTAGACCAGTCACTGGCTTAAAACCTCTTGCAATTCGTGGTTCCCTCCTTTATCCTTTCTTTAACACACAGGAACTTAACAACCAACACAAGTACCATGGTGGTAACACAAAAATAATGCAACCTTAACGTTATTAGTCAAACTAGCATTAGAAGTTAAATAGTCATTTCCTTGAATTGCTGATGGTAGAGTTTTTTGTTTTTCCTGTAGAAATTTGCAATTGAGCTGACTTTCAGGTAGGTTCATGTTTTGGGGTAACTTTCCTTTGTTCTAGTACCGCCTGAACCCCCATAGAAATAGATGTACTAAGACAGAGAATGCAATGTGTATAAGACTTTAAAAGTGCCAGTTGTCCACTCCGACAGCGTCCCCCAGCAATGCCAGTTGGTGTCATCCTTAGTTCCTTATTCCTTCCATTTTCTTGCCCATCAATAACATTGTCCACAGGATTCCTAATCTTCCACTCTTCTGCACAAGGTCACAGGGTGCAAATTATTATTCATCTCTTAAAAACAGCTTGTAGGAAAAGGGAAAACTTTAAACCATACACACGCACATATAGAACCATCCACTGTTGCCGACAACTAGAATAATGGGGATGACTGATGAAGGTGGAGCTTTGTCCTCCTACCTGACCTAGCAAGAACCTAGTCACAACTCTTTCTCAGAAATAGGTGTGGAAGGTAGGATTAGAAGATGCATTTTCTTGATTTTATTTTTTATAACGTTATTGAGTCTCTCTGCCCAACCCAAGATAAACTTGTCGACCTGAACGGAATACATTTGAAAGGGATTTTAAAACACAAAACAAAACAAATCTTTTTTTCCCCCAAAATAAGAGTGAGTACTAATGATAGCAGGTAAGATTATTTTCAAACTTTTTAGTATTTAGCCATTCACGACAGAGCATGTCCTCAGTGCTTTTTAACATAGAATATTCACGCCTGCCAAGAAACATGGCTTCTGTCTTTAACAAGCTTAGCATAAAGGAGAAGAACAAAAACAGTTAAGACTTTGCTATGCAATATAAACTGTGAATAAAATAAGGTCTTCAGTGCTTTTTGTTTTCTTTAAGTTAAAGAGATCTTATTTTTTATAAAATACCAAGGGGATGTGCCCACTTGGCAGCCTTAGCAAACTGTTCATTCACAGCCGACTCTATGCCGCCCTGCTGTTGTTTGGGCTTGGGCTGGGGACAGCTTCCAGGAAGTGTCTTCTGCGTCCATCCAGGTGTAACTGCTCCACAGTATGACCGAGTCAGGGATCTCACCTACCTGCGGTGTAGTTTAGAAAGAGATGGCTGTGTGGTCAGATTTTTTCAGAAATTTCAGTGCGCCAAAAATACAGTTCCATCAAGCTTACCGAAGTGCTAAATTTGTTGAAATGGCAAATAACATCTTATGTGTAAAATACTTCTCACCTACCTCCCACTCTCCACCCCTGTGGAGCAGGATCGTATTGAATTTGAGGTGTGAACACCCTGATATTTCATTCTGACTCAACTTTCCATTCTCATGTTTGAGAAGATTTGATAATATCCACCTATATGGTTGAAACAAATCTTAAATGTTTAATAATGAGAGTTGAGGTGAAAACAAAGCCTACGAAGTATCTTCCTCATCCGAAAGAAATCATACTTGAATCCCCTGACACATAGCTAACTTACTGAGCATTTACTTCATGTCTGGCGCTGTTTTAATTGCATCTATTAATCCACATAATAATTGACAGCGCACGCTGTAAAGGGGGTAATATTTCGAACTTGAGAGTTAAGTAATTTGCCCAATGTTGCACCTAGCAAATGGAAGAGTCAGGTTTTTTAATACAAGTGGTCTGATTTCTGTATCTGGTTGTTAACTTCCCACCTATCCTGACTCTAAGTGAATTCAGTATTCATGATGTGTACTGTATTTCAAATAAGACAGGGTTTACTTAAAATACAGCAACATTTATTGGAGGACATGAACTACAGAAAGCAAGACATGCCTGTGGAAACTAGTGCTGTAATTTCAGGATTTTCCCTCTAACTAATGAAGGGCATTATCTTTGCAAGAGAATTAAGCACCCAGTTGTGCAAGGGTTGAAATGCTCCCTGAAATCAGGATTACACCCACTTTGGCATGCTCTGTCAAGCACCCAGGGTATAAGGAAAGAAAAGCGGGCTGGAGTGAATGTTCCCCATTCAAATTTGAGCCTCAGCCATACATGCGGGGTAGCTCCAGTCGGACATTTACATGTCTTTATGTGGATGGTGTTGGTGTTGATTTGCCCAGCATGCTACTTAGATTTAGGAAACTGATAGGGTGGCTCCGGCAAGGTTTCACAATTGTAACCTAACTGGGCTCCCTGGCTTAATTTGGATAAAGGGGACCCCAAAATGCTGGATAAACACAACCTCTAATAGCCCGCTGGTTTCGGGAAAAGCACAAACCTTTGTGTCTACAGCGAGCCGAGCCCCAGTTGGGCCCTTTGGACCTCCGACAGAGTGTTTGATGCTGCTGCTGCTGTGGAGACTGAGAAACTTGCTGTGTGTTCCTACTTCTGACTTGGGGAGGAGGGAAGAAAGAGGGTGCCTGAGATTATCTTTGGGAAAAATCTAGCTTTTATTACATCACCTAAAGTGGCACAACCTGCTACACTAATGAAATCGTGTTCTTGGTTTAAAAGGGCAATTGTTAGCCTGACTTTGCGCTCACTGAAAACATTCCCCCAGTCTTGTTAAGTTATTGCTCTCAGTTTAGATTTTTATAGCTGTGCAGCTTACCAGCCCTCATTTCTTTACGTTTCATTCATTTTCCTTGTATTGATGATTAATGGAGGATGTCGAATGTTAGAGTGAGCAGGCATCAGCAATTGCAAGATCATAATTAGTTTAGCTGACGAGGGCCTCTGATAGCACTTGCATCTGGATGGAAAAATTACCCTATAGGGAACTGGCTGCTCACCAGGTCTTTTTAGTGATACATTGTGAAACACCCGATGAATCAAATGCCCTTTCAATGCCAAGAAAGTGTTCCAGTCTTGAAGCCAAAATTATGTCTGCAGAAAGCTTTCCATTTGAAATGTATCAGAGTACAATTATAACCATTGTATTTTCTTGGCAGGCATACCACCCTGCTACAGTATGGACTTCAGTTAAATAAATTGCCTAAATTTTATGTATCCCTGAAATTTTGACTTATAGCATTTGTAATATTTAATTTATAATAAAATTTGGTTCCAGCAAGACTTTTTCCACTCCTTATCTAACATGCATATTTTATCATTAAAGGCTTTGCTTCCTAAGAAAAGGAGAACAGAGCTGGAATCTGGATTGCCTTTTTTTTTTTTTTTTTGCAGGGAGAGAATTCCATTTCCTGCCTGTTCACATTTGTGCCTACAAACACAGCCCGACTTTTGTTTAAATGAGAAGTTTACTGGAATCATTACTGGATAGCAAGAATGTAACCAGTGATACTAATTATTTACTTTTAAATATTCTTATTTTTGAATCGGATGATTACAGAATTCAGGCCACTAAAATCAATCTGTTTTTGGAAATGCTTCTGATTTCTAAGTCTGAGTCAAATAAAATAAATAAATAGCCATTGATGGGACTGCATTGTCTAGCTGAGAAGGCACTCGTATGCTCTGTCATTAGTAGTACTGTACTCCTGGCACAAGTTCCCCCTGGCCCGCCTGGTGTTGGGGAACAGAGGATGTTTCTATTTAACATTTTAACCATTGCAAAAGAAGGACCAGAATCCAGGGTCTGATGGTCTCATAATACTTAGGTTACATGAATGGCCCACAAAAAAGACACAAATTGGGTTTACTTTACTTTCTTTTTTGTTCCAAGCTTGACCATATTTTAAAACACAGGTAGCATGTCTCAAAGTATGTTAAACACATTGCCATGTTCTGTCTTTTTACTCTTGTTTTGACACTGTGAAAAGGCCTATTCTCAGGTTCAGCACTTCGGAGCCATCGTTAAAGGCACAAAACCCAAAGTTCAAAACGTTAAAGCTGCTCCGGTGACCAGCCTTTGGTGTTCCCCACACCTCATCCATCACTGTGGGGTTCATTATAACGCGAGTCAGCGGTACCTATTAAACACAGTTGAACCTGACCTCATTATGGGCAGTGTGGTTTTATACTGTCATTGTTGCAAGTCTGAAGACAAAACTCCTGGGTTGATGGGGTCTAACTCCACTGATCACGTGACTCACCTCTGACCTTGTTTCCCCCCCATTTCAGAGGCGTAGAGGCTCGGGTGTTTTTTGTGCCAATTGCCTGACCACGAAGACCTCTCTCTGGCGAAAGAATGCAAATGGTGGATATGTATGCAACGCGTGTGGCCTCTACCAGAAGCTTCACTCGGTAAGAGTTCGTCCCACTGCTTCAGGAAAAGCTTCAGAAAGCTGAGCTGGCCTGCTCCATCGTCTGCTAAGTCCCATTCCTGGCTTGGGTTGCCTGCCCCTGCGGGGTGCTTCAATACAGTCACTTTGAAGGTCCCTGTGATTTAGGGTAAAAGGACCTTAGATGGGATGGGGAGATAGATTTCAGATCATTAGTAATGCATGATGCTTCTTTTGATATAAAAGAGGAAAATGATTGATTGGGGAGAACGTCACCTAGGAGATAGTCGGCCTAATGGTTAGCGGACTTTGTGCGATGAATTTAGGTAGAAAGGGGAGACCTTGAAAGTTTCACAAATACACCAAAAGTTAAAATAAATAAATAAATAAAAGGTCCCTCCAGGGTTGACCTGAAATGTAACATAGGAAATAAATATTTATTTTCCAGTTTGCCTTCAGACCTTGGCAGCTGGAAGCCAGGCTCTCAGCAGCATAGTTCAGGCCTGGGAGCAGAAGTGCTCCGACAGCAATGCTCGAAGGGGGTTTGGTGGGGAGTCTGGAGTCCTCAGTGGCACAAACACCAGGGGAGCGGAAGTGCAAGGTGTGTTGTGTTTTTAATCTCCAGCTGGTTTGGCTCCTGGGAATCCACCAAATTACTTGTTTCCTAAACTGTAGTTAGAATTCTGTAATAAAATTCAAACTGACACATCCCCCATCTGTATACACATTTGACTTTTGGGAGGATTCTTTATAGTTTAGAAAGTTTATCTGCTGACATGAACTGACTTTAAAATAGGAATGCCCCATTTCGTAAACAGAAATCTATTTGCCTGTGCCTTTTTCATTTTGCTTGGCATTTTACCATAGCTCTCAGCATAAGCCAGTGAATAGATTACGGCCACAGGGAATACAACTTTAGACAAAACGCCTTCCTAAATGGACCATGGGAAGCGCTCTTTAAAAAAATGCGTGCTGCCAACAATATTAATTGGGAGTAAACCCTAAAAAACTTAGTTATTGGAATGTAGCTAGTAGAAAGATCCCTACCACCAAACAGTACCACTTCCTGTCCTCTGCAACCATTCACACACAGCAATAAACTTCCACTTAATGAGCACTGATACTAATAATTTTAATTGAACTCTGGCCAATCATGGGCCAAGAATTAATTAAATTACTGCTCTGCCAAGTTACGATAATTTAACCACTGTGATATAAACTATTTTCTAAAACTTATTTTAATATTCACCTCTCCAGAGGCAACATGTTCTCAGTTTTGAGTCTTTTCAAACTGCAAACTGAAATACGTAAAGGCTAAGCGCATACAGAATTGCAGCAAAAGTTATGAAAGCTTAAAAAAGAAATTAATGCACATTTCAGGTTTCTTTATTGTATGGAAATTAAATACTACATATTCTTACAATCCTAATACAGACTCTTTATAAACCAAAACATTCTGGAAAAAATGAATACACATGACATATCCAAGCTATGTGCCATTTTCATTCCGAAACTAGTAATTTAATTCTAAAACCAGCATGTTATCTTTCTTTTCTTCAGAGTAACTTGTCACAATAGAAATATTCCAAAAGAGATTTATATCTGCATTTTTAATATATAAAATATTTCTTTGTAAAGTGTATCCTTCAGAAGAATTCACAAATTACATGTTATCTATATTTATTTTCTGGAAATTGTTTCCTGATTTCAGTAATCTTTTAGCCCACTTGAAGATTCTCCTAAACTTTTAATGTTTAAATATGCATTCACGTATTAAAATTATTCTTTTGACTTTATGAATCACAGTGAAAGCTCTCCCTACAAGTAAAGTTTTTATTATAGTCTTATCCATGGATTTTAGTTGTGTAATATAAACACCTGTTGAACATGTACGTAAATACCAATCATGTCATGTGTAAACTAAATAAAATACTTAAGCTAAATTAAAGTCAGCATTTATTTTAAGTAGGGTAGAATGACAAGTTGGGTATTTGATCCCAAGCTACAGATGAATTTAGATTTTCAACACAAAACTAATGCTTCACCTGTTAACAAGTAAAATTTTCCCTAGTGAATATGAAAATATCATTAGAGGAAGAGAAGAAAAGAGGAAAGAATCCTCTGATAAGGCTTTGACGATCTGATATGTTTCCTTACAGTTCTGTCAGTTTGTCTTATTTGGGCTCTGGTATGAATATTTTATGTTCACATTTGCAGTTCCTTAAGGAGATGCATGCATTAGTCAGTTTAAAGTGCTGTAACAAAACCATAGACTGAGTGTATCAAAACAATAGAAAAGTACCTTCTCATGGTTCTGGAAGCCAGAAGCTCCAGGTGCCAGAGAGATGGATTCTGGGAAGGCTTCTTCCAGCCTTAGATGGCTGCCATCTTGGTGGGTGGAGAGAGGGACCTCTCTTTCAGTCTTATAAGGTCACAGTCCTGCTGGACTGGGCTCACCTCCCTGACCTTAGGTAACCTTTTTTACCTCCTAAAGACCCTGTTTCTAGATCCAGACGCTTTAATGTTAGAGCTCCCACATGGGAACCAAAGGGGGCACGGTTTACTCCGCTGGAATGTGTACCTGTCTCCCCTGTTGATTTGTTGTCATTTTAATGCATAAGTCAAAATTCAAAAATATTTTAGTAAAACCATGGTTTTGTGAGTAACTTTCTATGGTGCAACCACAAAAATCTGATGAGTTTGGAAAAGCTGCTTTCAAGTACATTAAAGTTTTCTGTGCCCCCTGCAAAGATGGGCATGATTTAATTAGGCGAAAATAATGCACTTTGGTTACTTCCTCTGCTGCTGCTGCTTAGGGCAAAAGGAGGAGATTTAGTAAATCTGCAGCATAAACCCCATCCTTGCTTTGAACTGCAGCATGGTTTATATTTGTGAGGAATTTTTAATGCATTTTAATGTATTTTTTAATGTTTTCCTTTTATGTATTGTGTGTGTTCTCTGCAGACTCCCAGACCTTTAAACATCATTAAACAAAACAACGGTGAGCAGATTATTAGGAGAAGAACAAGAAAGCGCCTTAACCCGGAGGCACTTCAAGCCGAGCAGCTCAACAAACAGCAGAGGGGTAGCAGTGAGGAGCAGGTCAATGGAAGCCCATTAGAGAGGAGGTCAGAAGAGCATTTAACTGAGAGCCATCAGAGAGAAGTTCCACTCCCAAGCCTAAGTAAATATGAAGCCCAGGGTTCATTGACTAAAAGCCATTCTGCTCAGCAGCCAGTCCTGGTCAGCCAAACTCTGGATATTCACAAAAGGATGCAACCTTTGCACATTCAGATTAAAAGTCCTCAGGAAAGTACTGGAGATCCAGGAAATAGTTCCTCTGTATCTGAAGGGAAAGGAAGTTCTGAGAGAGGCAGCCCCATAGAAAAGTATATGAGACCTGCAAAACACCCAAATTATTCACCACCAGGCAGCCCTATTGAAAAGTACCAGTACCCACTTTTTGGACTTCCCTTTGTACATAATGACTTCCAGAGTGAAGCTGATTGGCTGCGGTTCTGGAGTAAATATAAGCTCTCTGTCCCTGGGAATCCGCACTACTTGAGTCATGTGCCTGGCCTACCAAATCCTTGCCAAAACTATGTGCCTTATCCCACCTTTAATCTGCCTCCTCATTTTTCAGCTGTTGGATCAGACAATGACATTCCTCTAGATTTGGCGATCAAGCATTCCAGACCTGGGCCAACTGCAAACGGTGCCTCCAAGGAGAAAACAAAGGCACCACCAAATGTAAAAAATGAAGGTCCTTTGAATGTAGCAAAAACAGAGAAAGTTGACAGAAGTACTCAAGATGAGCTTTCGACAAAATGTGTGCACTGCGGCATTGTCTTTCTGGATGAAGTGATGTATGCTTTGCATATGAGTTGCCATGGTGACAGTGGACCTTTCCAGTGCAGCATATGCCAGCATCTTTGCACGGACAAATACGACTTCACAACGCACATCCAGAGGGGCCTGCATAGGAACAATGCACAAGCGGAAAAAAATGGAAAACCTAAAGAGTAAAACCTTAGCACTTAGCACAATTAAATAGAAATAGGTTTTCTTGATGGGAATTCAATAGCTTGTAATGTCTTATGAAGACCTATTAAAAAATACTTCATAGAGCCTGCCTTATCCAACATGAAATTCCCTTCTTTTATTCTCCTTTCTTTTGTTGAGTAGGTTACCAAGATTTAAAAATGAGACAGGTGTCAGTGAGAAAGAACGGAAGGTGGTAAACAATCATTTTTAGAACTTAGTTAAGTCAAAGCCATCTTGGTGGATATATACTGGGGAAATGATCCACACAGAGTCCCACCAGATTATATAAAAGGTAAAAAGATAAAAACTGTCTAGAATGTGAAAGGGTTTACATATTACAATACAGAAACAGTGTTGGGTTGGCCATTGGCCCATTTGTTCAAAAACCCATACATTGTGTCCTCAATTCAGAGGTATCATGAAATTGGATCTTGACGGGGAGGGAAGGCAAATGCTCCCTCTCAAATTGGTCTCCTCTCATTGACTGTGTTTCAGACTTGGACCTAGAAATGAGGATCTCTGGTTAGGCTTGGTGAGAGAGCAGCAAGAAATGTGACAGAAGGGTGGCACGATGGTTTTGGCCAGCCCTGCCTGTCCATGCACATGCGCACCCTCTTTGATATTTTTGTCCCTTAGATGTTCGAGTAGTAGTCCTTTGTTTGCAGTTTAGGTTCATTTCGTCCAAATATATTCCTGTTTTTTAAAAAACAATGTCCTCGATGCTTACATAGTAATTTTATTTTAGCCAGACATGTCTTTCTCATTTATGATGAACACGTTTGGATTTTTTTCCCCCCTCCTGTCTCACTCGGCACATTATGACTAAAGCAGTCCCCTCAGTTTAAAAGAATAGGTGGATGCAAATGTCACACCATGGGTTTCATTTGCTTAGAATACATGGTATTTCTCCACAAGGTAACCTGCTGTATTTATTTATTTTCTTTTGGTTAAATATAATTTCCAAACTTTGTGGTCAGGCAGCGTCTAAGGTTACATTACCACAGACTGACAGTTAGTATATGTACCAATCAATCCCTTCATTAGATTATGCAGGTTTAGTTAAGTAGCATTAAATAGGATTCTTAGAAGTATGTCTTCATAGTACTTTTAATACTTAAGGCTTTGTAAAAACTATCCATGAAGGGAAAGCTCCTCAGCATAACTGCTCAGGGAAATAGGGCTAAATAACTGAACATTAAATAATTGGTTAAAGGTGCTGTTAGTCGAGCCTCAATGCTTGCTACAAGGATGTATGTACAAGGACTGACTTTAATAATTTGCATTATATTGTCCCAACCAGTAGTTTATTTTTTGCCACGGAGATGTAGAAGATATTACAAGCTACTGGATGCACTGTCAGATTAACTTATTTCGTTAAAGAAGTTGGGAGAACAAATAGGAAAAAACTTATTTTTCTAGTAAATATTAATGTATTACATTTCAAATAATGGTGCCTGACATATTGAATAAATATTTTCTACAGTGTACGTATGCAACAAAGATATTCCATCATGCATTAGAGTCAGTACTGGCTCTGCCTAGCTGTTTACATTTGCAAATGTAGCAAACAAGGTAATGAAGCAACTATTTCTATTGCAGTAGATATCTTTTTGTGTGTGTGTGTGTGCATTAAAGTTGTAAACGGTAACATGAAACAAATGAAAGTTCTTGATATAATGGTATGGAAAACAAGAAGGAAATGAAAATATTTTTATGCCTACTTAGGAAAAAAAGGGTAGCACTATTCATTCCAAGTACTTTTTTTTTTAAATTTTTAAGCTCTTAACTCACGTTGTTATGCTTAAAATGATAAACATATATCCTCTTTTTATTGCTTTGTCTATGTTTCAGAGGAAACATTTCAGAAATTATTTTGATGAGTGTTGCTGGAATTTGCAGCACTGATGTTTTTATTGCATTTTGTAGTCGCATTTGCACTCCATTTTTACATTAATTCGCAGTTGCTTTGTATTGTTTTGTTTTGTCTGGGTTTTGTTTCTCACAGCGCTGGGTCTTCGTTTCTTTAAAGTTGGATGGCAGGTAGAGTTCAGTCAGTTCCTGTTGTGTGAATGAAGTTGAAAATATCTTTCTGATGTTGTCTTGTCATTTCCATTCTTGCATTTTCATTTTTCATGAACAAAGAAAAAAAGGAAAAAAAAAAAAAACGAGAGAAAGAAATCAGGACTAAGTCCTCTGCTTCAGTTTCATTGTTAAAGGGCCTATTCTGATCTCACCTGTCACGTAGCTCTAATAGTCACATAATCTGAAATAAAGAGGTGGAAGGAGGAGCTCTGACATCCAAATGATTTGATAGAATGTGTTTTAGGATTTTTGATGCATACGTCTCAAAGTAAATAGATCCAAAAGTGACAAAGATCTTTGTTAGAGAGATTTCCCAAACAACAATTCGTTTTCTTATTTTAAAAGAATATAAAAATGCAATGTAGCAATTCTCGAGCAACATGATATGCAGAATGCTCAAATCAGTGGCAAGCAGACAAACCTGAGCATGAGACTAAGTGGCCGGTAACACCAGAAGTTTAAGTTGGGCAACGTTACAGGTATTACTTTTTGGGCAAAACTACTTCTTCAGCATTTTATCCAGTGTGTCAAACATAAATAGGTTGTTCATTATTGGCATGTATGCCTTTGTTTTTCATTCTGTTTTGTTTTTTGTTTTTTGTTTTTTTTTCAAACAGGCGTAGTAGTAATGACGAGCATTGGAAAATACATATCACTTTTTGGGGGAATATTTATGTTCAGTCTACTTTCCGTAGAATATTCTTTGATAGCATTGGCATGATAGATCTTATTCCATACTCCTTTATTATTAATTATTTTATTTTCATTTTTGCTTTCATTATTATACATATTCTGGTGGGAAAGAAGTTGGACTTTTTAAAAAGGATAGAAGTTTATCATAACACTAAAATACTCCCTTATTTTTGGATGAAGTTAAAGCCTTTGTTCCATCTTGCAAAATATATTATAAAAATGTTTTCTATTTTTTTAAGATTTAAGAATCATTTTGTCTTAAATTGTGAATGATTTTAAATGAGCTATTTAGGTACTTAACCTTTTTCTGAAGAACTTTCAAGATAATTTAGAAATTTTCCCCTCTTCGAAAAGGCTTCCCTTGTCCTGTGATGAATACTATAAGTCAGCTACAATTGTTTGCCACATGAAACCTGTAGGTCTTTTTCAATTACTTGTCTATAGTCCAAATTGAGCTTTGGCTCAGACTTAAGGCCAGGACCAGTTCATGCATTCTTCCTCTTCTTTTTCTTGCTCTTTTCTCATCCTTGCTCACCCCACTCTTCTTACAGTTGTTTGGGATAGAAAAATCGTAAAGAGCCAGCCCACCTCGGAAGATGGCAGGTCGCGAGAGACACTACAGGACACTAAGTAGACGAGGGAAGGATGGAGCTCTCTAGTCCAAAAAGCAAAGAGAGCCCAGTTCTCGCTACATGACATATTGAGATGTTCTTTTAAAACTCCACTTTTAAGATAGTGATGTTCTGTTCTAAGCTGTTCTGTTTTAGTAAAGATAGATTTTAGAAAACAAGCGTGGGGATTCTTTTCGAAGGTAATAATGAGAAGAAGAGAAAAGGTGATTATCTTTAAAGAGGTCTTTGTTGAAGCCTGTGGTAGCACATTATGTTCATGATTGCACATGTGCACGTAATCTATTATGATCCAATGCAAATACAGCTCCAAAAATATTAAATGTATATATATTTTTAAATGCCTGAGGAAATATGGTTTTCTTAATAAATTGAAGAATATCAATACTGCTATTAAAATAATTATTAGCCTCCTGCTGTGTGGTTGCAAAACATCACAGAGTGACCTGTCCCGGAACTGCCAACTGCCTGCCTATTTAGCCAATGAAAATGAACACATTTCTATATGGGGGAGCATCTGCTGTCCAGCGTTGGGAATGCGAAGTGAGGAAGCTGGTGGTTACACTACCTCTGGGCTGTATGAGAGTCTTGGCTAAAGTTGAGATGTGTTCACAACTACCTGTCTTTGGGTTGGAGGTCATGGGGAAAAAAAGCCCTAAAAAACAACAAACAACTCAAGGCATCTTTGGTAAGCAAGACAAAGGAGAAAACTTGAGGAATCAAAATGCAACCTGAGTATGAAACTCAATGTACTGACCAAAGGTAGGTGCAGTTAGGTGGAAGCTATTAGCAGACAGCTGATCGTAACTGAGAAGAGGACAGAAAGACAGGCGTCTGCTCTTGGAGTGTTATTTTTTCCAAAGAAAGACTTGGCAGAGGACAGAGGCATGGCATTTTTGCATTGCACTTCCCATTGGCTGTCCATTTCCAGGACAGAGTGAATTCGCCTGTTCTTAATAGCAGGGCAGTTGTTCAGACATCACCTCCAGTTATTTGCAGTAATTAGAACTTTGGAAGATACCAGGGCAGAAGTGTTTCAAGTCAGGGATGAAGAAGATGTGAAACAGAAGCGTAATCCACATGTGGGAACTGGATAATGTATGTTCCCGTGTTGTTCTCTTGAAAAGAAAGGGAGAGCTGTAAGCTTACTCTGGCCTACACCAGAAGAAGGTGAGAGTAACTTTACCATGGACACAGTGCTTCGCCTTCGTTAGAGAAAAGGGTCCCAAAGGGTCCCTAAATCCCCAACCTGAATCCTGGTTTTACCCCTGGTTATTTCTTCGATACCTGAACTGCAGCAAATCACTTTTTCTTTTTGTGCCTCAGGTTCCTCAACTATAAAGTGGAAAATATATTAATAATATTAATATTAATATTAATAATAATGGTAATGTAGTACTTGTTTGTAAAGCACTTTGAGAGCCTTGGTTGAAAGGCACCATAGGAGTGTCAAGTATTATGTGGCCAAGGGGATTATTTAAATTTAGTTCCCAAGGGCCAAGAAAGGTTGGGGTCATTTTTGTTAAAGATGAGCTGTAAATATTATAACTAGACAGCCTATAGTGTTGACTATTAAAAAGCAAAACTGTTACAAGGCTGATAAAACCATGGTTTATTAATGGCTACCAACAAGGCAAATATCACAATAACAAATACCAAATTCCTTAGGATGTACTATTTGACAACAACATTGATAATCTGGGGGGAGGGACAGGGGTGGGAAACATCTCAAAATGCCAATGTAAAATTAACTTACAGCAATATTCACCAGCAGAAAATGTCTTTCATATGGAATGATTTCATGTTGCTAAGAAAAAGAATTCAATTTGTAGTCCTGATTTGAACATTAGAATGTTGGCTATAATAGTTCTGTTCTTACAACACATGGGATTTTTTCGTTTTATTTTATTTTGTTTTCATAGTGCATGTTCATTTCTACTCACAAACATGTTCTTGGTGTATTTCTTATGCAAACAATCTTCAGGCAGCAAAGATGTCTGTTACATCTAAACTTGAATAATAAAGTTTTA
The DNA here is from genome assembly GCF_000247695.1 of Heterocephalus glaber. The sequence goes on along the minus strand of NW_004624763.1, from coordinate 13,792,660 downwards.
CCACCAGTTATACACAATGGTGTTGGTATGGTTTATACGGATTCACTTTCATTCATGTAGCAATAGGAAATACAAACCACTGTAACATTTAGACAGGTTTTGATGGATTAAAATGGTAAGATCAAGTCTCTGTTTTTTAAATATTACAAAAACTGGTAACACCTGGATTCTCTCAACTTGTTTTGTTTTTGCTTTGCTTTTTTTTCTTTAACCAACCAATCTCCTGTTGATAGATTTTGTGTAAAAAAATTTTACTCGTTTCTTTAGGAAGATTAACAATAAAAATTGTGCTTATTACAAAAATAGTTATTGAGTATCAGATATTGAGTGTTGGGTACCGTAGTACAATATGTGAAAACTCCTGCTTAGAAACTGAACTTTGATTCATGCAGTACATCCTCATCAATATGATAAATCATCTCAAAAGTATAAATTAATATATTAAATACTTGGTTGGCTTAAAGTGGAAATAATCAGCGGGTCATCCTGAAGGAAGTTTTTGAAAGAGGGATAAGGCAGGTGAAATCCAAATAGGGAAAACATACTGGAACCCTCAGTTAAGAGTTTTTAACCAGAAGCAGAATCACCAGAACAGGACATAAAACACATAAATAATTGGAGCTGTGTATTGAAAAGTTTTAAAATAACTACTATCCACTCTCCTTGTGCAATCTTCATTTATCTTTCTGGTGAACCGAAATTGATGAACAAATCCTTTGATGTATTTTTTTCTTCCTCCTCATTCACACGTTTTGAAAATAGGGGAGTAGAGACTTCGAGGGACTTTCATAAGGGAACAAGTTCACTCCACAGCCAGCGGCAACATTGTGTAGATAAGAGTGTAGTAATGACATTTCATGTGAATTTTCCTTATATCTTCCCCTAGAGACTTCTTTTCAGATAAAATGGGACGCACTTTGTTCTCGCCCAAGACTGTCAGAATCCCATTCATGGAGAAAAATGTGGCCATGGGCTATTTAGCATTGCTTGAACAAAGAGAAGAGAGCTAGTCAGCAGGCACCGTCCCGTCCCCTCACTTCATGGTCCCCACCTCAGGGAAGGTAGACGGGTCAGGTGGGGAGGCCGCTGGACAGAGCCCGGAGGAGAGAGCCAAGGGCTCATCTCACCCGGCTCCGTCTGTGAAGGTGGACTCAGCTAACCCGCAGCAGTACCGCGAGGAGGAGTGCTAACATGGGTTCCCCGATTTTCGGTTTTCAAGAAAAATTACACAAATTTTATGTGAAATCTATTTTTTAAATGTCAGTAGCCGACTTTGTAGAAAAATGTGTATATGGAGCCAAACAGAACACTTGTTCAGAATAAATTCCACCGCTAGTTGCCACAGTGGACTCTTGGAGCATGAACAGTCATGGACTCTGGTTACTGACCGGAGGAAACTGGGCAAAGTTCGGGGGTTTGCTGCAGCTCCTCTTGGGTTTTGTCTCCAATCCCAAAACATCTTCAGCTCTACCAGCAAACCCAGAGCACTAGGGCTGCATCACCAGCCAGATCCCTTCAGAGTCAGATTGATTTGAGACTGGAAACATTTGAGCAAAAGAGAAATACTGTATTTCTTTAAGCATGCTGCAAATCACTTTCTACTTTTGTTCTGTCATCGCGACCCTATGGTATCTTTGTGTGTGTGTGTGTGTGTGTGTGTGTGTGTGTGTGTGTATACATGCTGGCATGAACAAATTTACCCATTTGTAAACAAAGAAATGTCAACAACTAAAAATTGCTATAAAGATACTGTCAAATGATGCTCAAATCCCTTATACCTCCCTCCATGTCATATTTTAGACTGAAAATAACAGGAGTAGAAAAGCAAAGTCTTATCAGTCAGTGGGGAAGAAGTGAGTTTGTTATGTTATATTTGATCATATAAATGAATAATTTTGCAAATTTTTAAAAGAATTTTAGAGGGAAATCTGCTTTATAATTTTATATTTCTCTGATATAGTCAAGATATCTATAATCTGAAGATTACCTTTTGTAAATGTTACAGTATTTACAGAGGGCATAAATATTTTATTAGGCAGCCATTGATTTTTTTTCTCCCAATTTCTTGCTTAATAACAACAGCAATGACAAAATTAGGAAATACTAACTTTTTTGTTCAGATAAATAATCCTGAGCTAGTAAAGTTATGAAAAATACATATATAACTGAAAAAGTTTCAATATTTCCACATCCTGTCCCCATGTGTCATTATTTTTAGTAAATAGAGAATATTAATTCTTTCATCTTTTTTCAAAAAGATAGCATGTACTTTTGTTATGCTAATAACACTCCAGGAAGTACACATTCTTAGTTTCTCTAAATACAATCTTATAAATACCTGAAAATGCATGCTCCGAAATTCAGGTTTCTACTGTTTTTCTGTGGTTGATTTCTGAGTGAGAGAATTTATGTTTGTTGAAAATTGATTCTGGTCTCAGAACTTTGAAAGGGCAACAGAAGCCAGTTAAATTTTGGTGCCTATTCTTGATATATCCATAGATGTGCAATTAAATTATAAGGCTGCTTTGTAATAAAGCTTTGTTTTTCATTTGAGGACTTTCTAGAGCTTCAGTTACTGCTTTTAATATCAATATGCATTTCAGTACTCTTGACAAAAAAATTTTACCATTACTTTGACCTAATTTTATTAAAATTTTGGAAGAAATGTTTCTATTTTCCCCCACTTTTTAAAACTTTTTAAGAATGAGATAATATATATTAGAAAGCCTTGGATATTTGGTAACAACTGCAGTGACTCCCAGAAAGCACTGAAGCAACAGTTTCTTAGCTTAGGTTATTAATAAAGGAAAAATCAAAAACCTCAGTCAAGCAGACCTCAAGGACTCTAGAAGTTTTTGAACATGAAATTGCTTTACTTTTTCCAGCCATGCATTGCTCTCTGTTATAACCTATAAGTCACACTTCCTATACCCTACAAACATTAAATTAAGAATCCTCACAGTCCATGACAACTGTTTACCATCATTGAAAAGCACAATTCGGGTAGTTTGGTGTTCTCACAGGACTGACCTGTGATGGCATTTGAGACTTCAGAATGCTCGAATGCAGTATAAAATCTTGTAATATTTTGTTTCTGAATTGGTGCCAGCTGATCGTGATTTCCCTGACAGTCTCATATTTAAAGACTGCATTTAAGCTTTAACTTTGGGCAAAGTCATCCACAACAAAAGCACAGAGAAATCTTTCTCACCTGACACCGTCCCGCCCTGAGCCATTTTGTTCATTTCCAAGCAGTACCTTAGTAACGTCTTACTGTTCAAAAGGAAATGAATTGTCTTCTGCTTTTGAAGACCTGGATTCTTGGTGAAGGACTCTTTTCTTGGGCATTTTAAACATTATTTCATTAAAGTTTGGTACAAATAGAACTTCCGTGAGTGTGTCCCTTAATTCAAATCAGAGGCTTTAACGCCCTCATAAACTGAGTAGGAATCACTTAAGTAACCAAGTTGAAAGAGAAGCACAAAATTCTAACCAGGCCTGCCCCTTAGCATCTGCTTCCAGAACTGCTCACAGGGGCTCAGGTGGAGAATCCACTGAACAAAGAAACTTTCGCCTTTTCCACTCCTGCTCCAACCGAGTTAACCCCCAAGCAAACTCAAGTGCTTTAGAGTTAAGACCAACTCTTTTCATGAAAATGTTAATAAAAAATTTACCAACAAAGAAAAGCCCAGGTCCTGATGGGTTCACTGCTGAATTCTACAAGATGTTTAAAGAAGAACTATTGCCATTACTCTTTAAACTCATCAAGGAAATTGAAAGGGAAGCAAGGCTTCCAAATTCTTTAAATGGAAAATGTAATAAAAAATCTACCAAATAACCAATGTGTAGTTCTCTAAATAGTTAAACATTTGAGAATGTTATTTTACATAAAAATATATTTCTAAGATTTCTCAATGGTGTAAACGCCCAGGGAAAATGCTATGATGTACAGCATTGTCGAAACGGTTAGAAAATGAATCATTTTAAGATGGGCTAAGTATATATAAACCAATATTTTGTAAGTTTTAATACATTGGATTATGTTTTAAATTTCTTTGGTCCGGGGGAAGATAACAATAACAAACACAAAGCCAAAATTCTGTGAGTTGTTTTAACATGATAATTTCCATTTTGAAAATAATTTTCAGGCCAGGGATTTAGCTCAGTGGTTCTGCCGCCTGCCTCACAAGTGCAAGGACCTGAGTTCAATCCCCAGTACCAAAAAAAGAAAAGAAAAGAATTTTCATGGAACTCTTGGAAGTTTTACAAGCATGCCCCATACACATAAAACTTCTGAGTGCTTAATAATGAACAGTTGGAATCCAGTTAGCCATCAAAAAGATCTTTATGTTCCTTTTTAAAATTAGTTTCCTTCTAAAAATCCTTGTGTATGGGTAATGTATATTAATATTAAAAAATACATGGTGAACTTTGCATTTTGGCAAGTTAGTTTACATGCGATCAGTCATCTTACCAAATATGCAAAATTTATAAAAGCAGACAACCAAGCCAAGCCACACTTTCCTTGCCTGAAGCTGAAGATAAGGCTGGTTTTCTCAGAGATCCTATGCAGACTCCCACCCATGACTGAGCTCAGGGCCTTCTGGACCCATACTAATTTTCTGTTTCCCAAGAGGACTACATCAACTTGGCCTTATCCATAAATATTTCCAGTAATTCTGTTGGTCACAGATAACATCTCTACATAGGAATTCTTATGTATGGTATACTGTCATAATGCGTAGTAAATACAGTAACTAGGTCACTTTAATTTTTAGGTTGTCAAAACAACTCTCAAAATATAAAACATAATTTTCATATTAACACAGCAACGTAGTATCACAGGGAGAATAAGGACACACAAAACTTGTCATTATTAATGAGAAAATCAGCACTATGGCCCAACTGGTTCAAAGAAGGATATGAAGAACTGAAAAAGAAAATGGTTGAGGGTATACGGCAGTGGTATAGCACCTGTCACCTGTCCTGAGTTAAACCCTCAGCACAGAAACAGACAAGAAAAGGAAGGGAGGAAGTGAAACAAAGAAAAGGAGGGAAGGAAGGAAAATAAGCCACAATTAGGCTTAAATTGGATGCAACATAGGTCACGTTTCTCTGGGCAATAAAGATTAACTTTTCAGATTCTCTTCACTCCTGGATGGAAAACATTTACACCTCTTCTAGACCAAAAAACCCCCCTGATTTGTGATTTGTATCTTCAAGGTAACTTTGTAGATATAAATATGTACTATATTTTTTAGGGCAGTGGAATGATCCTTAAAATACTTTTTAGGTCATGCTTAGCATGACACTGAAAGGTCAAACAAGCATCATTTGTGCCTCATTTCCAAATTTGGTTATTTATTCTTCACGAAGTATAGAAGAATCTGAAAAACGTTTAAATCTTTGTACCTTTCCATAGTATATACTATCTACAGATGAGAGTTACTACTCTGTCAGTTGTCAGTGTTACGAAGCACAGCTGTATAAAACAAAATGAATCTACTTTCTTGAAGAACACAATGAATGAATTTTATTTTCCAGACTTACAATTTAAATCAAATTCCCCACAATATGAATAGCATGCTCAAGAAAGATCCCTACTTTTAACTTATACTCAGTTATAAGAAATGCCATAGTAAGGGAAAAATATGGAGATTAAAACTGACTCAAAGTACATTTATGGGAAAACATAAATATATCTTTTTTACATTTTGAAGTGAGGGACATCTCATGGAAGAGCCACAGAAGACTAAAATTCAGACAAGTTTTCTACACTTACTAAAGATTTTATGAGTCACTATAGCTTCCTTCTTTTCCAAAGCTTCAAGAAGTCTAAAATTTTCCTATGGACAGGGGATATTTGCTATATTTCTCTTCAGGAACTCAAAACAAAATCACTCACCCACCCACCCATATTTATACCTGTATCTATAATCCAGTCTTTTTTAAAAAACTGCAAAAGACTAGTAACATAGATGCTAATTGCACATGGATTTCCTAACTATGTGCCTTTAGTCTATTTCACAAAGCCGCCTTATGTATACTAGAAGAGGGCAGGGAAGGAAAGAGGAGGTAAAAATATGGGAGAATGAGTTTGTTGCATAAGATCAATAAGGACAAAAACTCATTTATTCTTTGTTCTTAATTTCTAGAATGTGTCCAGCAATGTCAGTCAACAAATCTTTTTTAGATTAGATGGAATCATTTGTTAATGCATTTGAAAATATCTGCTAGGGAAAGAGACTAACAAAGAAGAAAAGAAACTAGCATTTCAGAATTATTTGGGGAATACAATTTTTTAGAATTGCTTTCTGTTTTTAAATGGCAGTGTCGAGTGAAACTCTTTTAAACATATTAGCCATTGTGTAAATACTTATTTAATCAATCATGAAAGACCAAGAGGAGTGGAGGTGGAAAATCTATAGTACTAAAATATGCACATGAGAAACTGCTAAGTACAAGTGTTCACTACTTGCTTATTTGTCACTGTTGTGGTCTGAAAATTCTCCTCCGAAATTCGTATGTTGAAAGCCTAGTCCCTAAGCACCAGGAGGTGGAGTTTTTAGAAGGTGGTTAGGGCCCAAGTGTAGGTAAAGCCCTCAAGAAAGGTAAAGCTTTCCCCTTTGCACCTTGTGAGGACACAAGTAAGATACACTCTAGAAGCTGGCAAATAGACACTCGCAAGGCACTGTGTCTTCCAATGCCTTGATTTTAGATTTCCCAGCCTGCAGAAGTATAAGTAACAAAAATTTGTTGTCTCTAACCTACCCAATTGATAGTAATATTTTGTTATAGTAGCAAAGATAGATTGAGACACGAGCTCTACTAGTTAGCTATTGGTAAAGTCCTGTATTGCACCTCTGCTAGCTCAAACGATAAGAATTTCTAAACAAAAGATTCCTCCAAAGTTCTTCAGCAATGTAGATGAGCACTGAAAAAAAATACAACTTTTGGACGACCTTCCATCATTATTCTTCATTTTTAGTATCATTTCCTTCTTCTTTCATCCAAAATTGATTCTGGCTTTTCGAGAAACACAGGGATCATCAGTATCATGGGACTTTATCTTCTCCTATAACAAGCTGTGTTGGTAGCCATCTTAGCTGTCTCTATTTCTCTTGTTCCAATGTCCAAACTTTGAACCATGCCTGCTCATTTAGCTTGCTAAGCAGTTATCTAATCAGCCACCTAGTTCTCAGTATCCTCTGGCATCTTTCTTCGGGTATATGACTCTCTTTTGCTACTTGAATATAGCTTCCAACAGCTGCCAGGTGAATGCCATAAAATGCAAATATGTCCTTGTCATTCAACTACATTAAAACCTTCATGTTTTCTGTTTAGTTTACAGCATAAAATGCAAGTGCTATTTCATAGTAAAACCTTCAATTGGTCCCATAGAATTTGAAAGCTTTTTCTTCCCTAGTAAAACTAAACTGATTTTAATTTCAAACACATTTCCAGTTGCTATCATTACATGCGCGTTTCCCCTGATTTACACTCCCTTCCCACCTTTATTTGCCTATCTTTCCCATCACTGAACTATCAAGACTCAGATCAAAAATGATTTCTTAGCCTCACTTCCCTGAACAGCATGCTGGAAATTTCCCTCTTCTGGACTTCTGGGCACATGTCTGTCTTTGCACTCTTATCATTTGGAAATAGCTTGCCACCCTGCAGGAGAGTCACACTTGAAATGTGGCCAGCCTGACAGATTCATGGTTGGTTTCTATTATTTAAATTAAACAAGCACGTGTGGCTAACTGCTACAGTACCAGATAGTGCCTTAGACTCTTCCTGAGAGCATTTGAAAGTTATATTGCTCTGCCATTGGGGAAACAAGCACATCGGCCCCTTAACATCCTTTCTTATCCTTTATTTCTATAGAAAATGTCATTATAAACACATATTTATGTAAATTAATGTTATAAGCACCAAAAACGGTTATTTAAAAATAGGCCAGTTTTTCTCATTTCTTGACTAATTCACTTTGGCAGATATACTGAAGCCGCTCTCTATGATAGTCATAATTCCCCTCCTCTGTAGTCAGCTGAAGCATGCTTTTTTCTCCATGGACCTCTAAAACCACGGTGAGCAATTGATTACACTTCATCTGATCTCAGGTTTACGGTATCAGAGCACGCATGTGTTTCTGGGCCTTATGGGCAGTTTGGTGAAATAAGGGAAAAGCAAAAGCTGTGAATAATTTTCAAACTTCAACCTTAATTTCAATGTTTTTAAATTTAACTGACAAGGTAATTATCCCAGAAATTCTCTTAACGAAATGATTTGTGAAATTGTGATTGTCCCATTAAAATGACACAGTACTCAATCAGGAGAGAAAAATGATTCTCTGAGGTTTGGCCCTATGAAACAGCTTCTTTACGTCATTACGCGTTTCTCATTTTGAACATGTGCAGCTGCGTGTTCCTCTGCTGGAAGGAAAAGCGTACTCACCAACACATGGCTGACGCCAAGTTAGATCGGAGCAGCAGAGGCGCAAGGTCCGGGTTCCGGGCGGACAGCCCCGACTGGAATCCCACTTCCACTTCTTACTGGGGAGGTGACAGGGGAAGGTTTGTCCACGCAACCTCAGTTTCCTCATCTCTAATTGGAGACGGTAATTTGATCAGACCTGGATTCTAGCGTAGTAACCGCTTTCGCATGTAAATTTCATGAAGCAGCAGAGGATACGCCAGGGTGACGACAATCTCTTCTCTGATCAGCTGGGGGCTCAAGTCGGTGTCTAGACAGAAGCAGCGGCTGGTATCTGGCCACCATGACAGAGGAGAACGAGCTCAGGCAGCTCTCTCCGCAGCAACTGTGTTCACCCAAAAGTGATCTGCATCACTCATACTCACAGATCACTGGCCAGATGGGGCTCCGAGGCAAAGAAGTGTGCTCTTCCCTTGTGCTCAGAGAGAAACCAACCAACAATATCCAACAGCAAGGGTATAATGGTTACCACAATGACTATCTGATATAATAGTTATTTTAGTCAAATGAGTTAGAACAGAGCACGTAGTAAATTATTATTACAGTATTATCCACTTGAGGAACAAAAGCATGATGTGTGAAATGAGATGCTTCCAATTTCCTGTCAAACTAAATGACTTTGGAACTCCAACTCTGCTAAAGCCAGCTAATCTGGAAGGAGAAGGAAAAGTGAGGGATTGGTTCATACTGCAGTTTTCCTTCCTCGAGTATGATACACTTCAAAATGATCCTTTGAGTATAATTCCTCCATGGAAAAGAACAGTAATTTACTTGTTCATGTGTACATTCAACAAGTATTTATTAAGGATTTCTAAAACACCGTCACTGTTCTAAATTCTGCAGATATGGTAGGGAACAAAATGAGAGTAGTGGTACCTGCATGGAAGATGTGATGTTAAATACATTGCACGTGTACACTCACTTAGGATTTTAATAAATACGGCAGAGAATTGCTCTGAAAGTGATAAATGATAAATATTTGGAAACTTTATGACTTTAAATTATACTGCATAATTAATCATCCATTGAACACACATATAGACAGTGAACATCGACAAATCTAACAGTCTAGCCCTGTACAAAGCACCAATAACATAGAGGTAACTGGGGCATGACACTTTCCTCAAGAAGCTCAGTCTCACAAAGAAACTTCAACATGAAAAAAAATGATCTTAATATGGCACCATAAACACTACGATGAAAATAAACAGTGAAGTGCCTAGAACAGTATCTATTTTATTTTGGGGGAATGAACATAAGAAATAGTTTCTGAGAGGAGTATATTCTTGAAATCAAATTTGACATATTAAAAGTTGAACATACTAACAGAGTGAAAACCATTCCAAGTGGAAAATGTGTAAAGGTATGAGCTTGGAGGCAAATTTTGTGTATATGAAAAATTATAAGCAGTTCACTATGCTGGGAGGGGGGATTGGTGAGTAAGCAGCATATAGTTCCTAAAAGAACACATCAAGAAATACCTAAATGAATGCCAGGGCAATAAAGAAAAATTAAAGAATTGTAGGCAAAGTATGCTACAAAATGAGATTTTCATTTTATAAAGATGCCTATAATAGTAGGATGGCTAGATGGGACCTCAGATAAGAGAAAAGCAGACCATTGAAGACTGCTACCACCATGACCAGGTGGGACTTTTTTGAGGACTACAAGGGTGGCTCAACATACAAACCCTATCTCAATAGAATAAAAGGCATACATCATATTATTAATAGATGACAGAAAAAAGCATCTGATAAAATTTCACACTTCCTCATGATAAAAATACTCAACAAACTGGGAAGAGAACTTCAACCTTATAAAAGGCAACTATGCGAAAACCCACAGCTACTGTCCTATTTAATCGTGAAAGAAGACTGCGTGCTTTCCCTCTTAAGATCAGGAGCAAGACGCTCTGGCTACTTCTATTTAACATTGACCTAGTTCAAGCTGGTTCAATCAGGTGATGTAATATAATAAAAAGCATTTTGATTAGAAAGGAAGAAGCAACCTAACGACATGATCTTGTATCTTTATACCTGATGACATGATCTTCTATATAGAAAATCTTAAGGAACACTAAAAAGTTATTAGAAAAAATAAATATAATAAATGAGTACAGAAAAATGATAAGATACAAAAGTAATTGCATTTCTAAATGGTATCAATGACTGATCTCAAAAAGAAATTAGGCAAAAAATTTCATTTAGAATAGCATCGACAATAATGAAGTATTTCCTAATAAATGCAAACAAAAGTATCAAATTACACTTTCCATAAAAGTAAAAGCTAGAAATGATTGTTGGAAGAAATTTAAGAAGACTTAAATAAATTGAATGACAGCCTGTGTTCTTAGAATGGAAGACTTACTCTTGTTATGATGGCAATAATTCCCAAAATTTGACCTACAGATTCAGTGCAACCCTTTGCAAAATCCAAGCTACCTTTGCAGAAAATGGCAAGATGATTCTAAAATTTATATAGAAATATAAAGGATTCAGACTAGCTAAAACCATCACAGAAATGAAGATCAAAGTTGGACACTCGTACTTTTCTAATTCAAAACTTTCTACAAAGCTATAGAAATCAAGACAGCACAGTATTGATGTGGAAAGTCGTGGATCAGTGCAATAGAATGAAGAGGACAAGCATCAGCCCTCACACTTATTTATGATCAAATGATATCCAACAAAGGTACCAAAGCAATCAAGGGGGGAGGTTCTAGTCTTTTCCACAAATGATGCTAGGATAATTTGTTTCACCCGGCAAAAGAATGAAGTCAAATTGTTCACTCACACCATATTAAAAAATAACAAAAAATTTATCAAAAACCTAAATGCAAAAGATAAAACTATTATCTTCTCAGAAGAAAACTTCAGTGTAAGTCTTCATGATTTTGTATTAGGCAATTGTTTTTCATACTAAAAAAATAAGCAACCAAAGAAAAACAGATAAATGAACTTCATAAAAATTGAAAACTTGTTATTGTTGCAACCAATATCATTGAAAAATTGAAAAGACAACCTGCAGAAGTGAAGAAAATGAATGTAACTCATATATCTTGATTTTTTTTTTCCTTTGGCCATGCTGAGAATCAAACCAAGACTTTGTGCATGCTAGGAAAGTACTCTCAATTTAGTTACATCTTGTGTCCTGTAAATTATACATCTTGTAGGGATATTTTAAACAAAATATATAATGAACTCTTAAAACTCAAAAATAACATTATTAATAAGTAAGTATAACATTATAAGTAAGTATTTGAAAATTATTTGAATAGCTATTTCTCTGAGGCAGATGTGTGTGTATGTGTGTGTGTGTGTATATGAAAAGATATTTAACATTTTTCATACAGAAAAAATCACAATGATATGTTATTTTATGCTCTAGGATGACTAAAATTTTTTTAAATGATGGGGCTGATAACTGATTTGGGCTTTCCTTTTTTGGGTAATCTCAAGGGGTTTTTGTGGTGATAGTTGCACAATTGTGTTACTATATTAAAATCCACAAAATCATGCATTTTTAAGTGAGCAAACTAATGACATGTGAATTGTAGCTGAATAAATCTTTAAAAATAAGAGCCTGTTATACCAAGTAGTAATCCAAATGATAAAGCCTAAAGACGCTCTATATCAACATATAATGGATAACATAATTTTAAGAGGTGATGGAGAGAAGTCGTAGAATCACTGGACTTGATAATTAGCTTAGGGATTAAGGAAGGAATCAAGAGTATCTCACAAAATTCTTAATTGGTCAACTAAACCCTGGTAGGGTCATTTATCAAAATAATGTAAGCTATTTTTGGTGGAGAAGTTGTAGTGAATACTGAAAGAAAATGAGTATAGTTTTGGACTTATATATTTGAGCAGCTGAGCTTTCTGCTTTGGACAAAGATCCAGTAGTAGGAATTGATTACTCTCCCTCCTGAAACAATTTAAAAAGTACATAAAATATAAGAAACAATTGTGTTTACTTACTTGAACACAAAGTAACAAAGGACAATGGCCACTGAGAAATGGAGAAAAAAGCAAAGTGAGGATATTAGTCATTTTCCTGTCACTGGGACAAAATACACACTACCCACAATGTAAAGGAGAGGTTTATTTAGCTCACAGTTTCAGTGGGCTCAGTCCATATTCAGGGGCTCTGAAGCAAAACAGAATGGCTGACAGCACAGCAGAGAAAGGCTGTTCACCACATGGTGTCAGGAAAGCAGAGCAAGAACGGAAAAGAACAAAGACACACCCTTCCAGGTCATGCTCCCAGTGACACATCTCTTCCACCAGGACCCACCTCCTAACAGCATATTTAGCTATCAACTCAACCCACTGATGAGTATAGCACACCTCGATCCAATCCCCTCCCCAAACCCTGCCTCTGAACACAGTAAGACTTTCCAGGGGTAATTTTATATTTCAACCTTAAGAGGAAGTCTTATACTCTCCCCAGGTTTCTGTCCAGGCCATAAGGAGGGGAGGGGAATCCCAAGCAGAGGTGAGAAGACTCCATGAATTGAAGAGATGGAGCTGAGAGTCCTGACATGATTAGTTAGTGGGCAGAGTACCAGAGGGAAAAGAGATGAATGGAGAGAAAAGGGGAGGGAGAGAGGGAGGAAAGGAGAGAGAGAGAGAGAGAGAGAGAGAGAGAGAGAGAGAGAGAGAGAGAGAGATTTTTAGAAGATTAAAAGAAACTATAGAGATCTAACTACCAAAGGCACTGTGCACAGCTTAAGTGTCTCGATATATGGCCAATGAGCTAGAGCGCCACTACACACCTATTAGAAGGGCCTAAATCCAGGCCAATTTTATACAACTGTGAATGCTAGAAAGGGTGTGGAGCGGCAGACATGCTCACTCATAGCTAGTGGGAATGTAAACTTGTTTAGCCACTTGGGAAGACAGTTGCAGTTTCTTAGGCAACTTTAAATGTATTCTTACCATACAATCCAGCCATTTCCCCTCTTGGCATTTACTCAACAAGGAGTTAAAAGCTTATGTCAACACAAAATATCTGCACATAGCTCTTTCTAGAAGATTTCTCTATAATCACCAAAAGTTAGAAATAATCAAGATGTTCTTCATTAGCTGAGTGGGTGATACTAACCCAGACATCCCCAGACTTTATTGTTTACAGTTCTATTAATGTACCAACATTTTCTTCCTTTCATGGTACTGGAAATTGAACCCAGAACCTTCCTCATACTAGACAAGCATTCCACCACTGAGCTATGTCCCCTGCCCCTTTCCAAAAAATTTAATTTGAGACAGTATCTCACTACTTTTCCCAGGCTGGCTTTGAACCTGTGATCCTCTTACTTCAACCTCAAGAAGCAGCATATTTGTCACACTGCTGAACCAAAATACAACAGTTGGATTTATTAAATTGCTCCCCAAACAACTTAATAAATGTCTTATGTCTTAAAAGTTAGTAGAATTTCAAAAATTAATAATTTGACAAAATATTTTTTATTTCTTCTTTAAATAAGCATAGCTACTTACCAAGGATTCATGTGCATCTGTTTAGCAGTGCAGAACTTCTCACATCTTGAAATCAGATTGGACATCAACACCTTTATTTCTTGTTCTAACTGATTTTGCAGGGTGCCTACTTCTTTTTAAAGCAACCACCCCAAGCCCTGTTTCAATAGGACACCATCAAAAGAAATAAAAACTGAGTTTGTAAACCATGCTGAGCGAGTAGCTGTGATCAGTGGTATCTGGTAAGTGGCCCCTATTGCTGTGTTTCCCTAGCAATACTGAAATATCTCACGGCACCTGGGAATTTTCTCTAGCATCCTGGGTAGCTTGGCACAGTTTAGAGACAGCCATGTTAAGAAATTACATTTTCTTAGGTTGGATGGTTGCATCACGGACGTAAAAAAGAATGTAATTTTAGAAAATGTGTGCTACACATTTATCTTATGTTTTCAAATGTCCATTAAAAAAACTAGTTGGGGAAAAATACATGAAGTATATGTGACAAAATGCTAACAGTGGTTGAAAGTCAGTGATGAGAACAGGAAGCTCAGTGTGTTGTAATTTCAGCTTTTCTGTGTATTGAAAATGTCTATAATAAATTGTTTTACTTTGTAAAAAATCAAGGGAAGGAGTTTGGAGAAAAGTGAGCACTGTGCTGCTTATGCGTCTACCTCGGATGACAAGGAAAGCCACATCTGCACCGCATCTGCACCTCCTCTGCAGGGAGACGAGCGGAGCACTTGGTTCTGTTCAGATTTAAGAGACCACCAATATCTCAGTAATGAAGAGTAATGATATTTTAAATCAATAATTTTAAAAATAAAAATAAGGCTGAACCATTATGATAGACAAAATAGAGAAGCTTTAGAGTAGATCACTATGATGGATGTTTTATTTTGCCCCAGGCTCTGCTAAAGTCAGCACTGACCGGAAAACAATGCCTACGTCTGTTTCCTGTGCAACTTGCAGCCCTGAGATCTTGGCATTATAGGAACTTCCAGCAGCTGTCTATGAATAATGAAAGGATTCAGACTTTAGAGATATTTTCGCATTACTTCTCATCCAAATTAATTCCTGTGTCATTGAGATCTCACTTTAGAGATGTGGGAAATTTCTAACATATACTACTTAGAGACATCCTAGCTGGAGATCTGAAACATTCAATAATCCCAGAGTAAGGTGGAGCCCAGGAGAATCACCTGATTTCCACTGAGACCATTGCAAGAGTGACCATTACGCACCCTTTGGTGTTCTCTGAGAGCCGGATTCCAGTGGCTGATATTCTCGCATGTAGGGAGATGCACCATCACTGATTTATCTAATGGGCAGTTATTGAAAACTGGCATTGCTTTCTTTACTCCTATAAAACATAGAGTCATAACCACTTGTATAGAGACAATTTCTCTACATCATTTTGTTACTGAAGTCTTTAACAATATCCCAGTTAAATTTTCCGTATTAGAAAATGATAGGAGCTGGGGATTTAGTGCAGTGGTTCCAGTGCCTGCCTCGCAAGCGCAAGGTCCCAAGTTCGATCCCCAGTACCAAAAAGAAAAAAAAAAGAAGAAAATGATAACAGATTTCATTGGTATGATCACATTGTTCATGAAAAATCACATTTCCTTTTCAGGATATAATAGGCTTTGCTTTAACCTTTCTTATTTGCTAAAATATCATCCTTACTTTTGACGCTGTGGGGAAAAATATGATTATTGTGTGTGGAGACCAGGAAACTTTCAAAAAGTTCTCTTCATGTTAACTTCTGAGAGTACTGTGCTTTCTAGTGTCATAGTTTTATGCCAGTGAGCTGTAAATGATGGATGGATATGAAAACACCTGCCAGTTTTTCATGTGTAAAAAAGCTTCACAAAGCTCTTTCTGTAAGAAGACAGACGTTGGAATATCTTACACTGATAGAAGGATCCTCTAGTAGAAGAAGATTAATTTCTAGCAAACGTCAAATACATTTACTCCCCCACCCAAAGCAAAACAAAACCATGACACATGAGCACCTCCATGTAGCTGGGCAGGAGATTATCTGTGCTTAAGGAGGGATTCTGCAGAAATGTGACCAAGAGAACATCTCAAAGGTACTCTAGTCACATGCTCTACTTCACCCATAGTTTAACCAATTAAAAAAATACAGAATCAGTTAAATGTTGGTGAGCATCCACCCAAAATACGCAGTTCCTTGCCTACCCTAGGGGGAGGATAATGAACTAGGCTAAGGAGAAAATGGAGCTATCATTTCCCTTTGAGTTAAAAGTCACTTGTACAAATAAGACACTTGCCTGAATTAATGTCCAACCAGGAGAGTTGGTGGTTGCAGCAGAGATGGTGGAGACCTTGAAAGGCAGAGGAAAAAAGGCTGTCCCAGTTTTTGTCTAGTGCTGGTCCTCAAAATGGAGTTCAGGGGCCATAGTGTCAACACCATTTTGGAGATCTCTTAGAAATGCAAATTTGTAGACTTCATTCCTTAACTGTTGAATCAAAAACTCTGGGAATGAGGTGCATTTTGGAGTTTGAAGAACACTGGTCTCCACATGGAGGATGGAGCTCCAAGAGGCATGTTGTCCCTAAGACAAAAATCAATCCTCCTTCCTATGCCTGAGAAGAAGTTATCCATCCAGGAACTTGGTTCAGTGGGAATCAGGTTCAGCAACTAGATGACCTCTTTTCCCTTGAGGGGGGGAGACAGGGAAGGAATCCCTTCCTGAGGGCCAAAAGGGAAAACTGAGGAGAAGAGGAAATCACTTAATGGGAAGAAAAGGGCTGTTTGTCTGATCCTAAAGTAAACCCAAGCACCTGCCCTTGCAGGTCAATGCCTGGGGGAAGGATCAGCTCCACTGTATGTAGACGGAGCTTTCCCTGGCCACTTTCACAAGCATTCCAGAAGAGGCAGTCATTCTTTTTCCTTTCCTTTCCTTCCCTTCCCTTTCCTCTCTCTCTCTCTCTTTCTCTCTTTCTTTTTTTTCTTTTTGATCTACAAAACAAACAAGTACAGGGCCACCTCTGTTTCAGATCCTCCTTCAAATATCTAAAAATTATTTGATGATGTCGAAGGACAAAGTGTAGTATGAGAGCATTTCCTTTGTCATTGTGTAAAAAAAAATCCCAACAAAACTTTTTAAAAAAAGTATACTCATTCTAAGCACACTGAGAGAAAACAGGAGGAAGAAATGAGAAAAATGGCAAGACGTTAAGATAAACAACATATACATGGAAATTTAAAGAGAAGCGTTTGAAGGCACCACTTGCATACCATTTCTCTGTCAAATATTTCATTGTTTCCTCATTTAAGGGCTTACTCTGCAGTGAAAGTAAGTTACTAATGAATAGTTGACTATGAATTTAAAACTGAATTACCCAGTTTTTTCAATAGAACATATATATATAGATAGATAGATAGATAGATACAGATATGTAATAGCACTGTTATTCATATTTCTATCATCTTATCCTTCACATGTAGCTCTATATATCTGTGTTATATGCACAGATAAATTTTAAAAATACTACATTAAGCGAGCTAAACAGTTTCCTTCTCTGTAGAAAACTCAGAGGCTTTAGATATGCTAATGTGCACTTTAAATTTCCAAAGTATGATGTATAACATTTTTCAAACTTGTTTCACCTTAGAATTCTTATTTCCATACACATCTACTATCTCAGAACAGAATTAGTTCAGGAATGGTTACCCATCTTTTCTAAGTCTTATAGGAACATGTGTATATCTTTTCAGGCTGAAGTACATCAATATGGAAAGTATACCTTTCTCCTGACCATTTGAATTCCTGTTTGAATAATATAGGCAGTCACTAAATAATTAAGAATTAAATATGAATTTTGCATAACTCATCCATCTGTTAATGCATCTGGATTTTCCAGCCTCATGCATATCCCTCTTTTTTTCCTACTTTTGGTTTTTAGGGTTCATGAAATTGATTTTAACATTTCAGCTCAACAAATATTTATCAAATACTCACAAATGAATTGTGAGGAACAAATAGATGTGAGTCCAAGCAGAGGGAATATAATAAAAATAGTACATATCTTGAATTTTTAAAAAAAGAGTTAACAATGTGTCTAAGCAATATATGGCTGCTGAACCAGTATTGAAAAGTATTATATCATGTGAAAAAATCATTTGGCAGATTCACCTTCTAGACAAGAAGTAGGCATATTTTTTGAAGTATGAGGGTTTTTTCCTTCCTGTGCCTCTTGTTTTTCATTTCATTCCCTTCATACAGATAGTGAAAAAGAAAACCACATATTAGAACATAGAAAAAAACTACTATTTCCTGGGCTTTAGGTTACCAAAAATGTTGATCCATTAAGGTGATTTTGCTTTATGTCTTTGAAATAAGAAAAAGGATGACTTTTTCTGCCCTAGATAGAAGAGAGGTGGAGCGGAGGTGTCGAGAAGCAAAACATCAGAAGAATCTGAAGGGAGGAACTTTGTACTGAGAGGCCCTGCAGAGCCAGGGCAGGGCTGGCACCTCAGAAAGGCCGCGGGTGAGGGGTGACCCAGTAAAAGGCCCTGTGGGCAGCTCTATGGCTTTCCATGTGCAGGCGGTGCTGAAAGGTGGAGGCTTTCTTCAGCGCATTTAGGGCTCATCTTCCCGGACTCCTAATGCTTCAATCTCTGGTGGCAGCTCAGTGGCCTCGAGAGTTCTCCCACCCACATGCTCGGCACCATGTAAAAGCCTACAATCCTGAAGCCAGAGGAAAGTAAAATGACTACAGACCAAGTTCCTGCCACTTTAGCAAGACAGAGATACATAAGATTTAAACATATTCAATAGGCAAGATTTAATGACTAGGGTAACCTATTGCCATTCCCTCTAATATCTGCAAACATTTTTTTAAAACTCAATTTTAAGAAAACAAAGGAAGAAACCTTTTGGCAAATATTTATATTGTGTTTTTCATGCAGTAAATGACCTTCTTTGGATGTTAAGGGTAAGAAAAAGCCCATTTTCAAAAGAAATGATGGAGAAGTACAATTCTTCCATGAAGAAAGCTCATGTTATTGGAGAGGAACTAGACATGCCACAGCCCGAAGCTTCACCATAACTCTGAGTCTCCAAAATCACTTCTTCCACCTTCTCGCTGTGGTATAAATTGTGAAAACCAGAAGATGTGGATTTAGTGGAGTGGGGGATGAGCGTTGTTTAGACCTTTATGAACACCTGAAAATATTTCTCCAGATTAGAATCCCGGAAGTAGAAGTAATTATTGGGTTAAGGAAGAAGCACACCTAAAGTTTGTAATATTTAAAAGGTAATTAGGTCACTTGAAGAGAGGCACGCACTGTTCACACACTAACTCCCAGCTGAGCTGCTGTGGAGCGTGTCATTGCCAAGTGAGGCTGCTGTGTATTCTGCCTCTTCCACACGCAGCCACTTGGCCTTCCACCATAAACTGAGGTAGCACCAGTCCTTTCCTAGAACGAAGAAGATGCTGGGGCCATGTTTTTGTGCTTTCCACCCTCTAGAATAGTAAAATAAACCAAAATAAACCTTCATGTTTTATTCTTTTTTTTTTTAACCCAAAATAAGACTGCCAAACTGCTCTCCAGGAAGGCTATTCCAATTTATAGTCTCATCAGTGTTGCTAAGAGCCACATCTCTTTTCTCACTTTAACATTATCCTTCTATTCCCTTTGCCTGATGGCTCAGAGTTTTGCTTTTCCTTCACCTTGAGTCATAGGTATGGATGTTGAATGGTGTGTGTAAGTGGGTGAGAGGAGAATTTTTTCTTTTAGTATATGTCTGCAGTATATAATGTTCACATTCCTTGTGGGATGTTGCTAGAATTTTATACAATCGTCTATTCCTTTCTTTGCATTATTTGTAGTCTTTCTTATCATCTGTTAAAATTTATAATATTATTATCCATCAGTGCCACATTATAAAACTCCTTGGTACAGCGAGGGTCATTATGTCCCCTAATTAAATGCACACTCTTACATATCCTGGCTTTCTTCGGGATAGCCTGCCCCACTTTCTCCAGGGTGTACTCTTATCTGGCTTTTCCTTCTTTTATGTGGCCCAAGCTCACCCTACAGAACCAGATTCTCCCTCATTTTTCACTTTTACTTTTTCAAATATAAGTAAACAAATAAATAAATACATACATACACACTTGTATTTTTATCTCTATCTGAGCATTATGGAGATTCCTCAGAAGCATTATGGAGTGCATGGTTACCTACATACTGCTTAGCAGACTTTCTCTTCCATGTCAAGTCACATTTTTCAGGTTCGATCCTAGAGCTCCAGTTAGGCTGAACTCATTGGTGGCTGATGGGCAGCAGACTGTGCCCAGTCATTGGAATCATTGATGATATGAATAAGCCTATTAGGTTCTATCTGCTTCCAAAGATGAAAGTTCAAGTGGGATTTTACTCAACTGACTTTTTTTTGTTTTGTTTTGTTTTGTTGTTTTGTTTTTTTTTTTTTGGTACCGGGGATCAAACTCAGGTCCTTGCGCTTGTGCAGCAGGCAGCGAAACCACTGAGCTAAATCCCCGGCCCTCAACTGACTTTTAATTTAAAACATTCAATTGCCCATGTAATAGTCATAGATCCAGCCCCCTCAATTAGGCTGTCTCCTTCCACAAAAGAGTCATCCATAACCAGTGCTTATCAAACCATCCTCCTGGCTGGATGGCCTAAGCTGGGTGGCCTAATCCCCAGAGTAGATCTAATGAAGGACAATAGTGGGTCCACTGAGATTTCAAGCTTTGTGCTGCTTCCATTCTCATGTGTAGCTGAGATTCAACATGACCTAAAGAAAGGTAGCCTCTTTGAAACTTAGCCAAGTAATTTTGGCCAGATGGAAGAACCAGGGGAAAGCCTATCATGTCAGTGTATAGGCTGTGCCTGGTTAATGCTCACTACTCCTGCCACACAGATCCTGTTTTCCTCTGGCCTTGCTGGGCCTCATGGATGTTTCAGTGTCCAACACAGATGCAGAACATTATATCAAACCACCAGCTGACAGATCCTTGCTGTTCCTGCACTTCAAATAGTTAACTGAGTACAGTGTGAGTATCCATTTATCAGTCCTTTCTCAGTGAGTCATTTTTCCTCTAGTTTTAAAATAGTCTCTATTCATCTGGTTGTCAAATAATCCTCCCTGACTATGGGCAAATGGGTTATTTATTGCGAGGCTAACTTTCTCTTTGCACAGGAAATCACTGGGAAGGTAGGTTGGAGGCCTAGCTGCGTCATCCTTGGGATCATTAGAGGCAGCGTAATATTTTGTGGTTGTCAGCTTTTAGGCTTCGGTCATGGTAGAGAGGCCATCCTTTGGCGAGAGAATAATGATCACAGAAAGTCGGCCGACAGGGTCTTGATCTGTGCTTTTATTATGTTCAATTTATCAGTCTCTCGAAAGAGCTGGCCATGGGACTCTGAAAACATTTGAAATCTTTGGATGAAAGCTCAGAGACAGCTCTTCCTACTTCCATTAATTTCATAATCAATGATGTCAATTTGTCATGATTAATAATGTTTCCACAGCTACTTTCCTCAGGCTTTCCTGAACCTAAAACCTTCAGATAAACCCTCCTCTTCCTCCTCTCCTTTTTTCTGATCTTAATTTTCTTCACTGTGCTGACTATACTCAAATTTACTCCACTTTTTTCCCCTGGTTATCAAAACTCTTTTATGTTCTTAGAAGACATCAGGATATACCTTGCAATACCCAGTCTAAGAATAAATTTTTGAAAGCTTGCAACCTAAGTTATGAATGTCTGTTTGTCCCTTTTTACATTTTACCCATATGGTTCAGCTTTAGCTTTTTGAGTTTTTCTCATGAAAACAACATGTAAGCTTATTTTTCAATTTACTGTGAAATTCTTTTATGAGAGCCAATGCCTCTGCAGTCCTGTTTATATGATCTTCTTATACCTTGTTAAACCATAAATGTAATGTAAATATTTGGGGGTAATTTATATCATAATGAAAATAGCATGATTTATTAAAACTTTGTATCCTAAATATGGCTAAATGTGTGTTAGTATGTGATAGTGGTTTCATTATAGTTGGGCATCCACATGCCTGAGCTGAAATAGACCCTCTGCTTTGTAACTTTGGGCACTCTGCTCTACTGGGCTTTGATTTCCTCATGCATAGAGGGTACTAATAATACTAATTTTCTAGAATTATTTTTATGAATTAAGTGATAGAATGTTTATAGATTCTTTAGCACAGAACTCTAAAAATGCTATCTACAATGATGTTAGGTAATTGTATATAATGACTATATATATATAATTATAATGATACCTCTGTAAAAACATTCATCTGTCAACATGAATCTTCTAAGTTTCTTTAGGGTCAATTTATCTCCAGGATACAGACACAGAGAGACTTGCTGATGAAAAGATCCAGTAAACCGGACTGAATTACTGACTTGCAAGCAGCCTTATTAGGATAAGGTATGGGTGAGAGCTGAGGAGATATTTAGGAGTAGGGACTAGGAATATCCAATAGTGAGATGAAGAGAGGAAAAGAGCTTAGCTCTCTGTAAGTAGGAGATGGATAAGGGAAAAAGAGACATAGAAGGTTATTTGGAATCAAGAACTAAGGGAAAAGGAAGCCGTCCTGGTGGTACATTTCTGTAATTACAGCATAACGGGATGCTGAGGCAGAAGGATTTCAAGTTCAAACCCAGCCTGGGCAATTTAAGGAGACCCTCTCTCTCTCAAAAAAAAAGTTGGGATTTGGCTCAGTATAAAGGCCCCGGGTTCAAGTCCCCATACTGCAAAATAAAATGTAGAGGGAATCCAGTTTCTAAGCAGAGGTATAGAAAAGCAAGGAAAGACGTTCTGTGGAATGGTAAGAAATGAACTGGATTTGGGCTGGACCCAAGGGCAGCCTCAGGGCTGTTCTTGTCCATACAAGATTTGCTTGGAACAGGATCAAAGAATTTATTCCCTCAAAACATTTCTGATTCCACAGGTGTGAGATTTGAAGCTATTACCAAAAACTTTGTAGAAGAGCCCTTAACTCCATGCCACTGTGCACATAGCACTTCATTCCAAAATTCTCCTCGCTGTCTTTCTCCCAAACATCGGCTTTGGCCTCCTCTTTGCACTCACGGCCTTTAAAGGTTTCCTATCTCGGATCAGGGATTTAGCTCAGTGGTTTCGCTGCCTGCTGCGGAAGCACAAGGACCCGAGTTTGATCCCTGGTACCAAAAAAGAAAAAAAAAGTTTCCTGTTACTACTGACACTTTTTCATTCTCTTTTTTCCCTTATGTAAAGCAGCTTAATCTCACAGGCTATGCTAATTTTGTAATCCTGCTCCCATCACTTAATACTGGGAATAATCAGAGAATGAAACGTTCTATAGGATTTAACCACTGCCTTCCTCATCAGGTAGAAGAAAACAGCAAATACCTCCTTTGGATCACAAACATTAATGTCTTTCTTCCAAAATTATATTATTCAGTGGTATTTTTTTTTCATTTTAGCAATGGTATTTTTTTCTTGTATGAATTAAGTGGATTTTACATACCATCTGGTAGAGATGTTAATCCTCAAGGGCCTTGATGTTAATCCTCCAGGGCCTCGATGTTAATCCTCAAGGGTCTTGCGGCTGCAGGTCAAGAGTAGTGAGTGGTAAGAAAAAAGAAACTGAACAGTTCAAATGTTAGCAACACCCAGGCTAACTCACCATGTTCTGGTCATGGCTCTAGATTTTATCTAGGATAGCACTTCTTCCAGCATGCCCAGCAATGGCGAGGAGAAACAATGAGTGTATTCACACAAATCCACAACTCTTACTGGGTATATTAGAAACACATGCTTTAGCGAAAGTAGATCAGTAGAATTAGATTTAAATATGAACAAGACATATCACATATAACACATCCTTAAAGCATATGTCAATTTGCTTTTTCCCCCCTGTATGAATAAGAGCACATTTACCAGAATAGTAGCATCCTTTAGTATTATTTCACCAGTATTGTGTTTATTGTATAAGACTCTAAAGTATTACAGGTTCTTTTTATTTAACTATGTTCCACTTTCCTCTATGCTAAACCTAACTCACGTGTCCCACTAATCCAAAGCTAGGCCTCATCTAAAGTGTGTCACCTCAGTGAATGACAGCAAGATCTCTCCAGTTGTGAAAGCCACAAGCCATCCAATGGTGGCTCCATAGTGGCCTCCTGGTCATCACTAATGTCAGTCATTGCTCTGCAAGTAACACACCCATGGAAGGATATCCGCAAAGTACTGATGGTTGTCTGGTTGGGCAAGAATGTTTTCAACATGAGCTACTTCTATCCACATTGCTAACTTTTTTAAACAAAAGAAACCCTGGTACTACCCCTGCATACATACATATATATTATAATATTAATTATATAATATTAAATATATAAATATATAATTAAATTGGCTTTTGATGAGATCTAATCATCTCCTGCCTACAGCCAAACTTGCTTCGGGAATAACATCTCTGTTCACCACTGTATCCTCTGTAGCTAGCAGAGAGCATGCTGCAATGCAGGTGTGTAATAAATAAAATATTTCAATTGAGTAAGTAAAAAAGATATATTTCGCATCAACATTTCCCATCAAATACCCTTGTAATATCACCTCAGGAACATAGGATTATTTTATTTCTTTGTACTTGCTGGTTTTCTCTGTCATTATTCATGTTGTTCTTTTGCTGCTAGTGCTCATCTTTCTTCTCTTAACAACCAATGTATCTCTCTGTATAATAAACATATTTACAGTTGCTTGGCTAAAAAGTTTCTGTTCATCTTTGGGTCCAATTTTTTTATAGCCCACATGAACTATGAATAATTCATACCAGCTCTCTCTTCAAACATCTCCAGATTTCAAGTCTGACTGTATCTTATTTCCCCTCTCCTAATTCCTGTCCCCATCCAGCCTGCCTTCCTAGTGGTATTATTATAATAACCTCTAGTTGGCCTCCTTAGTTCAACTTTGCCCTGCCTCTATCCAATCTTAACCACAGAAATCCTTTTAAAACTTGAGTTACAAAAATACTATGCTCAAAACTTTCAAATAACTTATCAACTCTTTCAGAATAAATCTGGATTTCTTAGTGGAAGAGCAGCATACAATATGACCCCGATCATTCTTGTCTCCTGGTGTGTTTGCACTTGTGTTTCTCCCTCCCGCATTGAACATGGCTGACCTACGTGAGTGACAGGGAGTTGTGAAAAAGACACTGTGCTGTGTAACTTCAGAAATCGAGTTACAAAATACATAATGGCTCTTGCTTGATGCTTTCTTAGCTCACTCTTTCTCTCTGGGAAAGTCAGTCCTGTCCCCAGGCTGTGAGAAAACTCAAGCACGCTGTTGGAGAGGTCCATGTGGTAGGGAAGCCAGAGCCCTTTGATGACACATTGCCAGCTGTGTAAATGAGATCACCTGGACCAAGCCATCCATTGACTATAGCTTCAGCTGACATTTGTCCACAACATCCTGAGAATCTGCAATGGAGTGCCTATTAAATGGCCCCCAGAGTTCTAACACATACAATTTTTGTGAGTTAAGAATATTCATTGGGTTAAGCGGCTAGTTTAGGATCATTTGTTAGGCAGCAGTAGATAACCGATACACTTATCACCAAAGAGGCAGCCTCAATGTGATCCTGCAGTGCTTCACTGGCTTCATCTGTTGCTATGTCCTCATTTGCTCAACATTTGATCTTTAGCCAGGGACAGTTTGCCACAGGGCTGTGGCCGATGCCAGCACATAGTGACACTTCCACTGCTCTTCTTGACATCCACTGCCCTTTCCCTCCTTTTATGCTTTGTTTTCCTCCATGTCATTTATTGGCATTTGACATAAGTGTGTTTTAGTATTTTGTTTTTGTTATTCTTGATTTCTCCCTCCAGGATGACATGCTCTGTGGAGGCAGAGAGCTGTTGTTTTTGACTGCTTTCTCTTTAGCACTTGAAATGGTGACTGGCAAATTCTGAGTGTTCAGTAAATCCTTATTAAGTAAATTAAAGTTGTAGTTGTATGGGTTTTTATATTTGCTTATTTTTCTAATTTGCACACTAAATAGTAAGTTCTTTGAATTCAAGCACTCTATCTTATTGGTGCCTATATTTCTGTCACTTATGCAGTGACATATGAAATCATGGTCCTTTTGTTAAAGTAATGAAAGGAGTCTGAGTTAATTTGGGAATTTATGCCACAGAGAATATTTTAAGAAGTATGAATTTAAAAATGTTTGAATTTAAAAATATTTTGAATCAATGATCTTAAGAAATTAGCCAAGGGCTGGGGATTTAGCTCAGTGGTTTCGTCTCCTGCTGTGCAAGCACAAGGACCTGAGTTTGATCCCCGGTACCAAAAAAAAAAAAAAAAAAGAAAAAGAAATTAGTTAAACTTAAATGTGAAATAGCACAAAAGTTTAAGCTTAAAAGTGGCCATAATAATTTATTTGGTAGTTTTAAAACCAATTACATTTGAACTCAATAATACATTAAACATAAACATTAATTTCACTGTATTTTAATAGTCCTTGAGTTTTTCCTTATGTGAGCAAGTTGTATTTAATAGTTTGAAAATGAAATTCCTTTTTAAATTGGCAAACTAGAAGTCTTTACAAATATAAATTGATAAATGTTTTCAAAACTCAGAGAATATTTTGCAATTATATGATCATTCTTACCATACTTGTGGTTTTATTTTTTTATTTTTATTTTTTTTTCCTACCGGGGATTGAAAACGGGACCTTGCACTTGCGAGGCAGGTGGCAGAACCACTGAGCTAAATCCCTGCCATACTTGAGGTTTTAAACTTGCATAATATTATAGACAAAAAGTACACAAGTTCATTTTTTTGTATGATTTTCTCGTCATTGCTAATATAAATTTCACGTGACAGAAAATAAATCAGTGAGAAATTGGATCTACTAATTTTCTTGTCATTTTCTAAAGAAAACTTTAAAAAGATGAAAGCTCTATTGTTTCTTAAAGAAAACTACAGTGAATTGAAGAAGTCCTGGCAAATTGAGTTCCACTGACTTATCAAAAGTCAAATTTGTAGCAAGGAGCCGAAACAGGGCTACGACTCAGCTGTCTGAAGTCCTGGTTAACTATTGTGCTTGCTGCCTTATTCTGCTTCCTGAAGTGTTAGGGGATGTTGTTTAACAGGGAGGGGTGCATAGTGTTGTGTGAAACAACCCATTACTAAGAAAATAATTGGGGAAGGAAGGCAAGAATGTAGGAGGAGGAAAATTATGCATTTGCTTGAGCTAAATTCTGAAACATCAAAATGCAGAATAAGTTGCTCATTGTCATTAACATGCAGAAAATGACTTGAGACTAAAAGTAGGAGGTGGAGACAGGTTGGTGGGATAGGTCATCTTACTTAGCTGAAAAGATGTGAAGCTCCATGTCCCATGGGCAAGACACATTCGGGATCCTATAACATTTCATATTATTATTATAAAAGTTGCAATGTTCATCTCTTATGAGAATTCATAAAAAATTAACACAGGAAGTTGTAGATATCACAATACTATGGATAAGGAAGCAGAATAACATGCTTTTTAAGTTCATTCATTTCCGGCTTTTGGAATCTGTTCTGATTCAGATCCAGCTACTCAGGATCCTTGGTAGTGTTACTTAGCGTCTTGTCTTATCCTCTTGTCAGCCCCCAAAGTAGGCTTGAGACAAAGGCTTATGTGCTGGAGGTCTCCTGGGGAGCATGCTTGGGAGAAGAGGGATGAGACACAAAGGCAGTGTGAGTCAAGTCAAATATGTGTCATCCAGTGGTCCACAGGATAATGCTTCATCCCACAGGGCCCTCACGAGAACCTGCTGAATTGGACGTCGGAACCATTCTTCAGGGGCCTGGCAGAGGGCAGCATGCAGCCAGCAGCTCTCTTCTCCAGTGGTCAGAATGACCATATGGATACTAATTCCGCATGCATGTGGATTGCCCTAACACAAATACCAGTTGGTTCCCGTGACTCCTGAGGAGCTCAGAGGTTAGAAGCATGGGAGATGCTCCATGAAGCTGGTCAAAGCTTCTCTGGGGCTGGTCACTGCAGGGGTGGCAGGAGCAAGTTAGGAGGCATCTCTTAATGCCAATGTCCTCCTATGGAAAATCGGCACAAACCTTCTATATTCAGCTGCTGGAGGGGGTGACTGCTTGGCAGATTGCAAATACTCCATATTGTTAACCTTGTTTATGTAACCATGACATTAAGAAGGTTAGAGATAATCATCATTATTTGCATTAGAAAAGTTCTAGCCCTTTGAGTAGCCTTATCTGAATTGCTTGAAACCAAAAGTGTTTTCACATTTCAAATTTTTCCAGATTGGGGCATATTTGCATATATATATATATATATATATATATATATATATATATATAGTGAAGTATATATATTGGGGATAGGACTCAAGTCTAAACACAAAATGCATTTATGTTTCACATACATTTTATATGTGTGGCTGAAGGTAATTTCATGCCCCTGCATTTTAACCCTAAGATCCGTCTCAGGAGACAGGAGTAGAATCTTCTGAGCATAGCACCTTGTCAGTGTTCAGTTTTCTACACTGGAAATGCTCATCCTGCATCTCTACCTGATCCTGTATTTTCTCTCACTCCACTGATGACCATAGGTGTCCTATAAATGCAGACAGACATTAGTTAGCTGTTAACCTCAGCATCCAAACATAATCTTCATAGCACAAGTGGTTATCTGCATGCTAATATGTATTCTGAAATACAAGAAATTTGCAGAAGTTGAAAATTGCTATGCTGTATTACAACTATAATTTTTGTGGATTTGAAAGCATATTTTCTACTTTGAGTCACTTCAGACTCTTTATTTCCAGTTTTAGAATGAAGAGTTCAAATTTGTTGAGTCAATTTTCTCATTTTTTTTTAAATGGGAAAAACACTTAATTAAAATTTTCTCTATTCCCATGATTAAGACGACTATTTTTGCAGTCATTATAGAATAATAATTGATGGCCTTTAAATAACCATCTACTCAGTCTAACTCATGTCACTATACAAAAATATCTCAATTTGAAATTTAAGTCAATACGTATCTAAAAGCCCACACTTGATTTTTAAAACCAAGTCAGACATGTGATTGAGCAAGGCACATGGGTGGTGGGTTAATGGCCCTGCAATCACTCCTCGCTGTTGGAAGACAAGAGATGCTGGGAGACTACTGCTTCCGTCACCCTGTGTGTGTGTGGGGGGGGAGCTAGAGCTGGCCTGTGTCACATGAGCTCTGGTGAAGGCTCCACCATGGGATAAGGGACCAGGACCCCAGAGCTGATTGTAGAGATAGCATCCTTTGTTTTTTTTACTAGTGCTTATGCTAGATAAATTTTCTATTTGTTGACATTTCATTTGCCTGTTTCATTTAACAGTTTCTATAGTTGTCCTTGATATACATATATACATCATTAAATTATCTACCTATCTATCTATCTGCCATCTATCTACTTACCTACCTATTTAATGAAGGACACTCCAAATCCTAGTATTTGGGAGAAATTTTGATACTTGTGTATCTAAACATATATGTCAGAATATTGCATGTAGATAAATAAATGCAACTAATCTTACTTTCTTACTTTTTTAACCATCTACCTCCTAGATCGGGCATGAAGTTTCTCACTTTTATTTCATCCATATCATTATTGCAAAGATCTTTATCCCCTTTTCCTCATTTCTCTTAAAACATTTAATAGCTTTTAGGTCTTTCAAAAGATGGATGTATTTCATTAATACTATTCTTTTATGAGATAATAGTCTTAAACTTAGCCTTAAAGCAGAATTTTTAAAGGCTCAACAGTTTAGGAGAAGCTTTTCATGTTTGATTTTAAAATTACATTATAAAAGGTATTCACTGTCCTCCACCAAAATTCACTCATCTAATCATCCAACACTGTACTTTGGTCACAAATCTGTACTTTGGTCACAAATCTGAAATGACAAGAAGTTGAATTTTGATCAATATAAGAAAGCACAATTCTAAGATAAATAGATTCAATCCAATATTTCACATCCTCTGTAGCTATAAGTATTGCTTGTCGTGACATATTTGATCTAGATTTGCAGATAAAATACAGTACATATACTTACATTGGAATTTTTGACAAATATATATTTAAAATGACTAAAATGACTTGCAATTTATCTAAAACTGACTTGCAGTTTATCTAAAATTCAAATTTAACTAGGCATGATGCATTTCTGTTTGCTAAATCTTATAGTCTTAAATCTGAGTGCTCAATAAAATGATCATTTTTATCAAGTACACTTTTTTAATATGCCAAGATGGACTGAATGGATCATGAGTCAGGAAGTCTTCCAGCTGAAACAGATAAAATAAAGGGTTCTAGTAAATCAGTACTGCATCATCCATTACCTTCAGCATCAATAGTGAAGGTCTAAGCCAACTAATTGATGCCTAAATATGGTTTTTACAATTTCAAACATGACACCCCTGGACTGATGGGTTAGTATCTATTTGTTACTTCCATGTGGATCAGAGTTGGGTGATGTGTGAGAGGGGTGTGGATTCTCTAGAGATGTCACATCTGTTGAAGCTGAGATGTGAGCTTGCTTTGCGATCGGTTTCATCACAGTTGGTGTTTCCATCATCATTACGAAGTTTGTGATAAACGTTTAAATTAACCACCACTGTAACGGCAGGCACTAGTGGCTCCTGCCTATCATTAATTTATTTAGTTGGAAAGGGAATTTCAACATGTGGCTAGACCTGTTACCGACTTTTAGTGCATTAAAGACTCTTCTGGGACATTTCTAGTCATTTTATTTTATTTTTTGATATAAAATCATTTCTCCTTCAAATGGTAGAATTTAGCACTGTTTCACACATATGACTGAATGAATCCCACACTTCTCCACTCATAATTCAGATGTCTGGGAGTATTTGCAAATATTTAGCACCTGCACCTCAATCTTTCATCTTCAAAAATCTTATTTTTATTTAAGAAAAGAGTGTATGACCAAGAACAACAGTTTACAGTGTTCACTCGATTAAACAAAACCATTCATGGAATTTGAGTGGTTCCATCTGAACCAGACAGTTTAGACTGATGCAGTGTGGAAAGGATGTGGAGCTGCAGAAGAATTAATGTGAAGTATATGATTCTGGCAGTGGCGAGGCCCTATGAATACCATCAATTGGAGATTTTTTAAAAGTATCTAAATGTGTTTACACAGCTGGATATTCAGTTTCAGCTTGATCTCTTTTCTTCATGTTTCCAGGTTATTTACAAATGTGTTTCCCTCTGCTTTTTCCTACATGCATTTTATTTTCCAACTTTGGGTTTTAAAACCTAGGATAGCAACATAATATTGTGAAACCATTTCTGGTTTATGTTTTACGTTGCTGTACCATGAGTATTGGGAGAAAAGGAAGTATCCAGAATGTAAACATTTTAAAATAGAATCTTACAGCTTTATCTAATCAAAGAAAACAAGAATTAATTTTACAAAAAAACATTTATTTCTAAGTGAAAGATTAACTTTCTGCAATCGAGGATTAGTGTTGACAACATCTGAAATTCAGCAATCTTCTAAAATCGCAATCCTGTTTAATGTTATGGTTTCCTCTTTGTATATCCTTGGTTTTTGTCAGAATTCTTTAAACTTAATCTAAAGTCAGTGCGATGTAAGGGATGGAGAATGTGATGTGAATTTTAAAGACCCCTGTCCTTGTCCCAGGCCCAATTGCTGCCTGTTTGATTTAGAGAAGTTATTTCACCTCTGCATGCCCCAGATTTCTCTCCTGTGAAACGGAGAGTTATTTTTCAGCTGCATTCTTCACTTAGTGTCAGGAGGCCTAATGAGATAATGTGCCAGAACCGTTTCCCTGAATCATCTTCTGGGGAGAATGTGAGTGTGCGGGCACGGGGCGGACCCTGCGAGTGGAGAGAGGGTGCTTCCTTTTCCTTGCAGCCACACGGAGGGGGAGGGGTCCCGACACCACTGTTTTTGGCCACAGAATCCACAAGGGCCTAAGTACATCCAGGATAGGGAAGGGCAAAAGGCTTGGGAAAGCCCAGAAGGGAAAATGGTAAAGTATAAGGGGAGAAAAACGAATAGAAATCAAAGATGGGCGTATGAAAACATACGACTTATCATCTTCAATGATTTGTTTCTGTTCACTGAAGAATTTGTTAGAACATTGCCTGGCATATTGTAGGAGCTCAGTAAATATTTTTGGATGAATGAATTGCTGTTAATTTGTCACTCCTGATGCACCAGAGTTCTTCCTATCGTAGACAGTGCTGGCTATGCCATTAGGATCCTTTTTTCTGTTATGCTCCAGAGGACTCCAGCATGAAGCAGTACTGAGGAGTATTCAATGTACAGTGAATTTCTTGGTGCAGTCGTCTCCCTGTTGTTCCTTAGTATTTCTCTTTTCCCGTGTTTCTCACATCTTTCCATGGTCTGAGATGGTTTCCTCATAGCACTGCCTTTCTCTGTGCTTTAGAGAATTTTCCCCCTTGCAATGAACACGAAATTCCGGCTTTATGCACAAACCTCCTCATAGGCAGGCAAGTAGACTACCTTGCAGCTGGAGCTGGGTCTTTCCCTTTGGCTGACAATAAATCTGTCTGAAAGGTAAGGGAATGGCTTTGCTTTGGCCCTGAAGGGAGTATGTATTCCCTGGCACGAAGGGGAAAAATCAAACTGTCCCCATTTTCCTAAGTTAAATGAGTTCGTTTTCCCTCCATATACTCATGGTTCCCAATCATTTTTGGCTTGGAGCCCACCGACCACCCCACCCCCCAACTTGCTGCAGTGCTCTTTAGCTAAAATTCCCACGGCCGCTGCTGTTCTAACCTTTTTGAAAAGCTCTCTTCTAAGGAAAAATATCTTAGTTAATAAATGTGCAAACTTGCTTTTTGCTTGGACTTGTTGTCTGCCTTTAGGGTCTCATCATCTTTGTGGATGACACCAACCTCACTGCCTGCTGCCCCTGTGCACCCTGAAATCCACTTCCACGCTCTCCAGTGAGATGTTACTGCACTTTTCTGTGCCAATTCTGCAAGTTCATTTTTCCTTGAGATCTGTGTATGGCATGTCTGGCAGCCAATAAAGAATGAAACAACAAATCACGGGTCAGAGATTTCTGTTTCTGGTATTAGAGAAGACTAAGTGGTATTCAGGGAAGCCTCTTTCTGTATCAAACACTTGAAAAATATTCTGGATTAAAGATTAAATTTTATTAAAAGTATGGCTTCAGCAGTAATGAGAAGGAAAAGACCAGGGGCCAGGAATGTCCAAGTCCAGACGGGTAAGGAAGTGCTAGGTCTGGCATGTGCTTCAGGGTAGCACCAATAGCTGGCTTTTTAGTCCTCGAGTTGTCCTGATAATAAGTTAACAGGAGTCACAAGAGAAAGGGCCCAAATTAAGTAGAAAATAACAAGGCAGATCTTGCATAAAATTTAGACACTCGAGGCATAACACACTTTTAAGAAACAAAAATCCTCACAGCAGAGGCTCTCTGCATACCTGTCCTTCTCAATCTTTCAGCAAGGTGGAAACAGGGAAAAAGCCTCTCGAAAATTCCTAACTTTAAGTTTACATTTATACGGACTTTTCAGCCAGAATTTACACCGTGTGTCTAACTTGCACTTATCTAATCTGCAAAGAAAGTAAAAATACAGCTTCAGGGAGTCCTAGAATGATATTGCACATTTAATGGCAGATCCATACTGCATGTTGACAATCAGAACAAACTGTTGTACAAAACACTGCACACACACCCTAGTGCACTAGGCTTTGTGGAAGGACAGGGCTCCCTAGGGAGGGACCAGGGCAGTAGGTGGGGACAGTAATTAGGACTCTGAGGCAGCAGCCCTTTGCCAATTCGCATCTCCAGTTTTCAGTTGTTTCATAACTGACATGGGAATTTCAGCCTTGGACATGATTAAGTCCCTCAACTGTTTTCTCTCTTAGCCTCCTCCTCTTTTCTAGCCTGTCTGTTGCACCGGGTTATAAAATAATGCCTGTGAAAACACTTGGTGAAAACACAAATAGCAGTCAATGAATGTACAGTTTTTCTACAGTTTTGCTTCAGTGTAACAGGTAATGCTTTATGGTTTGAAATAATTTAGTTAGTTCCTCAAAATGCTCAATGTGGAGGTTTCATATGATTTTCTCATCTGAATTTCTATTGGATCAATAACGTTTGCTGTTAAATGAAATGTGGTGAAAGATGGCCAGTAAAGTATACTTCAGGGAGAAGTTTCACAAAAGCATAACTCTTTCCCTGGAACAAAGCTCTCTCGAGCACTTAAAACTGGGAAGGAGCGCTGGAGGTGTTAATCAGAAAGGTGACAAGCGTAATGTGGCAGTCTCGTGGGGCACACTGCTGAAGAGGTGCGGATATTGCAAGGAGTCGCTTTTAAGGCCAACAAACAGCTTAACACTGCTGGAAAAAGGATGGAAATTGGGTGGGCAGAAGCTGGGCTCCTCTTCAAAAAGGAAGCCAAAAGATCAAAGAGGAAATGTTAACACTCAGTTAAGGAAGAGATACTAAGGAAAGGTTAAACATTAACCAAGAAACAAAAGATCCCACCATTTCCCCACTACACAAAGAAGACTGGGCATCACCTTTGGTACTAAGAGGAGTGAAGAAAGTCGCTTCTTTAACTGGTGATGCTTTGTTTCCTTTTGATGTTGGGAAGCAGAGTCTGGGTGGCAAACAGAGGTCATCCAGGCTGAAGAGTTAAGCATCCAGCGACCTAGAGGACCGTGAAGGGCTGTACTGGTCCACAGTGGGAGGTGAGTGATGACCCAGGCCATCCAGAGAACTGACTCTCACTTCCGTGCAGGCTCAGGTGCGCTAGAGTCTCCAAGCAGAACCGGAAGCCAGGGCACGGAGGGAAAGTGCCGGGAAACCTGCCTCGGACAAGTGGTTCTGAGTCACAAAGACTAGGTTTCTATATCGAAGAACATCAAAAAATTTTAACAGAAACAACAAGGGAACTTGACATCTTCCGCTTTTTCTCTGTGTCACTTCCCTGGGCCACCACTGCTCACGGAGGCAGGAGAAGCACAGAGGAGTGGACTTCCGGCTCTCTGCCGGAAGGAAGATTATTCTTCTCACCAGCCTGTTTCCGTGCACGGGCTTCCTTCCTTCATTTCAAAGTTCCTTGGCTTGGGGTTTTCTATAACCTCACCTCCATTTGCAAGACTCTGAAACCTACAACCACGGCAGCTCCTTCCAAAAACAATAAAAATATAGTGAGATAAAATCAAGATAGTATTGGAAAGGTCACTTGCCTTTCCTGTCAGTTGTATAGTAGAAGTTAGAAGTACAAGGAGAATTCTTTCGGAGTTCTTAACACTTGGATTTGAGTCCTAGCTCCGCCATTTATGACCTATGTAATCCTGGGGCTCATTATGTAACCTTATTGAGTCTAAATTTTTTTTTAAATAAGTATTTGGGGTTCTAATGCTTGCCCTACTTGTTCCTTTGCTCCTGAACATTTGGAGACTAAGTTATCCACTTGGGGGTCACAAGTTCTCTTCTTGTTTAAAACCTTTAAACTGTAGGACAGGAATGCAGCGCCTATTTAGCATAACTCCTTTTCTACTTATCATAGGTGAACCACCCAAGTTTCCCATTGCTATTCATCTTACTTCCTTCTTCTAAAACTAAAATAAGATGTAAGTCTCGATGACACTACTCTAAGCTCCCCACATCTCCTTCACTGTCCCTTCAGAATTTTTTATCACATTTTCAACTACTTGTCCAGTGTCTGTCTTTCCTGTTAGACTGGAGGTATAATGAGGGAAAAAACCCAGTTTGTATTGTTCACCATCATATATGCAGCACAAGTGCTTAAAACATAGTAGTTAGTCAGTACCCATTGCCTAATTGAATGAATGAATGAATGAATGAATGATTTTAGAAATGAAAGATAGAAAAATCTAAAGCCCCAAAAGGGTGAACAGACTGCTGAAATTTTTTGAAAGTACCTAACATTGACTGCTTTTATTATTTACAGACCATTAGGAGTGATTATCATATTCACTTAGCAGGACTGGGACTCTGGCTGCTTTGATGAAAATCTTAAAGAGATGAGGGAATATTTATCTCAGTGCTCTTGACTTTTTGTCTGACTGTCACTGATGTGGGTCTCTAGTGTCACTTAAAGTTCAGAGCACAGTCTCCATTCGATTATCCCTCTGATACCTAAAGGCCAACTTGGTGACATCTTTAGCATCCTGTTGCCTCAGGTACAATTTTATAGAGGCCCCACTCCTATTACTAACAACCTTAGTGATTCAAAGTTAATTTATCGTCATGATCTATTTATGCCAACAGAGGTCATTAACTCTCCTTTGTGACAAGTTTTGGGTTGGTAATAAGCTATCCATCTGACACATGAACTATCTAAGGAAGTGTATTGGGTAATTTTCTATGCTCTATTAATGTTTTCAGGTTACTGTTTTGGTTGCAAGGAATTAGTGATCCTCCTGTATTCTAGTAAGGACAATCATGAAAACTGTACACACTCCCAGTGGGCTTCTTTGCTCATTGTTTCATGGAGTGTCCTTTAAGCACCTACTATGTACAAGGTTCTGCAGGAATACTAGAAACCATCATGTAGTCCTGGGCCCAGAGTGCCTGTTCCGCTGTCTAGTGAGGAGTGTGGTGGCTCAGTGGACTGACCGTTGTGACACTGTTGATGGATGTTATGCTAAGAGCAGCCTGGCAGACTCTGGAGCACATGGGAGAAGTACGTAAGGCTAGGGAAAGGGGAAATGCCTCAAAGGAATATCTCTATGGAGCAAGTAAGGTTTTATCTTTTGCTATTTTCTTAACCCATGCTGTTCAAATTTTATCTTCCATTACCAAGCAGCTTGTCCAGCTAGTTTTTCTTAAAAAACGCATCCTTTCCTAAGAGGAATTTGGGTATTAGTTGTTGAAACTTTGCTTTAATGGACTACTTCTCATTACTAACAACTTTTTGTGATGCAAAGAGAGGATTTCAGTTGAGCTTAAATAAAGAAACCCTGTGTGTAAGTGTGTTTGTGTGCAGGTGTGCACTTATACGTGCTTAGCACATCAAAACCATGGCAAAATATGGAGGAAGAAGCATGTATTTTTTGAATAATGAGTAGCTTAATTGGTGTGGAGAAGAATATTTCAGATGTACCTGAAGTTATGGTTTTAAAGGTCAGTCTTAGCCCCGTCAAAGCTCCAACTATTAGACTTCGGAGTTTGTTCTTTAAACAGAGGCATTTGGATTTGTTTTTGAATAATGATGTATTATGTTCCCCATTTCATCCACGATATAACTCAAGATCCTTTATACATGAGTATGAAGTCCTTCATCATTTTTTCTGCTTTGTTTTACTGAACTAGTTGTGTCATTAATACACCACTTGGTTTCTGTTTGGGCCTGTATTTGGTATAATCTTGAAGTGGTATGGTAATTAAAAAAAACTTATTCCCCATAGCCAAGAAAGTATTCAAATTATTTATAAATATTCCACAAAACCTCTACAGGAATCCACTCTAACTCTGTCACTGGCCCTCTTCCTTCCTTCTTGATTTTGACAAAACTCATCGACACTTCATAGATACTCTCTCCGCAAACTGCCCAACTGCTAGAGAAAGAAGGGAGCAGTGTGTTCCTGTTTGTGTGTGCATCCCAGTCAGTGTATTTGTGTATTTTTTATTTGTAATCTTTTATAGTGTAATCTTTATTTGATTGGATGATACAGTGCTAGAAACATAAAAAAGACAAAAACACTGTTATTAGGAATAATTGAGAATGGGTGGATGGAATGAATGTCTTAACTCACCTGTGTGACTTGTCATCCAGGTAAGTGGAAGATAGCACAGGAGAGAGAAACAAAGTGGGACGGACTGAAGGTAAGACAAGGACTAACTTGGCATACAAGGAACAATGGGTGAAGTGGAAATGAGCTTTGAAAGTGGTTAATCTAACACTGCTATTGAAACAGAACTGTTTTCAGTAACACTCAGAGACATATGTGGCTATGAATAACCATAACAGAAAGTGAAGACCAGGAGGTTAGACTGACCAGATTTTCCATGTTAGTCAGTGTTTTGGGTTGAAAACAGGTACAGAAGTCTATTGTGCCCTGGTTGCTCAAAATCCATGAACCATGAGAACAGTTGGATTTCCAGGTCCAGACTTTTAAAATTAATCACAAACATGTTATGGAAGGGTCTGAGCAGAATGAATTCTTCATTTATAAGTGACTCAGCAAACATCAAAGTAGCGTAAGGTTTGCATTTTTCCAATAATTTTTTTCTCTAATCTAAAATGTTTTATTCTACTGGCTGACATGGACTTAAAAGTGCCAGAAAAAATACAGGTGATAACAAATTATTTTTTAGTGTAAGAATGCTGCAAATGTTTCATGGCATGTACTTATACTACAAACTGTACGTTGTTTATCTGAAATTAAAATTTAACTGGTTTCCTGTGCTTTTATTTCTAAATCTTGAAATCATACATATGTTATGTGTATATTTCACAGATAAAAGTTTATAGTACTTAATAAAGCAATTTACATGCCCCATCAGGTTTTTGCTTAAAATAAATTTTAAATAACTTCTCTCAGCTCTCAGCATACATACTTAAACACTGAACAAGGGAGAATAAGTCTTCAACCGATCCTAAGTTGTTTTAGTGAAAATGTTTGGTTTCTTTTTTAATGCTTTTTCTTTGCTTAATGTCAAAATGTATGCTTTAGAATTCTTCATTTTCTATAATATTTTAAAGACAGTAACAATAACTCAATAAACATTAATAACACAATAAAAATTTACTTTTAAATAATCTAATTTTCTGAGCTATTCACCATTACTCAAAGCTGCTATCTTCAAACAATTCCATAACATGAAAAAACAAACCCCAAAAAAGCAACCAGACAACTCCACTGAAATAGTCTGTGTCTGAGGGAGTTTTAAAAGGTATGGTTTGTCTTAAGGATAGGTTTGGTCTATTATTTAAACCTGTGACTTAAATAAATAAAATATATTAATGTGAAATTCTTCAGATTGATACATTTCTGAGGAAAATATTCCCAACTGGAACTTCAGCTTTGAGTAGAGAG
Organism: Heterocephalus glaber; assembly: GCF_000247695.1. The sequence continues at coordinate 13,753,559 of NW_004624763.1, read as the reverse complement.
TAATTCAATGTCCTCCTGTAATTTCTTATCGTTGGAGGGCTAAACAATTTCACCAGGAAACAGTTCAGAGTAAATGCAATTTCTCCCCATGTCTGAGTCTAAGGCTCAACAGATTAGTTTCAAAAATGGCAGGGCAACATGTGAAACAAGGCATGAGGAGAATTTCAACCACCTATGCATGGTAAAAAGAAGACACAGTTAGATAGATACCTTTGCTTTGGAACATTTACAAAGTTATTATGTTTTGGGGATGTAGAATAATTATAAGAATTACAAAATGAAATTTGCTTCTTTAATTTGATAAATCTTCCTACATGTAGAAAGGAATTAATTTTTTAAAGCCACAGTAAGCCTGTGCATAATTAGAAGGGAAGTCTGTTATTTGTGTGACAGAATTATAGGGCAAAAATGATATTCATTTCATTTCCTATCTCTAGGCTGGAAGGTAGGAGAGTTGTTAGAGAGAAGTCTCAACATTTTCAGTAAGAAAAATATATGTAATAGCTAAGACTGTTCTTTGGAAAAAGCTTTTCCAGAAGCTCACAGTATAGTGCTTTCATAATTGAAAAATGTTAATTATGTCTTTTTCTGATTATCTTTCACTGTTATGAAGACACTTTTCTGACTTGGAGAGTGACAGGAAGATGATTAGATTAGCAGCTGTGAGTTAAGGTAGGCATGCAAGATGTACTTATAAAATGAATGAAGGAATAATTACACCAAATAAAGAGAAATTCCACCATTTTGAGCTCCTTCTTTTAAAGAGATTTGAGTAAGTGAGTAAACAACTTGAATAGAGAAGTGAGAGTGAGGGAACACTTTGAAGAAAAATATATTTTGGCTTGTGGGACTTAGCTTTTCTAAGGAATGTGTTCAAGTTATGTCTAAGATATTAAATAGCTCAGGAAAATAGAGGGGTTTACTTTTAGAAACTAAGGTAGAAAATGGAAGAATGAGAAAATAGCCTTGCAAAGGAACAGAGATATCTAAGGTGAAATGTTTATCAAGTTTCTATTGTATGGAGAAAATTATTTTCTGTACTTCCCTATGAAATTTTCCACAAAATACTTGAATTTTTTGGGTTTAATATGGTGGGATTGACTCTATCCTGGGGATTGGTTACAAGGTGGGCACTGCACAAGAATGGTCCTCTGTGTCCATGGAAACCATACACATCTGGATATTAGGCAAAATTCTTTATTCATTTCCTTGCTCAGAATTCTTCAATTGCTACTGATAATCCTTAGCAGTGATTTTTCAAGTCAGTTGGAAAGGAGGAGATGCTGTATCAATCATCTGAGGCATTTTCCAAAACACATATGGTAACCATGTGTATTTGGAAAAGGGGTACTATATGATTCTCCTATTTTCTCCCTAGAGCCTTTATTCATTTATGAATGACTGGTCTATGGAATAAAACTCAAACTTGCATAGTATACAAAGCTGTAAAGATGTGGTTTGTATTTTTCTTTTCAAATTTATTTGGTTATTCCTTCTCCAGTCTCTATACTTAAAACTTACATGTTTTGTGTCCCAATCATCCTTTTTCTTTGCATTTGCTAATGCTGCTGTCTTCTCTACTACTTCTACTCTTACTCGTCAAAGTCCACTATACTGCTAGTATCACCTCCTTACTCCTGGAATGGTTTGTTTGTAACTAGTGATGCATACTTAAATGTCTGTTTTTGTCTAAGCTATGATATCTTTCAGGATTGGAGCCATCTGTATCTTTGTATGCTCAAGGGACATTGTAAAGTCAAGCACATAGTGGGTTCTCAATAAAATTTGTTAATGAATAAAGAAAGTAAAGAATAGAGCTTGGGGTTGATGGGATAGTGGTATTGGCAGATATGTCAACATCTCTTGCCCATTTTATTTCCAAGGAAGCACCAGAGATAAGCATATTTGTGAATGCTTGCTGTTTTTTCCAACAACTAATTTTATAGGTCCATATGGGATAAATTATCTGATAAAGTGTTTTTTGTTGTTTGTATAGCCCAGAACCTGATAATTTGGCTGACATATATTTTCCTTTTTAAAAGAAAAGCAAAATTGCTTTTAAATATGGAAACCACACATAATCCTAGAATGAGGACATTAAAGCACCACAGAGAGAAGACTTTGCTTGGAAAATTCTTGAATCCACCTCTTTCTGCCATAAAGAACATGCACATTGATATGTAGATGGTGGAGGAAATAGGGTAGAGAGATGAAAAATTAATTGACATACTATCTTTACCTACTGTTGTGAATGACCCAATGGGAAAAAAGAAAGAGAGAAAGTATGGTGGGAAGGAAAAGGGAGGAACGTGGAATGGCATCTTTGAGTCGCCTAAAGGGAAGAAAGAATAAGGAATAAGTTTGTGTGAGGGAGGAAGGAGGCATCTGGTTGATGGTGAGGGTTTCACCCCAAAGTCTAACTTTAACGAGGAAGTGCAGGAATATCCTGAGGCCGGAATCAAGACTCCACATTCTCCAGCCATGTTGACCTCATGAGGAGGTCGTAAGTAAGCAGAAAGGGCCCTCATATTGGCAGCTTAGGTCTGCAAGTTGAAGAATCCAAGTTATATTTTGCTCTGGGATAAGAAGCTCTGCCACCTGTGTCCATAAAGAGTGCTCACTGAGAAATTACTGTTGAGGAGTGTGACAGTGGCATTTTCCTCAGTCACTCAATGGATTTGTTGCTTTGATTTTTATTTTGTAGTAGAAGAAAGCTTTACTGTGCTATTAATTCGGTGCTTTTAGGCAAATTAATCAGGTGACATTACATCTTCCAGGAGAGGATAAAGATGGCAACACCAATTCTTGTATAATTATGCCCATCAAGAATGTAGAAGAATGTACAAGAAGTAGACAAGAATGTGAAGACAACTGCAGCTCTAGATTTAACACGAGTAACTCGTGGGTACCTCTGGTAAATAGATAAGATTGTTCTTTTTTTCTAACATAGTGACAGTGGTCAGGACTTCATAAGCATCTACTGGCCACTGCTGACTGCATCCCAGGAAAGATAACGATAGGAAGACTCAGCAAGCATCTAAGCTGGTGCCTTAGGTCTTCTAATTACGATATTACATGAAATAAGACCTTACTTTGTATCCACAGCGGAGGAAGTGGGACATATAGGTTGCAGTCATCGATATTAGACAACTGTTCTCTGTGAAGCTCACTGTGCCCCGCACATGTAACAAGACACTGAAAAGTTAAAATCTCATTTTTTGTATTAATAGAATATACGTCACATTCTGCATTCACCTGAATACCTTGTGGATGTAGTGAAGTTGATAAAATATATATAATAGCACTATTGCTCAAGTCAAAAAATGAAAATTTGTCATGTTTATATATATATATTTATGAAAGAGTTTAAAACCATTTAAACAGTTATATTTTGTTTATTATTGTTTTGATCTATAACACTGGAAGCCACGATGAATTGAAGAGTCTGAGGACTAAACAATCATTTAATAATAATAGTTTCCAATACAGAATTCTGAATTGTAACTATATGAAGGTATATTCCTTTTTGAAATATTTATGATATCTTCAAAACTGAAAAATAACCAGTTTTTTTGTAATGTTAATTTTGATCACAGAAGTTCATTCTTTAAAATGCGGAAGAGGCTGTAAACCTATCTGTATGCAACTGTATAGAACCAAAGGTTGCAAAAGTGGTATTCATTCCTCTTCTTGCTATGTTCACCAGCTGGAAGAAAGATTATCAGATGTGGAGTCCAAAACTTGAGCTCTGGTCCTGGTCCAGTTTATAAGTATTTGTGCAAACTTTTTGGCAAGCCACTCTTTTTTAAGGTTTCAGCTTTCTTTTATGTAAAATGAATGGATTGAACTCAAAATCTCTAAGTTTCCTTTTAACATTAATGGTTCAAATATGTGATTCTGTCCATTTTCCCCTGTTGCATTTGTTATTGCAAAGTGGCTAAAGTCCAGAGAGGGTCAATGCTTAGCTAGACTCAACAAATATTTTTTGATGTACTGTATTTCATTTGCCAGGAAGAACAATAGGCTTCCATTAAATAAGCAAATCAGTAAGTGGAGACCAGTTCATTATACAGAGGCATGATCTACACATTTGCTGAAGAGTCTCAGATGCTAACAGGTCATAGAAAAACTAACTGTCCCAGGAAATATTTCTATATATATAGCCAGAATTTCTTTTTTTCTTTCTTTTTTTTTTTTTGATACCATGGATCAAACTCGGGTCCTTGAGCTTGCGCAGCAGGCGGCGAAACCACTGAGCTAAATCCTATATCCAGGATTTCATTGATTTGCTTTACGTATTGCTACTTTCATAAATTCTAGGATTGTAGAAATCAATCCAAAAACTAATCAACAAAAAAATTCTATTGATAGGAGTCGAAACACTTTAGGGTTGAATTTTCTAAGCTATCTTCCAGACATTTGAATAGGGAGTATATGAAAGACAAGAATATGAAAGAAAATTGTCTCATAACATCTTTGGAAATGACTCATTTTACCATCCCTTCTCAATTCTTCTCAGTCAGGCTAATATCTTTAACTTAGAATGCATCTTAGTGATTTTTAGAAGCAAATTCATTAAACCAACAAAGAGTTAGAAATATTTTCATTATCTGTTCATGAATATAACAACACAAGCTCAATTTGATACTTTCTTGCATTACGTATTATCATAAAGGAACTTAACCACATTTTCAAAAACTGTTATTAACTTTATTCAAGAAGCCCATGGGCATTTAGGAACAAAACAAAAGCAGCCTTGGACTTTAGTCAAATTACACAAAGAAGTTAAACTTAGGGATAAATGTCTTTATTGTGTTTGTTTATTTTTGTTCCTTTTTAAAACAGTGAATTGTGCCTTTCATTATAAAAGAATGCACACCATTGTGGCTTCATATATAATGCTAATTAGTTATCCATCTATGTGTGTATATGCCCACACCAAATGCTTTTTGATGTACAGAATCAGAGTTGCTTGGAACTTTTACATAAAAAGCTTAAGACCACCCAACTTGAACTAGTAATTACTTCAGCAAATAGTAGTATGCTTTTGTTTAGGAAATGTGCATTTGAGAGTATGCATTTTAGTGTGTTTCTAAAATGATGATTCTCTTATTCATTCTCTAAAAAGTAATGCAAGCTTTGGTGTGAAACTCTGAATTTGACTCCCAAACAAACATCTCATGTAATAAAAAAGATAGCCCGTACCTTACAAAGATGGTACAAGTCCTACCTTCAAAGCTGTACTTTGTATGCAAGCTACCTTCTACTTAACTGGGGTGATCAGGGAAGAACTGCTCCCCATAATAGGCACACCCACTGCAATTACAAGATTAAAAAGACTCACTTTATCTAGAGGAGAATGTAGTTTAGACAACTCTTACCTATTTATAGCTGTATTTGTAGTTATGTTGCCCTTAGAGAACTTGTACTGTCTACTTCTCTCTCTGTATATTTTTGAAAGGATGCCAGATATATGTTCATACAAGAAAGGGACCTGGAGCTAGAGAGGAAGAAATACAGTCCTAACCTCTGAACAGTGACCATATCAAAAAAGTTTATGAAACATAATGTATTTGAATGCTGTTAAGATCGGAAAAAATTTAAAAATATCAAAAATATATTTTACTCAATTTCCTAAATGTATTTTGTTTATTCACTTGCTCAAATAACTTCATGCCCTTCTTTTATGCATGATTTCATTGTGGCTTTTGGTTGAATGACATTTGCATGTTTAGTCAGTCTATTTTGGTGTGGATTTATTTCAGGGATGGGTAGCGGGAAAAGAACAAGGAAAGGCGTATAGGCAGATATGGCTTCCACTGTGATTGTACAACATGCTTGGTACTGAATTACAGAAGAGAATTATCAATGGTAGAGGAAAAATTTCCTTTACATTCACCAAAATTTTTCTGAAAAACAAATAGGACAAAAATGGAGAAAATGATATCTTCAGTAACACGTAGGGGTAGCTCAAATTCCAACACCCAACATGAAAAACATAGTTGCTAACACCGTATCATTAAATTTGAATGTGAAGGAAGGGAGATATGAAGAGTTGACAGGTTTTTTTTCTCCTCAAACCTAAAACAAGAAAAATATTTTTCTAAGATTATCTTTAAAAGTCTACAAGGATCTATGTATAAGAAAAATAAAATCTAAGTATATGAGTGACCTGAAAGATCCAGGAAAACGAATCCTGTAGAACCCAGTTGTAACTCTGAATAGAAAAATGGCGGTCCCAGAAGAGACAACACGCTTGGAGCTGGCACATCATTTTCTCTGAATAGTCAGTGTCTGAACAGTGAGCGAGGTCTCTGAAAAGTCAAGGTAGTTAACAATGGGAAACCCTGAATTATAAGTGAATTCGCTTTTTACTTTCCTTATAAAAATTTGATACACCTCAGAGAACTTTTCAATTTCATTTTTGCCCTCTGGGGAAAGGGCTGTACACACTCCTGCTAATAGTCCAGTCTCCATGACAGCCACACGGCTTCCATCCCAACTGGGGGCCAGTGGTACAGATATTTGGTGAGGTATAGTGTTTTCTGCCCCCTTGACATTCTTTTAGCAGAAGGAAATGGAGAAGGGAGGAAGAGGGAGTTAGCGCCAATGTCCAACGAGTGCTTGTGATGTAAGTGGTTCCAACTGAGATACACTGACCTCTTTGGAGAAAAGCAAAGCAAAAGGGGAACAGAGGGAAAAAAGAAACAGTAGTTTTGGTGAAAAAATTTTGAAACAGAAGGATTGGGAGATCCTGGATCAGCGTCGTAATACACACTTGCGTGGGCTCTCTTGCTGCATTACGCTCAAACATATGCATTAATCATGAGGGAAAAAGTGTGAGTATTATGCATTTGCTGTCTTGGTCCTTTGGATCTCAACTATGCTCAGCCCTTCCAAACTGGCTCTTGTATTTCCCAGGACTGAAACCCCCAAAATTACATTTCACCAACTCACTTGTCTGTTGGGTTTCCGTTAGGATCTTCCAGTAGGAGGTACTGACAGGAGGTAAAAAGGCAAGAGGAAAGAAGTCATTTCCTCATGTTATTTTTGTCCTGGTAAGTGTCACTCTGCAGGTAACTGGTCCTCATGCAGCAAAGGTGTTTGTAGGAGCTGTACTGGCAGGGGCAGGGGGCCTGAAGTTGCGGAAGTGGCAGAGCTGCTCCAGCGGTCTTAGGGGTAGGCACAGTTATGGGCTCCTTGTGACACTATGTTGTCCTGTATGCTTCACGAGACCAGTGGCTGGGGTGGCTTCCTCTAGTTCCTGGTCTCTGTGGAGCATTGCTACCATTCATTGAGCCCTTCTAATACAAGAACATTGTTATCTGTTTGAAATATGTACAGTGGTCTTCTCTGGGTACTACCTAACTGCAAAGCAGTAAAATAACAGAAGCAAAGAACATAAGGAAAAGGGCAGAAAAGGCACATAAGGAATTAAAATATACAGTATGAAAGGATTTATTCATGGACACAGAAGCTATTATCTTGTAAAAAATATTACATATTCTTAAACTGTAGATGATGAAATTTACTTTAAATTTAACAGCTCAAAGAGATAGAAGAATTCAAGGATGAAGGAACTACAATAAAAATATTTTTTAAAATGGAAAGAAAAAGTAGTGGCAGAATTTAAGAAGGAAACAGAAAGGAAACATAAACCAAGGCAGAAAGAAAATACTATTTGATATAGTAAAATGAGCACAACTAAAGATTGGCAAGAGAATTCACATGAAACAACACTTAAAAGGAGAAAAAAAATGATAGAAATGATATCAATATGGCAAATAAATTAGAAACTATAATTGGTTAAAAAAGGCCGTAGAAAAAATACACAGATAACAATGAAAGTGTCTCAGAGAAAATATTCTTGAAATGAAGGAGAACTTGAATCTGCAGAATAAAAGGAAGCCAAGACATAGTGTGTAAAGTTATTTAATTTTAGTAAAAAAGAAAGAATTATACGGAAAAAACCCAAAACAGATCAATAGGAAAAACTTAAAGTAATCCACATGTGCAGTACTCAGTAGCACAAGATACCAGAGTAACCCATATAAATTTTTTAGAGGAGGAAAAAGTTTCACCAAAGAATTTTCTATTGTTTTTGCACACAGGCATAAAGAGTAAGAGTCAAGTGATTTCAAATGTAGGAATTAAAAGCCTTTCTGCATCTTTTTTGAAAAGAATTGACAATAAAATCCTTCAACCAATAGATGAATGAATGAATCTAGAAAAGGAGAAGCCATAGAGATTGAACTAGTGGAGTTGATTGAATTTATGTAAGTATTAACTAAAAATTTACTACACTAGTATTATTAAGTTGTCATCACTGAAGTACAAGGAGGCCCTAAGCTTTCACTTGTATAAGCATAAACACCTTATAATATACTTTATAATTTAATACAAGCAGAAACTTTTAGGAAGAAAAGTTAGAGAAAGTACATATGTTACATATGTACAGCAGAAATCTAAAAGAAACTATGGGCTTGGATATGTGATTTTAAATTAATACCTGTAGTGGATTGACTAACAGTCAACTTGTAATGCCCAGGTGAACTGAGTCAGTGTGGTCTGGGCGTGGAGGATCCACCTGAAAATTGTTACCAATAGCCACAAAAAGAAAACTGGAGGGGAAGATCTTGCCCTGTTGATTTTCTAGGAGAAGCTTGCTGCAGATGGTTTTCCTGATGTGAACTAGGCTGCTCCCTTCAGAGGAGGAGCTCAGGGCCTTGCTGTCACTGGGAATGGCTGCTGTTTTCATCAGGGGAGCTCTGATCTTCACCATGAGCATCTCTTCCTGGCTCCAATGTGGATCCCTCAGTCTGCTCGCACAAATTCTTCATCTCACCAGCGTAGGTTTTCTGGCTTCTACCATTGGCCTTTGAGCCTTTCAGCTGCAGATCCTCAATATGGACCAGCATGAGACAGTGCTGTGGGCTCTAGGCCACTGGCTGGACTTGAGGAGGACTTGTCCAGGAAACTGCTGGGATCCAGGCCCTCAGCTGAATCCTCTGAGCTTCTAGTGTGCAGTTAATCTCTCTCACTCCTTTGCATTTGACTCTTTGGGTAATTATCAAAAAGTAATGTTAGAAATTATATGTTCAGTATTTAGTGTATTCCCTTGTCAAATCCTGCTGACTACAACAAAATCGTGTATTTATATAATATTTTATTAATATCAATCACATAGTTTTATATGATCTACTACCTATAAGGCTTTGTTTAAAAAGAGTAGTTTTCATAATAAATACACGATTATCTAAATCAAAATAATGAGGGCTTTTCATCTCTTCAGAGGGAAGATTTTTCTAAAACATAAGAAGGAAGAGTTAACATTTCAAGACCTCCTTGTAGGTAATTTAAGTTTAATAATAAATTGAGCCCATAGGAGAAAATATCAAAAGAAAGTAAAACAAGAATCATCCACTCTAGGGCTTTATTTTTTATCTTTTCACCTTGGTATATAGCAAAACCATAAGCAAATCTGTAAGATCAGGCCCGAGAGTTAGGCACACAATTTTAACGACTGGAGCACACAAGGAGGCACCAAATGAGCCCTCACAACAACTCCGTGATAGAAACCGTTTCATGTTCCAGGGCTCCTGCTGGGAGGACATTCTTTGCATTTTGTTCGTTTGGGCTGTGTTATATGATGTTCTGCTAATGAGTGGAATAAATGTATCTATGTGGTAAAAACCAAACCAAGAATTCTTAAATCTTTAATTATTTAGGGGAGTACTGCACATGAAAGACTGGGCGCCTTTTCCCTTAAAACCCACAATGTTGATGGGTTTAATACTAAAATCTAAATATTTTTTTCAAGGCAAATCTAAACAATCAAACAAAGTGCATATTTTACATGCTCAGAGGGCTTACATTTATGTGCACATGAGTGCACGAGTGTGCGCACACACACACACACACCCAAGGAGCAAACCCCAATGCTTTAAATTGCTTTTGCCACCCTCTGCTCACACCCACTAGCATAAAAATTAAGAACTTTGGGAAACATTTAGTTTATAAATTGACCTAATTTTAAAAATAATACATGAATAAAAAATTTTAATTAAGTGATTATTCTTACAGGCCGGAAAATTAATCAACACTATAAGAAGAATGAGAATTTTGTATGCTATAATCCCAAGGCTAACAGGGTTTTAGGTGAACAGAAGTGATCCCAAAGAAATGTATTTAATTTCTCTCATCAAAAGTCCAATCATTGAGTTGCACAGAATGAAACATAATTACATTTCTATAGTTATAACAGCTAACAGTCAAAATGTAGTATGTTCCTTGAAATACGTAGAAAAGTATTACATTAACACTGTAGTACTTCAGACGTTTTTAAACTTTTTATTTCATTTATTATAAATGTTCATTATAGGTTATTCAGGAAAAAGAATTAGAAATAAAAATGCATTTTATTAAGATAAAAATCATTGTAAGTCACAAATAAGATTTTATTTATTGAGCGAAATCACTTAGAGGATATGTCGTAGTTCAATTGGAGAGAAATTAGGCTTCTTAAAGTCTTTTTTTTTCTTTTAAACTGCTTCACTCTAAATACCTCTGCTTGTATGTGAATATGTGCATGTGCATTCTTAGGTATTCAAGTGTTAATGTATACAACAATTGACAGCCATAGGGACCCTAACATTCACTAACCTCCAAATTTAATTTGGCGGGTGACACATAAAGAAACTTACATGCAGAGAAAAATGTCCTGATTTTGTTTTGTTTTGTTTTATAGCACTCAGCTTTGTTTTCAAGCTATCTGCAGTGGTATCCAAGTAAATATGCTAAACATATCCTTGACCATCTTTAGCTGTTTCTTCATTTATGTAACACTACTGAGTTTTAAGAAAAAGATTTCCTGTTGAACTGAGAATTTTCTCTTTGCCAATTCTGTTTAAGCAAATTAGTATTTGTCACTATCCAATCATACTTGATGACTGACATATTGCAATAGTCCACTGTCTACAATTGTATAATTGAATGTAAAACACTGAGGCTTAGACCTTACCCTGGAGAAAGGAGACATATTTGAATATTTCATCACAAGAGGGTGGAACCATGTTAACTTTTTATTTCATGTAAACACAGTCATAATACCATTTAGAAAATATATGGAAAGTGAAAGCTAGAAAGAATCTCAAACGTGCTTTGAAAATATTAGTTTAAATTCTAAAATGTAAAACATCAGTGTAGTCAATCAAAACATGTGATCTGATTTTCACTTCCTGTACTTTCTCCACTGAGAGACTCTATCAGTAGAGATAGGCCGGACCAGGATTGACAGACCATCGACTCACACAAAACCTACTTTATCGACATTGACAGTTTTGTAAATAAAGCTTATTGAATGTACTTATGCATATTCCTGCACACCCCCCTTCAATTCACATATAGCGGCAAGGTTGAGTAATTTCCACCAAGATCTTTTGACCTATGCAGCCAAAAATACTTATTATCTGGCCCTTCACACAAAATGTGTGGCCCCTTCCTGATCTAAACTACACGGTAATAATTAACAGTGTCCTAACTGCTCTGTCTGAGCATAAGGACTTTTACTTCTCACTGATGGAGGATGACATATGTGCATTGCTATGATTGTTAGAGTTAGGGTGCACCTTGCCACATGGTTCCAAGGGCAAGGGACTTGTAGACGTTTTACTTAGACATTCTATGTCAATTTCACTCATTTTTCTTTGGCCTAAGCAAGGCACATAACTATGCTTGCCTTTATGCTTCACAGGAAAACAAAACACTGCAATGCTTGTATGTGGAAGGGACATTAGGACACGTGCAAAATAGTCTTAACAGATATCAAAGGTAGATTATCTTATGATTGGAAGGGTAGGTATCACAATCTTAAATTATTGAGCTAGCAATAATAATCTGGCTTGGAAAGCTAAGCATGAAACATAAGTTTACAATAAAATTGTAATGTGTGGAGCAGTCATAAAATAAAATCTATTATTCACATTGCAAGCAAAGAATTTAAATGCATCTATAATATATATGTATAATAAGATAATATATCTTAATTATTAATGCACATCTGTAATGATTATACAATCAATACTGTAAATTATAAAGTGGTGATTAAAGATGTTGCATAAAATATTTAAGCCATCTGGTGGTTATTGCTATTTCATAATTGTTTAAAACTTTAATGAAGGCTGGAATAGTTTTCTAGATCTATATAGTGTACCATGGATAATAAACTAGACAAAAGTTAGAGAGCCAAGTTGTTAATTTTGCTTACAAGCATACATTTTAATGTCTTGCAAATTTTCAATGCCATTAATGTAGTAAACTATAAAGATCTATTCTATTTTTATAACATAAGAAAAATAATCCATTTAGCTAATTTTTATACATAATTTTAAAGCACAAAGGGAAAGCTGATTACTGTTTAAAATCCTGTGCATTACCTCTGTTCATCAATAAATTGTTAAAATGAATATTGAAAATAGGCTATTTATGTTCATTCTCTCATTCATTCAAGAGTAAACATTATAGTGAAAGAGCATGTCTCTCTCTATATATAGATTGCAACTTCATAGAAAATAACTTTCCTTCCTCACCTTATGACTGCTCAACCAACCCTCTTTTGGTCTTATTAATACTCAGCCCTTGAATGAAATTTTGAGAGGCATCTGCTACTGTCCTGGTCACTTTTTGGGGGGGGTGGTGGTGCTGGGGATCGAACTTGGGACCTTGCGCTTGCAAGACAAGCAATAGCACCACTGAGCTAAATCCTCAGCCCATGGCCTAGTCCCTTTCACACAATAAGAAATCTCCTGCCATCTGCAGTCCCCAAAAGTCTGTGTAGCTATTGTTTTCAATCTCATGTGACAATAGATCTCTGCGCTCAATAGGACATGAACGTTTCCTCTGCTAGGTGCTGCTTCAGCCTGGAACCTGTAGTGTTTTGGAAAGAGATTTTTTGGGGGTGCATTTTAGTTTTTTTGTCTTTCCTCTTCCACCTTCTCACCACTAGACTGCTACTGCTTTTATTTTCAGAACTAGAGGGGGTCAAGAGTAGGAAGGAGATGTGAGAGATGGGGAATTTTTCACTTAATTCATTCTCTCATAAATCACTCATTACTTTTGCCAACCTTCCCTTCTCAAATAGCCATTCAAAGTTTTTGCAGTATGGATTCTTCACCTTCTCTCATTGGGCACCATGCCATGTGCATCAGGGGTCTACCTTGAATGTTAGGGTCACTGTTTCTAAAAGTCCTCGTGGACTGGAAAACAGTTCCATTCTGGCTACCTTCATGTAGGCCTACTTGTGACCTGCAATAAACATTCTGTTGCAATTATGCTCGCTCCCTATACCGCCCAGTTTGAGAGCCACAGCTTCGTGCAGTTTAATTTCTCTAGTGTGCTTCAAACAGTAGTGTTGTTGCCCAAACCATAGGAAGTGTTTATCAATCACATCAGCAGTGTCCTTTGGGCTCTTCTCCAAGGCTTAATGTGAGAAGAAAGAACTCTTTCTCGTGCCTTTTTCTCTTCTATTGTTTTGTTTAGGCTTTTCATATGGCTAATGTGTATGGGTTAAACATTTCTCTTTGTGTTGATGGTGTAACAAATCACACGGAGGCAGGCTTACTTGCAAATCTTGATATTTTGTTCTAGGTATTAGGTAGCATCAAATATATAGAGAATCTCATGACAACATGTGTATATGTAATGCATAGCTATGTATACTTATCATATGGGATTATATTAAGCAGAAGAAAATACCGAACAAGCCCATCCATCCATATAAATGATGGAGAACAGAGTGACAATTAGTAAACATGATGCCAGTTAAATTGCAGTTCCACTAGTGTTATTAAAAAAAGTAGGAGGAAGATTTAGAATTCATTATGGTGGTCCTAGATTCAGTTGTCAGAAATGGTTTTTCAGTAAGTCACAAATGAGCTCATTTAAGGGCACGTACACATTAACATAGAATTAATGGAGGACATGGAGTGTTAGAAGATTCAGAATATTTCAGATTTACAGAATGAGAACAGAACTCAGAGTTCTGGGGAACCCGAGGGAGGCCAGTATTATGGGAGTAATGAGTAAAAAGGAAAATAAGGATAAATAAAATACTAAGTGTTTAATACCAATTTTTTTGCTGGGGAATTTAGCAAATGCTTTACTACTTAGATTCTATTTTAATCTAACCAGGTGTTTATCAAGTATATTCTTAGATTAAATTCATGTTTTAGGTGGGAAAATGAAGACAAAAATAGAGGGGTTAGTAATGTATAACATTCCTAACAGGATTCACACACTTTAATAAGATTATTCACGTTCCTGTGGTACATGCAGCTAACCAGATTTCTACTTATAATGCTTCATATAAAAATAGAGAACGATAAGAAATAGCAGATGAAAAAAACATAGTCTTCTCTGGGACATGGTCTGTTGGCCATCACTAGTCTCATGATCCCAGAAGTACAGTCATCTCATCTTTATTTGGGTTCAAAGGAAGCAGCGTGTGAGATGAGGGATTTGAACAGGGCATTTATTTGGGGGGGGGGTGGTGATAGGAGAGACAGGAGTGAGAGAAGCATAAGAACGTGATGATGAAATTAATTAAATCCCTATTGGTTATATTTCTTTTGAAACACAATCTGAATCCTTATAAATTATTTCACAGAGAGTATTCTCAGGAAATAATTTGTGAGCCCAAAATGGTATTTGCATGGACATCAGAATTCAAATTTATTTTTAACTGAAATGTTTTCATCTGTATTACTTTGAAAAATGTTGAACACATTACCACAAGTAATGACATGTTTTCTTGGCGAATGCTATACCTGTGAATGCCCTGGGGGGAACATACTGTTTCTTTAGTATTTATAATGTAAACAAAGCTCAGTGTAAATGAAAGCATCAATAAAACCTTTTCTCTACATTTTGACTTCATAAGTAATAATTGGGAAGGTCCATTTTTCTGAGTCTCTTTAACCAAACTATATGATTTAATTTGCATGTATTTCCCTGGCATGTGGTTCCGATGTAGATGAATGAAGCAGTCGGTTGGATTAGAATTCATAGATGAGTATCCGTCAAAACTCAAGCCTACCCGTATCATCTCTAATTAGTTGTTTGTGGCCCAGAGTTGAGTAAACGGAGATATTAGATGTGAAGGTGGGTTAGTTTTTAAGTTGTTGAGGTGAAATGTAAATGAATGCATGTTTAGCCAAGTGTAAGGCATATACACAGCAATCAATCAAGAAATACTCACCGAATATTTACCACAAGTCCACAGTTCTGATAAGAGTTATGACACGTTTCTAAACAGTGATAAATGGACAGCACTCTGAAAGAAATCGTAACACAGTTAGGGAAATAAAACTCCTGAAATATTGAAATGCCTATATGTGATACTAGTACAGTGCTACCACTAGTGTTATTTCTAGCACTGTCACCATATTACAGGAGCAGTGGTAGTAATGTTAGTAGTAATATACAATACTGTGCTATTGAATCTTTACTCTGTCCTAGGAATTGTACTGAACATTAACCTTCACTTATTCTCATAACAAACATGAATTATTTTTCTTATTATCAATCCTGTTATACAGAAGAATAGTGTCAAAAGTAAGTTAAAGTCAGATACCTAAGAATGGGAGTAGGTAGGAGTTGAATTCAAGGAATATGACTGTGTATGACTTTTCAGCACTATGCTACCATAAGTTCTAATTTTTGAGTCAATGTGCAATATTCATAAATGGATTTTCTGGACAAAGGAAAGCCAATCCTTTAAGTGCTAAGCTTTTTAAAAAATGAAGTACTTTTGGATTATGGCATTTCTAATATGACTTACTTTATTTCTTAAAAAATATGGAAGGTAGTTTAATGTTTTGCTGTTAATTTGAAAGATAATAATTACCTTGTGCTGTAGATTGTGGTAGTTTCTCTTCTTTTTTGCAGGTATTTAGAATGTGCTTCTCCGCAGTCTGAGCCCTGGTCCACCGTCCTCTCTTGCATTTGAAGCTTCACCCTGACCAAGACCTCACAAGTCAGCTACAATGTTCAAAGTGTCTGAGATTGGTCAAAAACCCCCCTCTCTGGCAAGGCCATCTGTGCTAAGATCATTTCCCCTATTTAAATATTTAAAAATATGCACTTACATGTCTTATATTTCCTTCTATCCAAAGATAAAGCCATTTAAGAGGTTTGGTGGTTTGGTTGGTTTATGACAGGAAGATGAGAACCAAAATGTGGAAGATATGCTAAAAATAATTTAATTAAAAGCGCATAAATTTTGTTTATCTCCATCAATATATTTATTATTTGCTGAGTCTTAATTATGTATCAGGCACATAGTATGTAGTAAGTGCTTGGCAAGAATCATCACTACTTTCTTTAACAGTCCTGTAAAGTAGATGATCATAGATGGCTTGAGATCCTGGGAGATCTAGTAGCAATCTATGTTTTTATTATTAAAGTTATTTATACATTTGAGAGATGCAAATGAAAATGACACTGAGAGTCCACCTCACCCCAGAAAGAATGGCTGCTATCATGAAATCAACCAATAACAAATGTTGGCGGGGGTGTGGGGAAAGAAGAACCCTGCTCCACTGCTGGTGGGAGTGTAGACTGGTGCAACCACTGTGGAAATCAGTATGGAGATACCTCAAAGAACTAGGACTAGAGGTCCCATTTGACCCAGCTATTCCCCTGCTGGGGATCTTCCCCAAAGAATTAAAAGAATCATACCACAGTGATATATGTGCACCCATGTTCATAGCAGCACAATTTGTGATAGCTAAAACTTGGAAACAGCCCAAATGCCTGTCAACTGGAGACTGGATCAAGAAAACGTGTTTTTTTTTTTTTACAAAATGAAGTACCACTCAGCCATAAAAAATGAGAAATTAAAGACATTTATAGCTAAATGGATGCACATTGAGGCAATAGTCTTAAGTGAAATAAACAGGACACACATGTGTAAATACTGAATAGTTTCTCTAGTGTGAGAAAATGATAGTGTAAATAAGGACTAAAAGGTATAATAGATAATGTGAAATAGGAAGAAAAGGGGCAAAGGGGAAGGGGAAGTGGGAGGGGTAGGGGAAAGGAAAGAAGGGAATGCGATTAATATGAGAAAATGGAAAAATGGAAACAAAGTCTTTGTAAGTAGGGAGGGATGGAGGGACTGAAGGGAGGGCAGGGGAAGGGGGAAAAATGAGAAGCAAGAGAGACTATATAAAGGTGCAGATTCCCAATGATGAATGCCATTATATTGTATACCTAAAATGTACCAATAAAATAAAATTTAAAAGTTAAAAAAAGTTATTTTTATAACTCATAAATACCCAACCCAGCCTGACAATTCACTAGCTCTTTTAGTGCTGTGTTGGTTACATATGAAAATTTAGTTATTTTAGCTGGGTGTGGTGTTGCCTGCCTATAATCCCTGCACTCTGGGAGGCTCAGACAGCAGCACTATGAATTTGAGCCTGGTCTGGAGGACTTAGCAACTTAGCAAGAATCTGTCTCAATAAATACATAAATAAATAAAACCGGGGATGTTGCATAATGCAAAGGCCCTGAGTTCCATCCCTAGTACCATTAAAAAAAAATTTATTTTGAGGTTTCAGTGTGTTCTAAATGGTAGCGGTACTGCAAGTTTTATCTCACAATTCATAAAAAAAAAAAAATCAATGTAGTCCAAGTTGTGTCCCATAGAATCCAAAGACTCTATGAAAGAGACTTGGGAGCAGAGCCATGAAGTGAGGAGGAGGCCAGAGAGTTGAAGATGTGGACACTGAACTCATAGGTCAGTAATAATGTCTCTTTTTTTAATGGGTAAATTTTGGGAAAGGATGGTGCCATATTTTCTTTGGGAAATTAAAAGAAAAGAAAATCTGCCTTTTAAATTGTTGAAATCCTGCTTCCCTCCACTCTCAGCACCGTAGATTAGATGTGGTCGAATTGCCTTGGAGACCCCTATCTTCTGAGACTCATTTTCCTGAGTAAAATCCTTCCCCATGTCTATTTTTGGCATATCCTGCAGTGGTGAGGACTTTAATCATTATGACTTGAGTATAAAGAAATAAAAGCCAACTCCTGCTGCTCAGGTGTCCACAATCCACTTCTACTGCCAGCAAAGCACAACTCGATGTTCATTATAGAGAAGATTAGTGAACTTTGAGTAAGTATTCAGATGTTTACCTTTTCTTCCTTCCCTTTCTCTGTGAGGCAAAGGAATACTTCCAGTATCTCATGGTCTCCTGGTGTTCTCTGGGGCAGCAGCCACTGAACAGGGGATCTGTCCCCAGCTATGTGCCATGAAGAATGTGCAGAAGGAAGGCTTGAAAGGGAAGTTTTAAAGGAATCCATTTTTCCTGTCTCATCTGCCATACTTTATTCCCTGAAAGCCACCTGTGGACTCTCCTGCAGTTGGTATCCTGCCTTTTCTACCTCTCTTTGCACAGTTACTCCTTCTCCCGCTTTATAAAGCTAAGCCACATCGTGTTGAATGTCACTTTGGTGCTCTGCCCCTTACTGTCAAAACCATCTAGGGGCCTGACTCAAGTGGTTAGTTTTCCTGAGGTCCATGAAGCTTTGTTTCGTGTGGCAGAGTTTCCTAGATTTTCTCTTAGATGTGTGTAAGAATGAAGAGGGATAGAATAAACAATGTACTTTGTTCTTAACGGGATGCTCTGAATTAAGAAAGCCCAAGGTGAGGCAGTGGGAGTAATCATTTTTTATGTATTCAAAGCTCCATCCAGTCCCATCCTTGACTATTGTCAAAGAATACATTGCTTCTGAATGGAAATTTGGTAAAAACTACACAGCTTTAGCTTTGGTAAGAGATACTCACTGCTTCATGATTCGTCTAGATGACAAACTCCTGGCCAGGTTCTCTGCCTCACCCATCTCTGTCTGCCTGCCTATCTGTCTGTCTGTCTATCTATCTATCTATCCATCCATCCTTCATCTATCTATCCATCCTTCATCCATCTATCCATCCATCCATCACTCATCTATTTATTTATCTATCCATCCATCCATCATCTATCCATCCATCATCCATCTATTTATCTATCCATCTATCCATCCATCCATCCATCCATCCATCCATTTATCTGCCTATCTACTTATCTGTATCTAATTGTAAGGAAGAGATAATGTAGATATCATCTTATTAATAATTAAATTTTATAGTCAGATTTTGATATAAAACTTAAAAAGAGATGAAATTTTAAAAGTACATGAAATCACCATGCAAAACCCCTTCCTTTTCTATATATTCATATTTCATAGGACTTTCTCAGAAAATAAACTAACAATAAAGCAGAGATAGAATTATTCCTGCTATAGCCTGGTGATAAATAATATTTTATTCAAATAGAGAAAAAAATCACCCCCATTTATCTCATTAATAATGTGGTTTTTATTGAAATATACTTTTAGGGTCTTTAATTATTTATGAAAATTTGTAATATTCAGAGGGTTTTGTCATGGTATATTAGTAGTAATTTTGTAGACACATATTAAAATATTCACACTGTTCAAATACCAGGACATATAAATTGTTGTTTAGTGAACATTCTTCTCCCATTCTTACCTTATTTTTCTAGTATGTAACTCTATTTCCAGACTTGATTACTATCCATATTTACTTAATAATATTTTAAAGTTCACTTTTTCTTTTGAATATGAAAGTGAATATGTAAATTATTATTTTATGCTCCTTTTTTTTTTTTGATACCGGGGATTGAACTCAGGACCTTGTGCTTTCGAGGCAGGCATGGTGTGGCTGAGCTAAATCCCCAGCCCTATACTCCCTCTTAACATACTACTCTATACTTATTTTCCTGTACTGTATCTTCATGTATAGAGACAGTGCACTGAGATAGATAGTATTCCACTATATATGGTGATGCCCTAGTTCAACTGGCTTCCTATTGATAACACTTTTTCTATTTTTTAAACTTGGAGATTTCTGATTTCAAGAAGTCAAAGTGAAAGTGAAATTTATATTTATATTTTTGTTACAGTGAAGCATATAAGTTGATTAATAAGATACTTTTCAAGCATAATGTTAAATTATACCATATTACATTCTATAGAGAAATTGAATAAAAACGTAGTTTGAAAAATGTTCCATTTTAACATTTTTGATGATAAACCAACTACCTAGTTCATGCATTATTTTAAAAAAGATGGTATAATGTCAAATCTATATGGTATTTAGATTTCTCAACTACATTTCAAAAAAAATGTGTAATTTCTAGTGTACTATGCACTATTTCCTCCCAATGTTCTACTGAAAAATAGAGCAAAACCCCCATTACCTTTGTATCCTCAAACTATTTAGGTGATTTCTACTGGCATTTTTTGTAATTCTGGACCCACTACAGTTCTTCTTCAACTGGCTTCTATTTCTGAGACCTACTCCTATAGCTCAATCTCTGTTTTCCTTGGTAGGTTCCTCAAAAAGAAAAAAAAAATTCCAGGGAAAGATTTTTTTTTTCTGCGTGGCAGAAGTTGCCCCTAAATTATTTTCTGATCCTCTTTCTACTATACTCTACAGCGAAACTATAACTGTTTTCTAAATCAAACTTAATTGAAATTTAAAATCAATCCCTTTCTCTCTCACATACATCTCTGGTTCTTATGTATAAAAACACTTCATATTTGACTATTATAATGCAATGGCTTTTTAGAGCCTTTTTGGAAGTCTTATATACAAATATCGATTTAATTTTTGGAACAATTTTAGTTGACTTCCACCCTTAGTCCAAAGAAATGGATACTCCCATCTTATTGGAAATTCCATCAAACAGTACAAGAAATAAAAATCACACTGCATGGATACTTGAAAATGTTTATTGTCATGTAGAAAGTAACATTCTTCTGTACCTTCATTTTTGCACTTTGATAAAAATTAAATCTACACGGATTATTTAGATGTCTTGAAGAAGTTATGTCATATGTTGCCAGGTGCTGGGGAGGTCAGGCCTGGGCTGAAGCTTTGATAGTGGCTGCACCCCTCTGATGTAATAATGAAAAAAGAGGAGGAACACGGTAGATAGATTTTAAATCTGTCTAAATGCTTAGTCCTCTTTCCATCACTCTCACTGAAAACAATAAAAAACAAAATTTCATGGACTTCACCAGGTTATGGAACTGCTATAGACTGGAAGTACGTGATCACAAGCATCGTGTGTCTACATATGCTGTCTGACCATGTTCTCCTACATCCTCCGCAGATTTCACACCCACCCTTTTCACCTTGGTTAAAATGAAGAGGCCGACATGCTCCTATGCTTTGTATGTCTTTTATACTTGCATAAAGTTGTGGGAATTTAGGCTCTGTGGTGACCAGTTAAACAGAGGACATGTTGCACTGTGACCATTTGGAGGATGAATCCATTGATATCAAGAATTCTCTGCTACTCCTCTCTCGTTTCTTAGTCAGGAGATGTTTTGCACGAGGTGTAAAATTTTAAAGGATTTTTTTGGCAGTGCTTGACTGACACGAATTGAATAAGTAACCCATGTGGACATATGGTCTAAAAAAACTCAAGGACGTTTATAAAAGGAATCTAATGTAGATAGTATGTCCAAGAAGATCAGATGGATTGGCTGTTGAGGAGAGAGGTGTAAAGTAAAAATAGGCAAATTTCTGGAAAGTCCTAAAAGCAGTAAAACCACCGACGAGCCCCTGGGTTTGTGTAGCAAAATGGCTCAAGTAGGAATAGGTTTTGTGGCTTAGTCTTTACTCGGGATATGATTGCGTTTTCCTATATAATTAGATGCCTAATTGTGCTTCTACACTTAGTGGATACATTTACAGCACCATGTAATTGTGATTTATTTCAAAGCTTTTCATAATGTGAACCTACCACTGCTTACATATCAATGTGCCATATTTAATTGCTGAAACTATTTGTGATGTTTTCTGACTTGCTCAAACTAGGTTTTGAATAAGTTAAAAGGCACTTAATGTTGCTTTTCCAAGGAGAAACCAAATATTAAAAATTTTATGTACCTCCAATTAAGCCACAAAGGTACTGAAAAATCACTAGCAAGGCTGAAAATGAGGGCTTTGGTCTAAGGTTGTAATACTTTTAATGTTCAATCTATTTATTAGGAAAAAAATCCTTGCTCACTGGAAACAATAATTTCATTTCTACGAATTTACCCTGAAGAAATAATTAAGAATATATACAAGGATTTAGATGCAGAGTTATACAAAACTGCATTGTCCAAATGAGTGAAAAGATGGACAAAACACTAATGTTCAGCATATTATAGAGTATTGTAGGTCTATTAAAATGGCATTGTAGGACTGTATTAATTGGCATGGGAAATTTTACTATTTAATATTGTTAGTAGGAAATCAGTTGTTTTATGATTCTAATTTTGGAATGAATAAGCAAATAAATAAATAAGCACCATTATCTATTTTGTTATATGAGAGAGAAAATGTGGCAATCATCTACAAACTATTAACAGTGACTTTCCCTTCAATGTGAAACATGTTTCTTTTTCCCTACAATAAATATGTTTTGCCTTAAGATGATCTCCCCAAGCCTTATCTTGTTGTCAGTTCTCTTCTAGAAACCTTTGATTTTGAAACTTTGATTAGGAATGCATGTACAGGTGAAGACATTATTGAACTGAGACTGAAATTTCAGAGTTTCCAAAAATCACTTTGACCCTGAACTTGTGCCAACACTTATATGCCACTGTTTATAGACAGGACCCCTTGTCGTTGGCTGCGACAGTTGTTTGGGGATATTCTGATTAAGTGGTACTTATACTGAATGAGTTACTGGATGTATTTAGTATTACTCCTTTTCCTTACTATTAAAAAAAAAGCTGCAGTTCCCATAACATAGAGGTATCAAAGCAAAGGTGTTAGGTAAGAAAGGAAGAGAAATCTTTGCTCTGTCAAATTTCTAGCTGTGCTTAAGGATACACCAAGGGGAGGTTAACTACACCATAACCACAAACAATTCAATAATTGCTGTGCTTAAGTCTTTTTCAGAAAGCACTGTGGGGATTTTCACATAGCCTCTGGGACTCTGCTGATTTCTGTACAAATTAGAAGTTAGCTTTTCACAAAGCACTATCTGGGCTTTTCTAAAAGCAACTTATTTCAACACACACATTTTAAGTTTTCCTTGATCTTATGGCACTATTTATTCATTAACTGCAGAATAATAAGGAGATCCTGCTGGGAAACTATTTCATGAGTACCAGGAGAATAATTTCCAACCCTAAGTATTCACAAAAGTATCTGAAGTTTAATTACTCTTTGGCATTGTGAATAATTCCTTAAAAGAGATTACATATAAATTTTTTTAAAAAGGAAAACCTGAAAACAATGTGAATGTGTAATTAGCTATATTAACAATTCTTATGATAGGGCAAGAATAATAACATAGTTTTTGGCCTGAAAGAAACTAAACATCTTACCTGAATTTTGATCTTCCATTTGGAAAGTGGAGATTTGTGAGATGTCATGTAAGGCTTCTTTACTGCAGTAAATAATGGCTATAATATCAACATGTGCTTAGAACTAAATTTCAAAATAATTCCAATAGTAACTGCAAATGCATCCAAATGTGATTCTTTTATGGATAAAAATAAAACAATAGAAAAAATACAAGGGCAGCAATGGCAATATATATAATTTAAATACAAATAAAATGTCATGATGGATAAAGAATTTTATTTGATAGTTCTATTTGTTATATGTTACTCTCAATAACAAATTCTTATTAAAAATACTTGATTGGTCTAATGCTTTAAGTATACAAGCAACATTTTGGAATGAATTATTTAGAAAATTATTTCACACTTATCAGTTGAACTCATTCTCTCTGAATGGTTAAGTGTTCTCAAAGTCTCAGAAATATTCGGACTGGAAACAAATATGGAAGGTATCTTTCAGATTGCTTGAAAATAATCTCTGAATAATTTCTGTAGGTAACAATGTCATTTAGGTTAATATTTTTTTCTTATTCAAGTAAAGTAATAACTTTTTCAAGAAAAGTAGGTAAAATATAATTAAGTTACTTAATTAGAGTTTCAGAGAAAATTGCTGGAAAATTTTGCATCAGAACATTCAGAACTAAAGCATTCATAGAGGAAAAAAAGCAAACACACACTACCAAACATTATCTGACAAATCTTAGCACACACATACACACACACACACACACACACACGTTTCCCAAACAAAGAACTATTCTAAGCACTTGATGTACAATTTGGGAACTATAGTGACATAATAGGCAGAAAAAATAAGTATTTAAAACAAAAAATAGAGGTATTATCACTGTAAGATACAACACCTAAATCTTTAAAATCTCTTCCAAAAATTTAGTCTCGATTGGCTTAAGAATCTAGAGCAAATGTTAACATTTACATACATTTCAATTATTTTGAATAACTAAATGCACCAATATGACAATACATTATCTACTTCTGACTTCTATGTTTTCCTAAGTTTCTTCGTGCTTAGCTTTCCTGCTGTTATGGAGCAATGAATATTGTATTGTTAGTCATGCATTCAGATTCCATAGCAATCAACTTTTACCAAACTGTAAGTTCAGAATATTGTAGTCTTTATATATCTAGCTTTTTTCTCTCTTTTACTCATAGAGATTTTCCTAAGATGAAAGTATTAATAAATATTTATTAAACATTGAATGTAGATGATCAAGTAAGAAGTTCATACATTATTTCAGTACTGAACATTTTAGGTTAGCATAAAAATAATCCCCCAGATAGTTTTAAGACATGAAAGCAGAGCTGAAGTAAACTGCTCAATTGAGAGTAAGTGGAAAACCTCAATTCCTTTCAAAGTGTTTCCCAGGAGAGGTTAGGGGAAAATCATGGCTATTAAAAACAAAATCAACAGTACTACCTGTTTTCAGATTCCAGCTGTTTAAAGAGGAACCTTGGTCAGAATTTAATCCATTATTACTTTAACTTCAGACAGAATGTCTTTGTTCTCTAGAATAAGTGAATGAAGAGGAGGCATGATCCTACTGACACAGATTTTTGAAATATTTTAAGAGGTAAAATGTACATGATATAGATTCCTGAAAATCTAAAGAAAAATACAGAAGGAAATGTTTAATACCAGCGTAAATAGCAACCCACGACAAGTTTTTACCTTCAAAAAGTTGGAAATAGAATGAATCAGTCTCAATTTAATGTATTCCCTAGCCAGGGTGTTCTATACCCTTGATGTTTTTGATGGAAAGAATAACTTGAGATTGAGTCACATTTGAAAAGCTTTTGGTACAGTGCATAAATCATGGACATCATGGCAGTCCATGTGTATCACCATTAAAAGCCTCTGTAGCTATAAAACCAAAATGTTTCTCTTGGGATATAAAGGTGGAGTATCACTTTAGCAATCACATGAGTCAGAAAAGAAATCGCTGCTCCCTACACTTTCTGAACCCTGATCAATCCTTATTGACAACCAAAAGGCCAACACCAGATGAATCTAGAGCAATGCATTCCTTGAAATTTTATTTTTATTTTTGTGTTTTCAGGGGGTCCCTTAGCCAGATTTGCATTGAACACATGCAGAACAGAAAGTTGCATAGTCCTCATGACAGCACTCACAAAGAATAAAATGTGTATGGCAGGTACACTCCAGAAGGTTATTCTCATTTGGCTCTATTCAGAGAAGGAAGCTGTGAGACTGTGATGTCCAGTGATCTCTGACTGCTGTAGCCAGGTCACATGAATGTTTTATTGGAATTAGTAGCATGTAGAGATGAAAAGCAAAGACATTGAAGCCAGCCTGACTTGATTCACATTCTTCCTATGCCATTTGCTACCCTAACTTCCCAGTGCCTCAGTTTTCTTAACTGTGCAATGAGAATAATAATAGTAATTGTTGATGGGGTTGCTGTGTGAAGTAAATTATATTAACACTGGTTTTCCAAGTTTTATGTTGTCGATAAAGAGCCACCACCAAAATTAGTGACTTAGAACAACAACAACTTATCATCTCTTACAATCCTGAATCTGGGTTAAGTTTGGCAGTGTGGTTGTTCTGCTGCAGCTGGACTGTCCAAGATGGTTTTGCCACTCAGAATTCAGGAGCCTCAGCAGGAATTGCTAGAGGCAAGCAGAACATTTCTTGCTCTGTCTGTCTGTCTGTGTGTATGTATGTCTCTCTTGTTGGCCTCCTCACATGGCTAGCATGGGCTTCCTTTCACCATGCTGAAGTCACGGTAGTCAGACTTCTTCCATGGCAGTGGCTTTCAAGAGGATAAAAGCTGACTTTCTGGGCCATGTCCAGAACTGACATAGCCTCACTTCTGCTGTATTCTGTTAACAAAGGAAGTAACAAGACCACTTTAAATACAAGACAGGGTGAGAAATTATCCACCTCTCGATTTGAGGAGTGTCCTGTGAACACAGAAGAGAATAGAATTTATAGATCCCATCTTGGGAAACCATCTGCTGTATAATTTAATATTATGCCTAAGGGCTGGGGTGTGGTTCAACAGCAGAGCATACC
Source organism: Heterocephalus glaber (assembly GCF_000247695.1). Next base: position 13,727,029 of record NW_004624763.1, on the reverse strand, counting down.
CTTAACATGATGCTGTAGGTCCAGTGATGAACAACAAAACAAAGACGAAAAGAATAGCAACAGGAGAAAAAAACTCTACAAAAATCATCAAGCAGCAACAACAAACGATGCCTGACTTATAGGAAACAAGCACTAGGTATGCTATTATTTCATTTTTTTCTATCACTATTATTCTTAATAGTAGTACTGTAGTAGTACTACAGTTGGCTTATATTAAGAATTATATGTTAATATTTTAAATTTTCTATTACTATTATTGTAAATGTTTTATTATCATTGTCTAGGTTATTTAACAGAACTTGCTGACTATTTTACTGTATATATTATGCACAGAGTTAGTAGTTACAAGCTGGTTTTTTTTAAGAAAGCTGTAGAGATTATAATTTTAGTGAAATTAAGCTTGAACACTTAAGCTTTATCATGAAGGAATCAGTATGCCACTGCAGTAATTAAATCACCTAATTTGGCTAGCATAACTTCAGATAGGATCTACTAACTTCTCTCTGCCTCCTGTACCTTCGCTGTAGCACAAATATGCCCATGTAGACACCTGCTTCTTATTGTTCTTCTCTCTAGTGCTCTCCATTTGATAACTAGAATAATAATTTTTAACCTAAAGAATATTGTATATCACTCTTCCGCTTCAAAAACTTGTCACCCTTAGGCAGCAGAATCTTAAGTATGGCTTTAAGGCCTAAGAAATTTTGTCTCCTGCTTATTTAATTTGGCCAGACCCATGCCTCTCACTCATATAGGACAGTCCTAAAACACTAGTCCTATATAAGTACCTCAGAGACATCAAGCATGAGGCTGTGGGAATACTCTTCTTTCTATCTAGAATCAGTATTCATGTGCTCTTGACCTAGCAGGATGTTGACCTAGCATTCTGTGACAGGAGCACAGTCACTGAGCCGTATAGGATAGGAGACTTATTGTAAGAGTTATGACATATTTACAAAGTGCTACGGTGATGAAGGTCTGGAATAAAGCAATGGAGATCAGAGGTCATGGCCTTTCTGAGAAGCCAAGAATATCCAGCTGGCAAGGTAAGCCCACTAAGAGGGAGCTGGCCGTATGAAGCTCTTGCCTTTGTGTAGCTATGGCCTTGTTTGGAGGTGTGGATAACCTTTCCAGGCCATGCCTACAGTGACCCAGCTCTTCTGACCAGACCACTCCCATATTCCAATCACCTTCCAAAAGCCCCACCTCTGAGTGGTCTCCGGAGACCTCTAGATATAAATAGCACCTGTCAAAGAAGGACTTGAGAAGAAAGCTAAAGGCATAAATGATTTATTCACCAAAATCACTTCAGAAAACTTCCCACATGCAGAGATTGAAATGGATACTCATGTAAATGAGGCATTTAGAACCCCAAAATAGATACGGCCAGAAAAGAACCTCTCCCATGAAAACCTTCAGTGAATGATAACTACTGCTTCATTTAGCTTTTCGGATCTCAGGTCACAGTTCTAATCTGGTACTAGAGAAGGAATTGTGGGAAACGTAGTTTCCAGCTTAGCCAAGCTGAATGAGTACAGTTCACCACCTCTGTCCAGTGACTTTTTGTCTGTTAAGTCTTACCTTGAATTCTACTTCTACAAAAAATGCTGCTTGCCCTCCTTTTTACAGATTCTTTAAAAAAACTCTTTTTATCCTTTACTGCTATATTAAGTCATGAATCAATTTTACTGTTCTGTGGGGGGTTTTGGTTTAGTTTCGTCCTTTAATTGAAGGGCAAGTGGCTTTCTTTATCATTGAGTTCTGCATCCTTATATTCAAGAGCTATGGATTTAAAATATTCTGGAAAAAACATTGCTTCTATATTGAACATTTATAGACTTCTAAAAATTGTTATTATTCCCTAAACTGTACAGCAAATTAACTATCTAAGAAGCACTTGCAATCTATTAGGGACCCTAAGTAATCTAGAGATGATTTAAAGCATATGGAGGAAGAATGTGCCTAGGTCAGGTGCAGATGTTTTGTCGCATGTATAAAGAACTCAACCATCTGTGGATTTTGATAACTGTGGAGAAGGGTCCTGGAACAATTCCCTGCAGATAGTAAGGCACAGCCCACAGGAACCCCCAAGGTAGAGATTGTACTTGTGTAGCTTACTGCTGTTTTTGTCTTATCCAGGACAGGGCTCCACAATTTATAGGCTTGCATCTGTCTTGGATTTAATAACAGAGGTTGGCAGATGGTTGAGTTCTATTGATCTTTGGCTCTTTTGTGCAAGAAAATTAGATAGAATTCGTGAACATTTTGAGAAAGCTTGTGTCCTGATCTTGGTTTGCTCCCAGGTCCCTTTCAATTTTGTGTCATAGGTAAATGCACTTCTCAGGCTCCTGTTTCATTCATGGACTCTTAGTAAAGAAGCTCCAGAAGCAAGGTGAGCTGGAGCTAGCTCATAATGGCTGCAGAAATCATATTGCACAATCATAAGTTTTCAACTGAATTATTAATCCTTAGTAGTTGGAAAACAACCATCCTGCAAGTCATTACCCCACAGAAGTTGATAAATACTCTGGGTTAGCAATTTTTAATGAACACCCCATTTGGCCAGAGGAGTCTTCATCTCTCTGTGCTTTAGATATTGTTGCTAGCACTGCCTCTGTGGCTCCTGCTATGTTGAGAGCTTTCCAGGGAAGCCTCATTTCTCACCAGACATGTTGGAACTGTTTCCAGGTTCTAAAAGGCAGCTCCAGTTTCCCTGTTTACTCTGTTTTCTGGAATTGTAAGGCACCTGTCATAACTAACTATGGGACACCCTCCCAATACCCTACTGGAATTTGTAGCTGTTCGTTTACTGTTGTATTCAATCTCCTATGCAGACTTTTTTCATCTTGAAATACCTAGAGTTGCTTCTCTTTTTCAGTTGGACTATTGTTATCCTCTCAAACAACCTATCCCATTCAACCCCCGTGTGTACATAGAGAGACAATACATTGTGTTGCCTTGTAAGCTATTTCCTAAAAGTCCGAGTTCTAGGGAAGTGTCTCCTAATAATTCTATCTTTTCAGGTCGCTATCAGTGGGCCATTTTTACAGTTGGATTAGCCAATAATATACTACTGAATTCAATAAATATTTTCCTTTATAATAAAGATTTTGTGACCTTCACTTATTCGTTTGGCAGGATTTTATTTACACAATGTCCCAGGAAAAGTACCTGTTAAATGGCAGAGAGATGAATAAATAAATTCCTCTTATCTTCTGCATCACTTTTAGTAGGTTTGTTGATTTTCTAATATTATTTTTATATTTGACAAAATATTTCATAGTTAAAATTTTGTGTGTCATTCCATCATTAGTTGATGAGCCACACAAGGGAAACAAACATGTCTTTCTCTTTCTCTGCTTCATTTATATGTCCCATGATACATGGACTCCCCAGTGTTGAAGTGAATTAACTCCTTATCCTTCTGGAAGTTGCAGCAGAAATCTCATGTCCTCTATAAAGAGTTCCTAAGTCCACTTGAGGAGAAGTTAGACAATACAGAAAAATTCCCACTACCCCCTGGGTCTTGCATTTACTATCAAAATTACAATGACTTGTTTAAATATCTCACAGTATAATTTATTGAACATTCTTGGAGAATGCATGAAGAACACAAATGGTTTCAACATATTAATAAATAAGTGGAAGAATGAATGGGTAAGGAAGTCACAATCTTTTCTGATTTTAGAGGCAGGGTCTGCTGTGATTCTTGATAAAATCTAGACTTTTAGTAAAAAATAGCCGAAAGGGATACAAATCACAGTCACTAACCTGTCTAAACGCAGATTGACAAGACAAGCTGTGACACAACTGATTTTTGCTGAAACCGGCAGGCCTGGAGGAAAGTACATTGGCAAAATGCCCCATCTTCTGCAGAAGATTTCAGATCTTTGCCTCTTTTCATATTTTCCTGCCCATGATAGTTAGCCGGGCTATTTTAGGCATTCCTCCAGAGAGGAACATGTATATAACCCTCTAGCCATTCATTTGGAGAATATTTAGTACCTATTTCACCAAGTACTCCTCAATACTTGGGATAAACAGACCAAAAAAATGTCCAATTACACCTTCAAGGAACTGAGAGTCTGTTCTACTCATATGTACTAAGTAGAAGATGCTTCTGAACTCTTTGGTGAGATGCCAAAATGTCTTTGCTAGGCTTAGGAGACCTTGTAGAGGTTATGATCAGCACAAGAACAGAGCTGCAGTACCTGACGCTTGTAGGAACAGCCGGCGCTGCTTTGTCAGCTTGTGCAGTTAATTCTGCAGGGATTTCCTGTGAAAAGTGAGCATTTGCTGTCCCCAGAAAGTTCTGCTGCATGCCTGAGAAGAAAGGGTAAGTGTTTCTGTTGGCACAAAATATCTGAGACCCGGTAACTTGCAAAGAACAAAAGTTTATTTCTGACAGTTCTGAAGGGTATGACGGTAAGTTCAAGATGCTGATCTCTGGTGAGGGTCTTTGTGTTCCATTCTCACATGGCGGCAAGGGGAAGGACACTGCATCCTCAGACCAGGGAGAGTGGAATGACAAACACACCCCAGCAAGACCTCTGTGCGGTGGTGACAGTCACCCACTCACCAGGCCAGAGTCCTCATTACCTACACACTGGCCCTCATTTCACAACATTGTTCCCCTAGGGGTTAATTTCTCAGTACCAGAATGTTGATGGGCACATTCAGACTCCACCAATGTCCTATTTCATGTTCATGATATAATGGGATGCTTCAATGTGTATTTTCTAAAAAGTGGCATGGGTATTTTGAGGTTCAAAAGAGATAGTACTATACCAAACTCTAAGGAGGGAAAAGTAATGTGAGTAGATGCCAAATTTCTGTTTTTCCTGATTTAAAGCAAAAAGGTGAATTCCATCTTCCAGAAGATTTAGAGCACAGGTGAAATGTAGAAGAACTAAACATACTCTTTCCATCAGGTAGCTAATGCTGTGTAACATACAACCACAAATAATTGGTGATGAATAGTAATAAACATTTACATAGCAAAAGCAAGTCATATCACCAGGTTCTGATTAAGAAATAGAGCCAATAGCCTTATATGGCAAAATACAGAAACACTAAAAGGGGTGAATTTTAAGGAGCCATCAATGCACTTGGATTACCATGCAAATAGGAACCTTTGTATCTGATGAATCTATTGATAAGGTAGTAACTTATTTTATTTTGTTGAGCTATTTTAATTTTTAGTAAACTATTTTATTTTTATTTTTTGAAATACTAGGTATTAAACTCTGGACCTCTAGCATACTAACCAAGTGCTTTGTCACTGAGCTGTAGCCCTGGAAGAGAAGTAAAATTGTTTTGATAAAAATAAAAGAAGTGGTAGGAGCCAACATCTTCCTGGAAGATGTGTGAACTCTTTCACTATTGAGTGGAGGTTCACACTCTCAGTTCAATATTTAATTAAAAACCCACCATGGACCAGCTATGGCAGTAAGCATTTTTGCAGTGCAACGATCAGTAAGGCATTTATTTTTGGCCTAATGTGAACTTCTCAGCAAATTTCTATATTTTCACACATACACATACTGATTTATGAATGCAATGTTGTCTTGAAGAATGAACAGTGCACCAAGAAACCTGGTCAAAGAAGCTGTGGTAAAAAATACTGTTTCGTATCTTCAGTAAGTGTTGAAAAACCACAGCTGAAATCAAAACATATCTTGCACTCAGTATTGTGCTTATAATTGCTGCGGTAAACATGGAGGGATCCTGTGGTATTATGGGCCACTATGTGGGGCTTCATTCTCCTGTAAAAATCAGTAACTTCTGACTCTTATTAGGAAAATATTTGAACTGCATTTCAATGCATTCCAAATATTGGATGATATCACATTCTTCATTAACCTCCAAAGGAGTCATTTTAAGCAAGACATATGCCCCTTGTCCAGGCAGGTACTGCATTCAGTAGTTAACCAGGACTGGTAGAGAGTAGATTTATGCTGCTTTCTCCCCTAGATTTTTGACAAGAGTCCCCTCCTCATCACCAGGAAATATGTTGGCTAGCAGTAAACAATAATGGATAAACAGGCTTTCAATGAAGCCCTTCAGTGATACGTAAGCTACTTTGGGTTAATCCTACTATAAATCAGTATCTTATGATCCTGCAAGTGCTCAAAAGAACCAATAAAGAATAAAACTTCCATGCTGTCTTACATTGTCTTGCTTCTTTCCTATCCGTGGCATTCATGACAGTATAAATGTTCCAGAACATTGCTTGCTGCTCTGCTAACTCCTGAGTTAAGGAGGACTGAACATTAGTGGCTACTTTAGGGAATGGTACTTTATATTCCTTTTGAGTAAAATGCACAGACTTTTTAAAGAGCCTGTTTTAGCATGTGTTAATGGCTGCACATCTGGGAATGTCAGTACCAGCTTTAGTAGGATTTCTTCTATTCCTGTTCCGCCACATGGAAATGTGAGATCTGCAATATTATTTCATTAGCCTGTAGGCTGTACTAGCTCCATGTTCTCAGTAAGCATTCACTTAGTCTGTAAGAATAAGCATGTCTTTTTTCATAGGGTAGAAGAGGAGGTCATCAGGAATTTAGCATGATGGAAATAAGCAGTAGTGTATCCTTTCACAGAAGGGTTTGGTAATCCCAGAAATCGGAAATCCTCCAAGGCGTACACCAACTTTGCATCTTTACTAATGAGAGTTTACACAACAGAGATGGAATGACTTTCACACTATGTACAGACAATAATTTTATACTCTTTGTCATCTCAATGTTACTTCATATTCCAAACGAAGTTTCAATTATGGGAGTTAATGAAGGAGAAATATAATGAATATAGGAAGAACATATATGATGTTAAATTTCACATGTGTCCAAAACTTTACATCAGAAACTGATTTAAATATCTTTACCTATCCAGTGGCAAAATTTATTCATAGATTTGGTAAATAAATTTGTTTTCTTTTTTTCCACAATGATGCCATGATTATTTTAAACAGGAGTGAACGTTTACTAATTTTTCTTGATTTTTTAAAACATTTTTTAGGCATAAATGTTATCTATCTATCTGTCTATCTCTACCAATCCTTATTTGTTTCATTCTCATAACAACCATATGAATTAGTTACTTCTACTTATCCCAATTTAAGTGAGGCAATTAGGCATAAATATATTAAGAAACATGTATGGAGATCTATGGCTAGTACACATGAGAGGCAGTACTCGAGGCCAGATATTTTGGATTAGAATGTACTTAAGCACATCTAGTTATGCACTTAACTCCTACACAATAATTACCCTTCAGGACAGTTTTCTGAATGAGATGCTCCCATCAGATGCATCAGAAATCCTGACTGAAAACTTCCAGTTCCCTGAGGCATCACGGACCTACCAGGGTGGAGTCTCTGAATGTAAGGGCTGGGACTAAGCCCGCATTTTTTGAGGCCTCACTGTACTCCCTTAATCACACCCCACTGAAGCTGGGGTTTCTTGGGGCCCAGGTTGGACAATTATCCTGAGCCTATTCCTGCTCTTCCAGACCACATTTTGGTACTCAGGGCCTGCTGGGCCCTTAGCCTAAGTCTGTCCTTTTGATGGTATCTGATGCTGCCACTGTGACTATTCACTTCTTGGCACAAAGGGGATTGGGGGCTGTTTGTGGGGGGTGTACACAGAGCTTGGATGTGTGCTACGAGGTGTCCACACGTTTTAGTCCACTTTGGCGACTAGAAGAGATGGTTCTGGAGGCACCAAGTCCAAATCAAGATCTGGCCAATTGGGTTTCTCTCTTCTGGCTTGCAGACTGCTCCCTTTGTGCATGGCGGGGGAGGATGTGTACGAGATTTCTGATATCTTTTCTAAGCCTGTTGGATATGACGCCCAACCTTAGAAACTCATTCAACATGAATTACTTCCTTAGCCAAGTACTGCCTCACTGAATGTTAGAATTTAAGCATGTGACTTTGAAGAGCACACAAAGAGTTGTTCCATAACAACATACATATCCCGAGACTCTTTTGGTGGTAAACAAAGGTGAGATAGCTAGAAACAGGGATAGCAGTTGGGCCAACTTGCATCTTTATGGTTTTTGTGTGGAATGTCAATAATGAACAATAATTTACTTAATATTCCTTTTACGCATCCTCACATATATATATTCTGAAACCAAATGCTTTATCACTATGTTGGATGGAAAAACAATACATCACTCTGACTAAAAGTCAGCCATAAGGATGAACACTATGTAAAAGACCTTGTCACAACATTTTAGGTAAAGGTGATTGCCTGTAAGGAGTCTGGACCTGAGGCCTACTCTGTGTTTGGTAGAAGAGAGATTAGTAAGTGTTAGGTGCTAAAATAGGAGAGTTGTTAGCACCCATTCATGCTTGCTCCTGACATTAATCAGAAACTGAAGGAACTGAAAAGGGGTAATTCTCTCAGCAAGCAGGTCCACCATGTTTAATGCTGTGTTTTGAGATTTTCTGCAATCATTTTGGGGCTGGGGCATCATATCCAGCCTTTCCTTGATTTGATACTACTCCAGCTTTATGGCACTGTTTCTTGCTTCCATATTAATATTAAGGCTGTGGACACTGAATCCTGCTCAATATCTTTAGAACTAATAAAATAGCTATCTTCACTTTGTAAGTCCTTTCATTAGAACTCAGGCAAAGTTCCTTAAGCCATGCATAGGGTTAGTTAAGATGCTAATGAAAGTGATAATAATATTAATAATGATCAACTGAAATCATTGGCTCTCTACTGCACACAAAGGAAGTGCTATGGTCCTTATCAATACTCCTGGTTAAATCATCACAGTAGCTTCAGGAAATTAATGTCATTTCAGTTTTAGAGTGGGAATGAAACTGGATTGTAGACAACCCACAGCGTGGGAAAAAATTTTTTTCCAGCTATTCCTCAGACAAAGGACTAATACCTAGAATATACAAAGAACAACAACAAAAAAAATCAGTTTAAAGACCCAGTCCAAAAATGGGCGTATGAGATGAATAGACAATTCTCCGAAGAAGAAGTAGAAATGGCAGATCAATATATGAAAAATTGTTCAACATCACTTGTTATTCGAGAGATGCCCATTAAAACAATGCTGAGATTCCGTCTCACCCCAGACAGAATGGTTATTATCAAGAAATCAACCAGTAACAAATGCTGACAGGGATGTGGAGAAAAAGGAACCCTTCTCCACTGCTGGTGGGAGTGCAGACTGGTGCAACCACTATGGAAATCAGTGTGGAGATTCCTCAGAAAACTAAAACTAGAGGTTCCATTTGACTCAGCTATTTCCCTTCTCGGTATCTTACTGAAAGAATTAAAAGCGTCACACCACAGCCATATATACATATCCATGTTTATAGCAGCAGTTTGTAATAGATAAATCTTTTAAACAGCCCAAATGCCCATCTGCAGGACTGTAATATTGATTATGCCCAAGGCAGGCTGTAAAGAGTTAACCCCACAGTTGGCTTGTTTGCAGAAGTGAATCTGACCAAAACCTACATGCTGAGGTCAGAGTAACTCGCACTCAAATTTCATTCCCACAACTAAAACCTTCAGACTAGAAGGACAATGTTCTAATTACAACCTTATATTTGGTCTATTCCATTCTTAATTCTAGAATGCTGTGTCTTGTCCTTTATGACCCTTGTTTACATTAATCTCCATAAAAAACACACTTGCCTTCACCCCAAATGGTTTCCAATAAAAGTCAGTGCCTGGCACAGTCCAGCACCTTTGTGGATTACACTGGCATTGGTCATCCCGCTTTCTCTCTCTTAGTTTTGGCTCTTAGTGTATTCTTTTTCTCAGGCCTGTGTCGTATACGAGGCAAGTGGGTACTGGAACCTGACTACAGGGGTCTCTACCACCCATCAACTGATGAATGGATAAAAAAGATGTGGTTTTTTATACAACAGAGTACTACTCTGCCATAAAGAAGGATAAGCTGGAGACATTTCTAGGTAAATGGATACACCTTGAGATCAGACTCTTAAGTGAAATAAATCAGACACCCATGTTTAAATACTGCATTGTTTTTCTGGTGTGAGAAGCTGAAAGTGTAAATAAGGACCAAAATGTATAACAGATATGGGGAAATGAAGAAAATGTTTAAATGGGAAGGGGAACCAGGTGAGAGGAAGGGGAGAGGAAGGAAGGGACAAGAAGAAAGAGACTAGAAGGAAAAATGGAAACAAGGAAATAAGGAGGGGAAGAGGAATTGAAGGGAGGGGAGGGATATGGGAAAAAAGAAGAGGCAAGATATATTGTGTACAGTTACAAATTCCCTGTGATGAATGTGATCATTCTGTATATCTAAAACGTACCAATAAAATAAAAATAAAATAAAGAAAGTGAGTCTCAAGGAGTGAAGTAAAATGTTTCAGGTTACACCCTTCTTTCTGGTCCACACTACTTGAGCCATTCCTGGATTTGAAAGTGAACTCGAGCTGAGGATTCTTTGTCCCATGTAAGACACTTAGGATGGCTTTACACAGGCCAAAGCCTTTCACAGATATTTCACAGCACACAGATTTGAGTTTTTCTAAAAGTCACATTTTTCTGCCAGCTTTTCTGTTAGTAAATGATTTAGCCATTTTCGACCCCACTACTTTAATCTTTTCTCTGTTTTGTCAGTCTTATTTTAGAAATATATCCAAGGCAAGAGGTTCGTCTTTGTTTTCAAATTTACTCCTGGCTGTCTTCAAATTAGGATGCTGTTTCAGAAGGTGCAGAATCCCTTTGTGTAGATCAAGTTCCCCAGAAGCATAGCGGGCCTATCCACAGTTGGCCATGCACAGAGGACTTGTTTGTTTTTATTCTTAAGTATTTCCCCCAGCTTCTTGTTCCTGTGACTGGCAGAAGGTTCAATTCATCGCTAATGAGGCCTATTGTTCAGAAGTTGCCAGGTCTGAGGCGACCTTTTTCAACTTCCGGCCGAGCTCCATCCAAGAGCGTCTGCTTCCGTCCACACTCAGCTCTAGCCTTCTCTACTTTACATTTCTATCTCTCCCCATAACGTTCTTCTGTGATATTTCCCTAGCAGTGCAGGATTCCACTCGCCAAAGTGTAGTGCAGGAAACATTTCCCGCATGACTTCCTCTTCGGCGGCATAGATCACTTTTATTTTTTTGCAACCAATTCCACCGCTGAAAATTAGTTTCACTTACAAAAAACACTCTGGTAGCACATTTTGTCCTTTCCTTTGAAGCCTCTGGAATTTCTGTCCCTCTCCACCCCCACAAGTTTTGCAGGGCGCTTTTTATCTTGAGGAATTCTAAAGGTATGCCTGGTGAATTTTGGAGGGTTTCTGGAAACGCCTCTATAAATAAAGCATCATTCAGGCACATGCCTCCAAAATACATCTATTAAAGCAGAAGATGAAAATGGCTACTGTCCCAGGTCTCAGGTAAGTGGCTCTTTGTACTCCCAGTTGTGATAAAAGCAAACAAAAATTCACAGTGCTGTGGATCCAGGAGCCTATCTGTGACAGCTTGCTCTGGTGTTTTTGACTGGCAGATACTTTGTACACTTTTAATAGCATTTCAACACTTGTCTGTTATTGAAACAGCATCTTGCTGGCTGGAATAGAAATGTGTGCTGAAAATTTCTACCTCTTTTACACACTCAGCCACTCCGTATAGTATTTCCTGATAACAGAAAGTTGGTTGGCAAATAGGAAGTTATCTAAATTGTTTAAGTAGCTCTCCTGGTTGAGATAAACCCTTGTTCAGCAACTTGTTTTCGATTTGTAAAAACAAGCCAGATAAGCTCTCCAGAAGAGGTTATCTCAGCTCTTGCGGAGGATTCCAGACGAATCAAGCACCCGGGTGTGCAATCCAGACTTTTTTTTAACAACGGTATCCTGTCTTACCAATGGCGCATGGAAATTTAGGCAAATATACTTGGAAAGGTCCAGATTAAAATTGAAAATGATAATAAAACTAGTTTGTAGAACTAGATAAGATAGGGGAACAAAGCCCGCAGGGATCCTGTTTCAGAAGATTGATGAAGAAAATTTTCAAGGATAATGAGCCAAAAATTCAAGAGCTTCTTTGCAAAGCACCGGAAGAATTTTGTCACTTCCATAAATAAGCAATTTGGAATAGACTTGAGAAGTTTGACACCTTTAGAATAATCCTCTGCTCAGAAAGGCAATAGATCTTACACTCTTACAAGCTGCAGCCTTTAGCTGCACAAGCCTCCGCTCTTCCCCACCCACGTTGAGCTCCTCGTGACTTCTGGTGACTTAGTCTCACATTCATCTTTTCAAAGGCCATGGCGATTGTCTGAGCAACTCTTTTATGGAAGACATTGTTTCTGTCATTCTTTCATAGTTGATCTCATCTGGTATTTACAAAATAGTTTTTAAACGTTTTATTATCTCCACTTTTGGAAAGGAAACAGAATGATTAAGTAATTTTAGTGGAGGAGCCAAGACATGAGACCCCCCTTTTTTATTCCAAGCTCTTTCTCCCACACTTTTGCCTTCCTAATGATACTGCGAATTCTTCGGAAGCCCAGAGGAGCCCCGGTTGAATTGAACTTACCGTTTGTGCAAAGTTATTTCATTCAACTTTTTCTCACCTGAGAGATGTAAAGCAAATTAGTAGGTCACTGATATTTATAATATGTTCTTTATATACATTATTTCTTTTGATCTTAAAAATAATTCTATGAGTAGGAACTGTTATTACTAGCATCTAGAGGTGAAAATATGGGAGCTTGGTGAAATTAAGATTGACCAAATCCTTGTGGCTAATCAGTGATCAAATAAAAATTCAATCTCCTGCCCATCTTATATTAGTCTCCAAAGTTTTAGCCACTCTGCCTTATAGGTTCTTGGTGAAGCAGTGAGGTTTTAACCACCCAACCAAATGGCCCCCTCAACAGTCTAGATCTTCCTCTGAAAGCACTTCCTCCTCCATGTTCTGGGATGTCCTATGATCACGATTATCCCCATATATTCCCTCACCATTCTTTTAAAAATTTATGTGTCTCATGCATATTAAAAGCACAGAGAACAATATCGTAGACACTCATGATAAATGCCACATTTTGATTTCTTACTTAGATTGGATTCTTGAAAGGACATAAAATATGACAAATACTACTTATAATACCTTTCTTATCCCTTTCCTAATTCATTTTCCCCTCATCAGAACCAATAGTTACCTCAAAGTTGCTGTTTCAATTTAATACAGTACTCAGTCATCTTTACTGTTACATGGATATGGATATATAGTGTATACCATTAATTTATCTGTTGATAAACATTAGTAAATGTATTACTCTGAATGCTTTAAAAACTTTCTGAAATTCTATTTTTATATCATATTGGTACATATAACAGTAGTTCTTTATTTAAACTGCTGAAGTGTATTCCTTTAATTCTACAGTTTATCCATGCTTTAAAATTTTTTTTCTGCTTTTGTTAAATTTTGTAATTATGTTTACTCCACTAAGTATGTATGCTACTGGCTTTTAAAAAATTGTTCATTTCCAGAAAGCACCCTGACATCCTTTATTAGTTCTAAAATTTTCTCTCTGGAGGTACGTGGGAGTTAGTGCATCCTTAGTATGTCAAGAGGAGAGGTGGTATCAGCAGATTGACAGAGAAACAGAAGGAAATCTCAGGGAATTTTTTTTTTAATGGGGTCAAACTTTGATTATTGATAGTCTAGTCTGCTGTTTCACTCCTGAGATTATTGTATGAAAGGTATATCTTGTACAGAGTATACACATTGAGAATAAATGAAAGGAAACAGTAACTGAAACAGGAAGCTTTTGTGTGAGAAGTGACTCAAACTGCAAATGTAGACATACTGCTAGTGTTAGAGAAAATCCAAGTTCATCAATAACAAATAGTGTCAACTATATGCTTAATACTTAAATGGATGCAGACCTGGGTATGAACTCTGTTTGTATCTCTGCATTATCACTTAAGTATTTATTGAGCACCAAGTGTGTACCAGTCACTCTGCTATGCACTAAATCCAAATAAAAAATCTTGTCCTCTTCTAGCTGGCATTTAATTGCTAAGGTCTTTATTCTTCACATAACAATAACAGCAGCACACCTGGAAATGAAATTTTAACTAGGGCTTTAATGCTTGAAAAGAAGCTATGTCTGTTCAAAAAATTCTTGTTTCGTTTTATCAAACTTAAACTGTAGCTTAGCCTTGAAGAAGGGTTTAGATGTTTGTTCCTTACATGGATAGTACCTCCACAGTATCCTGTTCTCTAGGCTAGCCCTAAAAGAGTACGTAGAACCCATCTGTTTATGCTTTCACTATTATTTTGCTATAAATGATCCTAAAATCTTTTTAAAAAGTATTCTTATTCTTAGAAATAGTTATCCTTTGTCTCGAGTATAAAATTCAGTAGAAATGAAATCATACTTTGATATGTTCAATTTAGAGCTTTGCTCACTATATTTTGATTAATTCTTGTAATTTCAGTAGCTATTTAGGCAAGAATTTCAACCTCATAAGTATTTTAAGAAACATTAATTATATATGAAAATGACAATGTTTGTAAGTCTGTGAAATAAAGAAATATGTAGACCCGTAATTCTGAATAACAACAGTTTCAGATATGTAATGCTGGCTTTTTGTCATACTCAGCATCCAAATTTTATATAAATGTAAGTCAATTTTGTTCAAATTAATTCTTTCTCTTTCTCTGCATAGAGAGAGAGAAAGAGAGAGAGAGAGGGAGGAAGAGAAATTTTAGTTACTCACTTTTCAGTAATATGCTTCATAGTGGCAAAATTTAGTATTTTTAGCTACAGGCTTGTTTGCTTACTAAAATGCACAACTTTGCTGTGCTCTCATTGTTTCTTTGATGGCCAACTTATATTTAAGATATCATTTCTTTAAATTTCATTAAACAATTTCAATTCTTTTCTAATTTTTTCAGGTTGATAAATAAAATTAGTATTCAGTAGAATATAGTGATAATAGTCTTACTTGTTTATCAGTAAAAGAGGAACAACCTTTCTCTTTTTTTATGCAATAAATACAAGTTTAATAGTATAGATCAACAGGGGAAAAGAAATAAGCAGCAGCCAATATTTTATTTGCATCTTTATCACTTTTTCTAGGGTCCCTCTAACTTGATGTAAACTTAAAATTTTCAAGGAAATTCCTATTCCACTCCCATTTTATCATAAATAAATTGAATAGTTTTTCTGTTTGTATGATAAAACAGGAAAGACTGTTACATTTGAATGGAAAAGGCACTCTTTTGTGATCAATGTCACACAAAATCACATTCCCATCAGAAAACACAAGCACCAACATCACAAAACTAAAAATACACAGGAGATCAATACCAGTCAATAAATACGCAAGCTACTTCAGTCTCCCCCGAAAAGGACCAGTACTTCAATAAACCGTAAAGAAAACCCCTGTCCATTTCCAAGGGACCCAAGTAGAAGAGACAGCAAGATGCTATGCGTGCTATTTTACCCCTCCCCTGGCCTTTCACTACTTAGAAAACTGCCTGCTCTCCACAGAGACTGAAAATGGGCCTCATTTTCAGAAAGGAATGACCTTTCTTACTCACTTTCTGGATTATTTTGTCCATATCTTCACAATAAAATTTGGGATTAGAATCCACCGATCCTCTCTGCCGATGTTGCTGATTTAAATCTTACTTTTTTTGCTTTACTCATTTCAAATACTGCTTGTGCCAGCTACCTGGAATTTGTTTGTTTCTAATAATAATGCTGTGCTTCCTCTTTGGCAGGAATTATTTTCTACCTAGGATGACATTTTTAGCATCCTGATCCTGCTGGATAGTCATTTTAAACATAGGATAATTATTTTCAGTTATTTTAATCACTACAGAACTCTTTCTCTCATGGTCTTTTCTGACCAGTTCCATCTAACTACATAACCACATCCTCCACCCATTTCAGATCACCTTCCTCCCATTGTGTGATAAAAGAGATAAAACAAACTGATGTAAGTGACTTTGCTTTTGTCATTTACTCTCTATAACAGATGCATTCACATTTTCTTCTTTCATAAAATTTCTACTTCTTTGGGGCTAAGCCATATGTTTCTTACGTTTCGATTCTCAGATATGTCCCTCTGTTGAAGAACACACTGTTTGAACGAGATCAAATTAGAAGAAACATATGCTTTTATTGTATTAAAAAATGTTGAGTAAGCCTTAGCTTTTTGATTAGGATGTGATCTTGTAGAGTTTGGGTAGACATTTTAACACTTTTTCAAGTAGCTCTAGGGCAGTATGTACTAATTATTCATGTAAGTACCATCTACATTTCCCTGAAAGAGGTATTGAAAGTTTCTAATGAACTTGGCATAAGTGTTGTCTTTAGTTGGGCAGTAGCAGATAAAAATCTCACAAATAAAATTTCCATATAGCTTAGCAGGAGAAAGCTGATATTCCATGTCTATAATATTTTTATTTCTTAGGAGTACTTATTTTTTTTCCATTAAGTTTATTGGTACATTTTAGGTACACAATACAGTTGTATTCATCATTGGGATCTTGTACCTTTACATGACGTATCCTGGTTCTTATTTTTTCCCCATTCCCCTGCCCTCCTTCCCTATTTACAAAGACTTTGTTTCCATTTTTTTTCTTTTCTCATATTTTTTCTTTTCCCTTCTTTCCTTTCCCCTACCCCTCCCACTTCCTCTACTCCTTTAGACCTTTCCTTCCTATTACACAATATGAATTATACATTTATTTTAAATTATAATATCAAGATTTAGAGGACATTACCACAGATTTTACAGAATTTAAAAGGATATAGAAAGCATATTACAAAAATCTTTTTTGAAATAAATTTGACAACTTGTATGAAGTACCTTGGAAGACAAATTAATGAAACTGACTCTGGAAGAAATATAAAATTTGAATAGCACCTATTAAAGAAAGTATATTCCTAGCTTGAAACCTACCTATATGACAACAACTGGCTCATATACATTTTAACTGATGAATTATATCAAACATTTAAAGCAGAAAAAAGAAGGAACACTTCTCCCCTCATTTTAGGAAATGAACATTGTGCTAATACTAAAACTGGATAAAGATAATAGAAAAGTACGAACACGAATGAAAATTTGTTTAACAAAACAATTAGAAGTCAGATCTGGCAGTATGTAGTAAGTGGTTTTATTATAGGGATGGCAGTGTTGGTTCAGCATTGGAAGATCCATCCCTGCTAAGTCATCATTTTAACAAAGGAAAGGAAAAAGCCATATGTATGATTCCATCAGTAGTTGCAGGAAAAGTATTGGACTAAATTCTATAGCTATTCGTGGTAAAAGCTATCAGGAGACTAGAAGTAGAACAGAATCTTCTCAACAGATAAAAGACATGTACTCCATACTTCCAGCAAAAATACCTTATATGAGTGGAAAAGATACAATGCTTTCTCCCTAAAGTGGGGAACCAGGGCAGATATACCTACTCTTCGTCTGTCCATTAAATTTTGAAACATAGGCCCAAACCAAAATAGTCTGGCAATAAAAATAAACAAATAGCATAGGATTGACAAGGTAGAAGTAAAATCCTTATATGTAGATGAAATGATCATCTACAGAGAAAATACTAAGAAATCTCTAGGAGCCCCTAGAACTTGTATTTGAGTTTAGCAGGATTAGAAAACACAAGGTATATATCAAAATTCAGGTCAATGTATACTTGCTATAAATGAAAAATTGGATATTGAAATTTAAAAGTTATGTAGGAGTACAAAGGACCTGGAAAAGAAAAAAATAACAGTGTTGGAAGACATTTATTACCTAATTTTAAGACTTCTTCTAAAGCTACAGTAATCAAGGCAATATTGGCTTATGGAAAGACATATAGATCAATAGAATAAAACAGAGAATCTAGAAATAGAACCACACATATATGGTCCACTGATTTTTGAAAGTTTATTTAATATTAACATTTTATAGAACATAAACTCAACTCAAGAGAAGAGGAAAAGATAATATTTTCAACAAATGGTACTAGAACACCTGGTATCCGTATGTAAAAAATTAACCTCAACCCTTTACTTCCATACATAAAAATAACTTGAAAGGCTCTATGAACCTAACTATGAAAGACTGAAACTATAAAACTTTAAGAAGAAATTATAAGGGAAAATGTTCATGAATTTAGGGTAAGTAAGAATTTCCTAGGATACAGAAAACATGATGTATAAAAGAAAAAAATTGATAAATGAAATTCCATCAAAATTTAGAACTTTAAAAGACATCATTAAGAAAATGACAAGTAGTACTTAACCAGAACCTATTTATAATACATATAACCTATGACCAGAATATATAAAGAACTCTTACAGCTCATTAATAGACAGCCCAATTAAAAAGTAGGCACAAGAAGATGATAAAGAGCCAGTACAGCACAATGAAAGGTGTGCCACACTAGAATCAGAAAAATACTAATCAGTACAATAACAAGATCATATTATACACTCATTAGGGAGATGAAGTTAAAAGTTTTAAAAGAACAAATGTCAGCTTAGGTGTGAACCAGTTAGAACTTTCTAATACTGCTAAAGCAAATGTAAAATGATAAAACCATTTTGGAAACCAATGTAGAAATTTCTTGTATTACTGTAAAGATCCAACAGTTCTGTTCTTAAGTTTTTACTTAAGACAAATGAAAACATATGTTCACAATAGATTTGTACATACAGGTTGACTGTTCCTTACCTGAAATTCTTGGGATCAGAAATATTTCAGATTTTGGTTTGACATCCATTTAATATGCAAAGAGGATAGCTACTCCTGTTTTTTTTCAGGTTCCTGTTACATGGAGTATTGTTTTGCACCCATTAACTTTCAGTCTATGAGTTTCTTTTTAAATTAAGTGTGTTTCTTTTATGCAGCATATTGTTGGATCTTGCTTCTTGACCTATTCTGTCAATCTATTTCTTTTGATTGTTGAATTGAGACCATTAACATTGATGGTTATAACTGATGTATATTGACTTATCATTGTCATGACTTTTTCTTTTTGTTGGATTCTCCCCCTTTGCATTTAATTTCTTGTTGCACCCAATGGGTTCATTCTGCTGTGCTTCCTGGGTTTATGATCCTCATTGTCTGTTTCTAGGATATTGCCTAAAATTTTTTGGAATGCTGGTTTGGTATTCATGAAGTTCCTAAGGTGCTCTCTGTCATGGAAGTATCTTATTTCTTCATCAATTTTGAAAGATAGTTTTGCAGGGTACATCAATCTGGGTTGGAGGCTGTTTTCCTTTAGGGCTTGAAATACATCACTCTAAGCTCTTCTTGCCTTGAGGGTTTGCACTGTGAAGTCTGCTGTGATTCTGATGGGCTTTCCTTTGTATGTGATTTGTTTCTTTTCTCTAGCTACTTTTAGAATTTTGTTCTTCTGTTGGGTTTCTGGAATCTTAACTATTATATGGCTATGTGAAGATTTTTTTGATCACAGCTAGTTGGAGTCCTATATGCCTCCCTTATCTGTATGTCAAGTTCTTTTCCCCTTCTTGGGAAGTTTTCCGCCTTCACTTCTGTGAACAGTTTTTTTTTTTTTTTAATGTCATCTGCACTCTCTCCTTTTTCTTCACTGACTCTGATTAGCATTATGTTATTCTTCTTTGCATCGTCTAGTAGCTGCTGGATTGATTTCTCATGATCCCTTACTATTTTAAAGAGATTTTTCTTTTCCTGGTCACTAATTCCAATCTTTTCTTCTATATCTGAATTTCTGCCCTCACATTGGGTTATTCTGCTACGTAAACTTTCAATGGAGTTTTTAATCTCCTGGAAATCAGTTTGCATCTCTATTATGGATTCATTTGTTTCCTATGTTAGGATTCCATCATGTTCCTGAGCTCCTTTCTAGATTTATTAATCATGTCTTGTACTATGGGCACAATCTCTGGTGTTATCTGAGAAATTGTTTCTGATTTCATTTTTTCCAGATCTGCTTTTGTTGCCAGTTCAGGGTGTCCAGGTGGTTGAGTATCAGATTGTTCCATCTCATTTCCCTATGGGGTTGCCTTAGGTGATCTGGAAGTCTGGTTTTGAGACTTGTTTATATGTCTTCTCCTTTCAACAGCTGCAGCCTGCTGTGCCTTTGTTGAAGCAACTTTTTGCTCACTCAGTGGTCTGCAATTCTCAGCAAGCTACAGAGCTGCCTTTTCTCTGCTGCTCACCAGTACACTAATTCCTGGGTTCAGAAAGGTGGCCTTCTGGATACCTGAGCTGACCTGTTGTCTGGGTGGGCTTCTGGCTGGGGCCTGTGCACACCTGGGATGGTATCTAGGTGTGCCTCTGGCTAGGGCCCCTATGTAGCTGTTGTCTGGGAGGGCCTTTGGCTGGGGGCTGTGCACCCCAATTTCTGTTGTGTGAGCAAGCTTCTGGCTAGGGTTTCATGCACTTACTGATGGTATTGGGGTGAACCTCTGGCTGTTGCTTGTGTGCCTGTGCAGCTCTTTTCCAGGCAGGCCCTTGGCTTGGGCTGATGTTCCCCAGCCTCTGGGGTCAGGGCAGAGAACTGGCTGGGATCTGCTTGCAGCCATGCTTCTCTGGTCCACACTGCTGCTCCCCCAACTAAGGTAGTCTGGTGTGCCTTTATTGCAGAGGTTTTCTTCACTTTTCCAGTGGGCTTTAATTTTCATCAATGGGCCTCAGAATGGCCCTCTTTCTCTTGTTCACTTCTACTCTATCTTCTGAAGCTCAGAACAATGTCCTTTATGACACCTGCAACTCTGCGGTGTGGATCCAGTGGGGGAGGGGGCGTGCTGGCACCCTCATGGCCCACCTCCTCTGTGCTCTGGGGTGGTGGTATGGTGGCCCAAGAGGCTCACCTCCTTGGCACTCTGTCAGGAGTACTTATTTGTCTAAGTCTACAAACCTAATGTCCAGTGTGTTAGTTACTTTTCTCTTGGTGCTGAGACCAAATACACTACACCCAAAGTTAGATGGGAAAAGGTTTATTAACTCCCAGTTCATAGAGGTTTCAGTCCATAATTGGCTGGCTCCAAGGCAGAGTGGCATGGCCAAGGGACAACAGTTCAAGGTAGCAGAAGAGAGCAAAACCAAGAGGGCTTAATAGCGTCTTTCTGCCCTTTTTATCCTATCCAACTACTGGGATTAGCACTCGCTTCAGCAGCACATATACCAAGCACTGGGATTATGGTGGTGCCAAACCAATCACTCACTCAAGTGTAGTGGTTTAGTAACCACAGGCCCTTAATCTCAGCATCACACATTTCAGATTCAGCCACCTTTGGAAAAGAAAGCCCCACCTCATCCACATGAGGCTTTGCGGGGACACCTAAACACAAGTCATAACACTCAGGCATCTGTATGGAATATTCCCCAAACCCACCTCTACTCAAATGATGAGATCCTTAAGAAGCCGCTTATATCCCATAGATCCAGTGGCATTCTTATTTCAGGCGATGTACTGAGGGAGGGAGATGAGCAGAGAGGTAGTGAGAGAAAGGTGAGCATCAAGCGAGAGCTACTAATCGAATTCTTTGCTTTGTTCTTTATAGACCCTTTAGTTCCAGGACTTCCTGAAACAGTTCTAAGGATGCCAGCTGGTTGTCTCATTGTGTTGAATGGGTAGTCACTTCAGATGTTGTCTGCTTCTGCCATCTTCTTCTTCCCAGTTCCAGACATTCATAATGATGACTCCTAACATCCATCGACAATGTCCAGAGCTGACTTCTGTAACACTGAGCAGCAGATCAACCCAGCTCCTATGGGTCCCCAAAGGCAGCATCTGTACACTGGGGACTGCACAGATGCTACTGCTGAAAATAAACGGGTTTTCTCTGCATCTAGGCTGAGTTCCTAGTGCTCCAGTCACCTCCACAGAGAGGCCTTCCTGATCACTTTATCTAGGAAAGACTGTTCTTTTCTTTCCTACATCCAGTTAGTGAGTATTTACATTGTTCGTTTTACAATGCCAGATGCAATATAATAAATGAAACAGGTGACTGAATGAAGATCACCTACATTTTATTAAGTACATTCTTAGGCTTGGTCTATGGGGATTATGAATCATTATCTGGAGTTGAATCCAGCAGACAGGTTTTTGAAAAGCACTCTCATAAGGTTCTGCAGGTGATCTGTCTAGGGATCACGGTTAAGAAACACTGCTCCAGGAAAAATAAATAGGAGACTAAGCCAGATTCTGCAGATGAATTGGGTTCTCCCTTTGGAAAAGAATAAAGTAATTCAAAGGAACTCCAAAAGGTAAATGATACATGGACTTACTTAACTGTATCTATAACTAATTACATCAAATATTATGCAGATGGCAATTTTGGATCTCTGGAGGAATTGGAAACCCAAGGATCTCTGGAGGAATTGGAAACCCAAATCTACTTGTCATTTCTATGTTGTTTGTCACCTTGGTGGTGATGTCTTATGTATGTGTGTGTGGCTGCAGTGATAGTCATGTTTCCTTAAAATCATTTTGCCCTAGTGAATGCTACCTTTGTGAGTATACTTCTGTAGTTCTTTGCACATCAGCTTTCACCTTTTGCATTTAAGTTTTACATTGTATTTTAATGCTGAATGCCATTCAACTCTGTCTTGTTCAGATGCTTTCAGGCTATGTTTAGATGTCTTATTAGTTTTCCTGAGCTGGATTCACCTGCGAGTTACACTAACTTGAGATTTCTGACTGGGGTAACCTTCGTGTGTTTTGGAGGAAACACGTGCGTTTTCAAGTTTTCCTGCTTCTTAATCTTCACCTGTGCTGCTTCTCAATCTGTAGTGTGCATGTGAATGGCCCAGCTCAGGAGGTGTCAGCTGAGTCTTTTGAGCCGGCATTTATAACAGGTTCCCAGAGGATGCTCATTCACGGGCTGTGGTTCGAGTAGCCAGGCTCCAAGCAAACCGGCAGCTGATTTTACAGCAAAAGAGTCATTGAAAGTCACTGCCTGCACCGACCATAATCTTTCCAGAAAGGAGCAGCTTCCAAGATTCACAAAAACATTATCAGTAATCTCTGAAAAAAAAATTTGTTTGCCTTATTTATCGTCTTGGCTACAAAACATGACTCAGTAATGTGATCACATTGGCAAGTTTTGCCTATCAACTATGTGCTCTTCTTGATTTGACTGCTATTTCCCAAGGGTTTAATTACCCACATTTCAGCTTTTTTAAAATTCCATCCTTACTAGGTTTACATCTAAATGGTTTCTCAGTTGAACTGTTGTACAATGTTCTAAATGGTTTTTCTTTCTTCAGGGTTTTCCTTCCATGTAATTCGTATTCCAATTCTTTTCCCTTGCGTCCTTTCTCCACTTCTCCCTGCCATATGAAACAGCTTCTCAGGTGTTTAATACAGGAGCAGATGGAGCCTTTCAGTGAATTTCCTCCCCACTAAAGGTACCTGGTCCTTTGGTGGCATGGAGTTGTGCTGTTACAGCTCAGCCTCCCCACTGAGTGTGAAATGGGAGCTGAGCTCACTCTGCCTGTCCCTGTCTGGATCCATCACTGCCTGTGTAATTAGATAGCTCTGCATAAGGTCAGTGAGGGGAAGCCCAGGCCTATGGACAGAAAGGATCAGGATCACACAGATCTGCTGCTTTGACGACACCAACAATGAGAGCTGTGTCTTTTCTTCAGCAGCATCAGAGGCTGGACTTGACTTAGGCACAGCTGGGGTCTGAGTGAGTGTTAGGGAGTAGGTTAGGGGGACCAGCATTTCCAGCAGGTTTTCAGGTTGCCACCTGAAGCCATCGGCAGTGTATGATTCCCAGTGCAATGATGGGGACAACTAGATGTGGTGGAGCTACACGGGAAAGCGTCCCAGGGAATTTCTAAAACAGTTTGAGAGGAGTTTCTGGAAAAAAGCAGACTCCTGCTAATCAAGCTGGTTTGTTACAGAATGTTTAGATTCTTGGGCTGTTTCATGAATGTGACCAATATTGCTCACAAAATCTGAAGAACACTGGGCTCTTCAAGCAATCTATGTGACCCACCCCTGGTTCAGGGCTGGTGGATCATAGATACTATGAAATATTTTGTGAGTAAAATTAAATAGCTAATTCTGGTTTTTTTGTGTTGCATTCCACAGCTACCTATCAGATTATCTGACAGGAACGATGTCATTACTTAAAAATTATCATGTATGTTTTCTAGCTTTAATTTTATTTATATGAAAACATTAATTTTTACTGTAAATCTAAAAGAAACCCTTTTGAATGCTTCATAGAAATCACTCATATCCTCCTCTTCAAACTGTCCTGCAAAGCCCTAGAGCTCAGCAACAACGTAAGAACCACTATGGGGACACACAAAGCAAGGCAGGTGGGCAAGGCTTTGCTCTCCCCATTTTGTTCCATCCCAGGTCAGTCTATTTTTTCCTATTTCGTAGAGTGGATTTCCAAAGAGAACTTTATTTGAAAAGGGAACTAGATCTCCTGGTTTAACAAACAAACAAATAAACAAGTGAAGAACTTTAGAAAGCGAACTCTAGCTGTGCATGGACAGGATTCCGGGGTGTATGTTGGATGTATTCCTTTTCCCGGGGCTGCTCTCCAAGTATGCTCCCTGCTTCGTTCCCCCACAGCAGGATGCTGCACGATCTTCCAGGGCAATGCCTCTGTGTTGACAGGGCTCCAACAGCTTTGCCAGGAAGCCGGGGCTCTGTCAAGTGTGTATATGAAGAAGCTGTGCTCTCAGACCTGTGTAGCCTCTGAATTAATTTGGTTGCTTCTGAAGAGAGGCGACTCCATGAAATATTAACCAGACCTAGCTTCAGGGATGAAGGCTTAATTCCTGCTGGGTCTTCAGCCCTTTTGAGTGCAAAACTTTTCAAGAGCTGGGAAGTTTGTTTCTTTACTTCACCTCTGTTAGTGTTGGTATGATTCTTCATGACTTTTTCAAGAAGTATTTGTTGAAGGTCTTCTTGGACTTATTCATCTTTTTTCACCTGACTTCCTGATGATTACTTCCAAAATGTAATTCAGTCATGCACATGGCATTCTTTGTCTTAATTTTATTGTTTCAAAATTTGAGGAGTCCTTTCTCTTTTTAGGGTTCAAAAAAAAAGAACAGTAAATCTATTTTCATTTTACTCATTCACATCATGATTTTAAGGTCATTTTATTGCTTTTTTATTATGCTGTAAGAAAACCACATAACATGAAATTTACCCCAAATTATGAATTAATAGGAAATTGAAAATGGACCAAAAGTGCTTTTTCACATCTCACACACAAGTCAACTCTTCATTTTATTTTAATTATTAGTGCATGTTAATTGTGCAAAATGATAGGTTTCATGTGACATTTTCATACATGTATGTAATGTCCTTGTGTTGTATCCATGTTCCCTATCTGTGGAATGTCGACGAAAACTGACCATCCAGTGGTCAGCTGCAGGGTGTTCTGGAATCTACTACCTATGTGGAAATGAGGTCAGACCCCGTACGTGAAGGACTCAGTCCCGTGTAACTGTCCCCACATGTATGAAACTACGTTTTTAATCTCCTTCTTCTTTATGCATTTGCTATCCCAAAGTCATGTTTTTTTCTTTGTTTTTTTTTTGGTAGTACTGGGAATTGAACCCAGGTATTCTCCACCTTTAAGTTGCATTCCTAGCCTTAAAAAACATTTTTTTTTTTGAGGCAAGGTCTTGCTAAGTTGTCCAGGCAACACTCAAACTTGTGATTCTTCTGCCTCAACTTTCCTAACTGCGGTATTTTTATATTATGTACCTATTAACATTTTAAAAATTATTGTTACATTTTATATTTTTGTCTTTTACCTTCTATACCAGAATGAAACTGATTTACAACTACTATTACTGATTCACAGCATTCTCTATTTGTTTACATATTTACCTCCACAGTCAGATTTATACTTTCACACAGTTTTTGTTACTGTTTAGGTTTTATCTTGCATTTCCTATAACGTTGATGTAGTGGTGATAAATGTCCTCAACTTTTGTTTATTTTTAAAAGACCATTTTGCTGGGCATGATATTCTTATTTGACACTTTTACTCTTTTAGCACTTTGAGTATACCATCTCACAAGTTTTGCAAAGTTTCTGCTAAGAAATCAACTGATAGTCGCATTCAAATTTGCTTGTATGCAAAGAGTCACTCTCTTGTTGCTTTCAAAATTTTCTTCTTTGACTTTTGACAAAGCAGCAGCAGTAGCATGTTACTCCTTTGCTTTTTGTTGCTAGCAGCCCCTAGCCATCCAGATTATGCAAGTCCTCCCGCACTCTGACCCAGGTGGAGCAGAATCTAGTGCCTTGGGCAGCGCCACACAAAGCTACAATGTTAGACACATACTCTTTCTTTTTTTTCTTTCTTGGGAGAGAAGTTACTAAACTGCTTTGACCTTTGCTGTACTGTAAGTGCTCTGGAGCACAGCATACCACCGAGCTGTTCTATTTGTTCTGAACAGCCCTGAGGTATTTAGACTTTTTCTAAGGCAAGATCGAAATCACTCCCGGGGAGCTCTTTCCTCCAAAGTTGAAATATTACACCTGCTTTTCAATCTTCTCTTTCTTTCCCTGGGAAGAATCTGGGAATGGGGAATTTTCTCCTGATCGTGTGGAACTGGGCTAGGGCAGAGGTTGTGGTGTGGGGTGCCACAAAATTTCCTTGTCATTTCAGTGTGGCTGGTTTCATAGTTCCTGGGATGCAGGAGGCTCTTCACGGGTGTCTGGCTTTTTCACAAAAGGGATGCCTGTGTTTTTTGTTGTGTAGGTGTTGCCATGGGAGAAAGGAGAATCTGGTGCTTCTTGTTCTGTCATCTTGCTGAAGGTACACCCTAATCCTTTTATTTTGTATCTTTAGAATATTTATGGAATTAATCAATTTTGTCTGAATATCAATTTATATTTAGGTATTGTGGTTTAAATATAGTAACTTGAGAGTCACAGTGCTCCTCCTTGAAAAGTTACTGTGTAGTGGCAGAAACTAGCAGTAGACACTGAAAAACATGTAGGAACTTAATAACCAGAGAAGGAAAATGAAGTAACTATTGATGTTGCTGCTTTCACTGGTATGCACAAGTTCTCTCTTCTGTATGCTCAATTCTACCTATCTCTTGTGGTCACTCCAAACAGCAAGAAATATTCTTGGTATAATCACTTGATTGGATTATAAACATTGGCACTGGTATAGGTTCAGTTGACAGCATATCCCCCTTCTACAAATCAAATCTTGATTGTTTAGTTTATGTGTCACCTTTTAGCAACATAAACTAAAACCCTTACTATTCTATTCCCAGCAATATTGAAATTTTAATTATTAATATTAAAACAAACAAAGGCAGATTTGGGTATAGAATGCTATCTTTTTGTGATAAAAACCATTCTAGATTGTAAAGTACTTTTTACTTTTGATTACTTTTACCCATCAGCATGGGACAAAGATTCTATCCTGATGTGTTTGGCTCTCCAGTGTCCTGAAAATTTCAAAGCCATAGTTAATTTATTTCTGGATGAGTTATAGTTAGCAACTAATGAATTTCAAAAGACTTGGAAATTTCAGGTCAGGAAAGACTTACCATAATTCATGATTTAAAAATATTTACCTTTAGAGAGAATTGTCTATGTTTACCCAGAGCTCATAAAAAAACAATAAAATCTCTTCTTAATTCTAACTCTGCCTTATAATCACATTGCTTTTCTTTAGGCCAAAAAATAATAAGATTTTTGGGGTACAGAAATTTTTATATTGTACTCCAAACATATACTAATAAAAAAATAAAAACTTAAAAAACTGTACAGGAATTAAAGGCTATAAATGTAAAGAAATTTTAGGAATAACTTCATTTAAAAAGAAGCCTGCTTAAAAAAAAAAAAGCCTGCTAGTCTCATTTCCTGTTTTTCTCTTTTCCAATTTCTTTTTTTCTGCTTTCTGCTTCTGTTTTTATCTCTGTCAATTCAATCAAAATAAATCACTTTTAAATTCTGGAATCTATGCAAGGTCAAGTGGCTTTTCTTAGAGACTCCTCTAATACTTTGGACAAATTTCATAATTGTTTTATTTTAAATCTAGGGTATGATTTGCAAGGTTCTATGTACATTGATTGATTTGCAAATGTGGTAGTTCAACAAGCCTTCTGGTTGAGATTATTTCTCTCGAGAACACCAACCCCCCATGCCCACTACCACCTCCACCGCCAATTTCCTGATGTTGCTGGGTTGTTCTTCACCAAGAACTACATTTGCTCTGGTGTTTGTATTTCTCGGGAATGCCTTTCCTTCTCTTGAATTGGTGTCAAAATGATTCTGATCCTTCAAACCTCAGTTCCTCTATGAAACTGTCCCTAAACCTCTTTACTGTTTCTCCCCTGTGCTTCAAAGTGAGTTTTCTTGTCTCTCTTTGATAAGATGACAAGGGCATCTCTACTGCTCTTTGAGGGCATTATTTATTTCTGACTATAACTGCCTTAAAGTTTTATCCTGATTGTTCTCCTTTGTCTAGGTCACAATACATATAATTTCCCCATTCCTTGGATCCTGATATTATGGGGACAGCTGCTGGAATTTACCTCCTAACTTCCTTGTAGTTTCACTTAATTGCCACGAGTATGTCAGTGCTCACCTCCAACTGGAGACTGGGGGCACAGTGTCATGCTTAGAAGCCTCGGATTGTAGAGACGGCCCCGTGAGTCGAGGTCTTCCATTCACCAACCCTGCATCTTGGGGCCATTTACTTAAAATCACTGAGCCTCTGTGTTCTCGCCTAGCAATAGATCATTTTATTAAATTAAGAGAGAAAATATTTAAAATACGTGTAGCTCAGTTCCAGGAATTCTGTTAACATTCCGTAGATTTTACCATATACATTTACTATTGTCAAGATGATAAGTAAAGCGAACCTGTGCTTTCCTTTGCTTATTTTAATGAACTTATTCACCATTAGCCTACAGATGAAAATTTACCTGTGCATTACCATTTTTATATTTGCTGACGTGTCTATGTATAGGCACTTGGCTTTCTCTTCCTGAACAGAAAGAATTCTTATAGAGTTGATTCTGGTAAAGAAATTAAAAAAAAAAAGACTGGTGGAACAATTGCTCAAACTCACCTCATACTACTTGATGGAGCTTCTGTACCTTTTAATTGTTTTGTTAGCGATACTACTGATAGCAAACAACTAAAAGAAAGGCTCACCTTGCAAATACTTCAATCACAAGCTAAGGCCATTTTGTTTCTTTTTTCTTTTTTCATTCTTTTTTTAGGGGTACTGGGGATCCAACTCGGGACTTTGCGCTTGTGAGGCAGTCGCTGGAACCACTGAATTAAATCTCTTGCCCATCTTTTTCTTATTTTTAATGGTCATTATTGATATTATTTAAAGTTTTTCACAATAAAGATAACTGTATTGTATCATTATCTAGAATTTTGAAGACTGGATAATCCATGTTTGTTGGAGTAGATTCACATTAGTTATCTGAAGAAATTCACGCTTGTCCATGGATATTCTCTTTACTGAAATCTGGAAATTCTTTTATTCATGCACTGGATATTTTAGAGATCCTCAAGTTTTACAGGAGGAGAGAAAAATCTATGTTTGGCTGCTAAATAAATTATGTTTTTACCTCTCTAATCCTCAGACTCATCGTTAGCCATTATTTTTCTAAAATTCATTTGGAATAAATTGCAATCTTGATAGATTTTATGTAGAATTTGAAGTTAGGCCTTGAAGTAAATGAAATCATCAATGGAACCTGTACCCAGGTCCATTCCATTGCTGTTTGGTAGGATTATTTTTACTTAGGCTGTTGGTCTATATTACCAGACTTGATAGAAGTAAACACTTTTGTAAAAACTTTTTTGTATTTCCTTCCTGTAGAGGTAAATTTGAGGTTGCTTACTTCATCAAAATGTTGTTGAGTTTACAGGTAAAATTTTTTATGAAGTGCTAATACCTGAATAGCTGTGTCATTCTTGAGTCTATTCATTAACTCTTCATTTAATTCAATAAGTATTCATTAATTAATACATACCAGGATTATATATTAGATGCAGTGCCAAATAACTTGGCTGTAGGATGAGATATGCCTAAGTTTGTCTTTGTACATAAAGTGGTCAGGCCAGGTCTCCTCTGTTGATATCTGAGTAAGTAAAAGCTATAAGGAAGAGGACAAACTATCAGTGCAGATGTGTGTGGAAAAACTCAAGAGAAGAAAGAACAAGTGCCAAAGCTTGTTGGTGAGGAGGGAGTATGTTCAGCCCTTTCAGAAGTCAGAGGTCAATGAGAGCACAGAGGGGAGGGGGCATTAATTGTGTTGGGCCTTGTAGGTCACTGTAGAAATTTAGTTTTATTCACAGTGAAATGGGAAACCCAATGCAGGCTTTGGAGTATGAGAATTATGTGATTATTTCTCAAAGATTACCTCTGCTTGCTTGTTGGAGAATAAATGATGGATAGCAAAGGAAGAAGTGAGGAATATTGTTTAATAGACTATTAACAAATTTTGAATTTATTTTAGAGTTTTCACTAACTTAAAAGATAGTTTAGATTATATATTAAGAGAAATTGATAGGAATTATTAATTATTCCCAACATCTTCACCAAATGAACAAGAGAGATGCAACTTATTTACTGTAGTCAGAAAAAATTAAAGTAGAATAAGAATAATATTTTAGGATGAGTAGGGAGACTGATTTTCTGTATAACGAATTTGAGATGCCAACTAGATAACTAAGTGAATATGTTGAGTGAAACAGTGATTATGTAAGTCATGATTTAGGGACCTATGTCAAACTTGGAGATACAGATTTGGGAATCATAAACATGTAATTAATAATGAGTGAAAATTTAGCTAGTGGTTGACTATAAGAGAGAAGACATCCTACGGGAACTGAATGTTTGGAAAATGGCCATAGAGTGTTTGGTGTGGAAGATGGAATAATTGGGAGTCACTAATGAAGTCTGAATACAAACACAATATGAAAACCCCCAAAACAAGATGAGAGTGGTTTCAAGAAGTAGAGTCTAAATTGCAGAGAGGTCCAGTAAGAAAAGAATTGAGAATCCCTAGGTTTGTGTTTATCAGATGCCAGTACACAGGGAGGTGGTGAGTCTTAGGCGGTACACGGTCATAGTGTTCATTCTAGGTGGCAGGAAAGACAAAATGTGCACAGTCAGATGCAGGTGGACTTACAGACATGCAAGTGGAGCTGCTCTCCTGGTTGTATTTTTTTCTTTCTAAGCTGGGTAAGTGGAGAGGACTGTTGAAGTTTCTAAGAGACAAGAGGAAATATGAAATAGCTATCTAGGATAATAGGAAATTGAGTGGATTAGAAAAAAACAAGTTTATTTGTAGCCCTAAGGGCTCATTTGAGCTTAACAGATGAATTCTTTTTATACTCTAAGGTAAAACACAATGTACAGAGAAAAGTATTTCATACTGTCTTCCTTTTCTCCCTTTTCTTCCTTTCTTCCTTTCTTTCTTTCTTTCTTTCTTTCTTTCTTTCTTTCTTTCTTTCTTTCTTTCTTTCTTTCTGTCTTTTCATTCTTTCCAAAGGGTAATACATTTTTTTTCTGATTTAAGAAACAAAACCAACCAGCCAACAACCAAAATAATTGCATATCTCTATGACTTTGGATTTTGCAAACCCAGTGAGATGGTAGGAAATAAAAGCCAATTAGTGCGTCTACCAAAAAAGCAGTTACCATGATATAGAATATGACCTATGCCAGGTAAAAAGAAAAATGAGGAAGGGAATAAGAGAGTTGGAATCTTATGAGGATCAATGAAGGTCTCAATATTGCTAAAATAATTTTAGAGTTGGTGCAGTAGCAAGGATGAATGGAAATAAGGGAGTAATGGTGAGAAAGTGGGATATTAAAATGAATGTAATAAAGAATATGTGGCTGAGGAAAAAATAGCTGTGGGAAAGAAAGTCAACACCAGAGTGTTGGGATAGTCTTGTATGTGAAAGTTGACATTATGAAGGAATAAAAAAGAAATTGCATCAAGTTTAGAAGTTGAGCAACAAAGATGAGAAACAAAAGGAAATATTTAAGAGTGAATTGACAGTACAAATGAGGAATGGTAGAAGAAATAATGACCCAAAATCTTAGTGGAGACAGTGAATGATTTTAGAGAGAAAGAGAGGGGGTAAATTTTAGAAGAAACAATGAATAAATAACACTTATGCTACCTCCAGTTTTCACTAGTCAAGTCCTAATAAGTAGTAGCTGTTTTTCTAATCTAATGTACACCTAAAAGTAGGTAAGCAAGGATATTTATCTCTACTTTGTTGACATCAAAAGATAAAATGATGACCTAAAGTAGTAGTGCTTGGAGAAGAGAGTGCATAGCAGGAAAATGTTGAGGTTAGAGGGCAGGTTTTAGGGAAATAGTAGATAAAACAGGGAGTAAAAGAGGTCAAGCGTGATTTTTAGATTTCATCTTGGATAAGGCAATGAGGTCACCCAAGATAGAAAAAAATTGGAGCATATGTGATCAAGGAGGAATAATCAACTGTAATTACAATTTGTTTAATATAAGTATCATTAGAAATTAGGTAGATAGGCCCAAAAGGCAATCTGGATTTTTAGGATAGTAGTCTAGGTTGATGACTAGAATTATAAATTAATTATTTATCTATCTAATTTATCTATCATCTATCCGCCTGTGTTGAATTTGCGATGACATTATAGTAAAGTTTCATGAGACATGAGGATTAGGTGACAATTTATTTCATTTTTTTCTTCTCAAGTAGCTGCATTCACTTTTAATGATAGTTACTCATTTTATATTTTTATTCACTTCTATATTTAACTCAAAGGAACATTATAGACAAAGCTTTTTGTTTGATAAAGGAATAAAAACCTATGCAAACATTCTCAGTTTAAAGCACATGGGAGTTATTGCAAAGATTCAGAGGAACAGTTATTGAAATACAATCAAATTTCATGTGGAATGGAACTCAGAATGGCAAGTCCAAGAACCAAGACTCAGCTCACATGTCTCTAGTATGCTTTCAGCTCTCCATTTCTGCAAGAATCTGTTTCTCTCTTTATCGTCCTCCATTCTGCCTTTTCATTAAGTTCTCATAGGGCCCAATACAGCACCCACACTAACCAGTGTGCATGGATCCCTTTGTTTTAATATTACAAAACAAGAAATATTGGCTCAATTGATTTGTCCTTGTCTCTTTATTGATTTTAGGCCAGTAATAGAGGAGGACCCCTGTGAAATTTTGGCTCTAATGACCTGTGGTTCAAATGTGCAGCTGAAGGTGAGGATCTCTTGTGGATAGTGTGGGTCTCTTCAAAAACTTGGTAATTCAAATGTAAGTAGGACACTTCACAACACTGCTGCTCCTAAATAAACGATATTTATTGATACTTAAGGAATTGACCTTTGTATTTCACTCTATCCTTGTTATAAAGGCAAACAGCTATTTGATATATCTATAAACTTTGATGATAACAAGTTAATCTGGCAGAGATTGATACTGACACTATAGTATAATGCCAATGTGGAAACAACCAAGACATTAGTGGTGCAATATTATGCTGTTGTGTTCAGAATTTTACCCACTACACAGTTTTATTTGTGGTGATTTACTTTATTCAACTTTATTAGATATTAGCATAATTCCTTACCAGAGTCTACTGTTATTTCACTTCATTACTTGACCACATTTATCGATTTGGACATTATTGTGGGCAGAATGTATTTCTAGTCACTCTGTGGAACAACAAAGGGAAAGCAAAAGCATTGTTTCTCCAAGATTCATTTGGTTCTCTCAGAGAGGATATCAATGTTTGGAAACTAATTAGTAATTTTTAGACCATGTGACAGTGGGATAAATGAAACTATATTTAACTTCTGTGGGAATATGAGATTGATGCAGTCATATAGTATAGCAGTTTTCCTTCAAGTTCAAAAAGGGATTAAAAGATAGAAAACTGACAATATAAATAGGCCTCAGAGAGGCAGAAACTAAATTTGTATTACTTTCATTGACTAATATAGTAAAACTAGGGAGTTATTCCTTTGTGATACATCAGAAGAGCAGAAATTTTATTATATGAACATTTTGGCAAATGTTGGGAGAATGAACAAATCGTAAACTTACCATGATAATTTGACTCTGTTCTTTGAGATTCTAGAAAGAAATGAATTATCTCCCTTAAGCTTAATCATTAATTTTCCTTCTTAGGATTTTAGGAATGTTGAAATGTCAAATGTTAGAGAAGGGGATCTAAGTTCATCCTTGTTTTCCGATGGTCTATTTTGTGTTTTATATGCGTATTCAAATTCTGTACAGGAAGAGTAATTATTGAACACAACTGCATTAATTACATGCTGCTGACTCACAAATTATGCTAAAACTTAGCAGCTAAAAGCCATAAACCTTTATTAGCTCAGAGTTTCTGCGAGTCAGTAATTTGGGAGTAGCAAAGCCAGATGGTCTGGCTCAGGGTCTTTCCTGAGGTTGTGGCCAAGGCCTTGGGGAGGTCCACTCTCAGCTAAGGATTTGACTGGGCATGGTGGATTCCCTTCCACGGTGGATTGCTCAACAGCTACTGGCAGGAGGTGTCAGTTACTGGTTCACTGTTGCCAGGAGGCCTGTGTTCCTTACTAGATGTTCTAGGAAGTCTTAGTTCCTCATTGTAGGCTCACTTTGGTGTATTCATGACATAGCCACTGGATTTCCCAGAAAATATGGTCCAAGTAAGCAAAGTAGAAGTCTCAATGCCTTCCATAGCTGAGCTTTGTAAGTTGCACACTGTAATTTGTTCTATATTCTATGGGTTCTACATGTCAGTGCTAGTCTGTGTAGAAGAGGAGTCCACAAATGCACAAACCTTAGGGTAGAGCTCATTTTGGAGACTATAATAAAAGTCTTTGCAGAAACAAAGCCAGAACTTTTCCCACTCAGGCACAAAATATTGCGTCACAAACAACCTTCTTGAAAGACAGTCTTTTACGAGCGATCCACCAGAAATAAACTTCTTCTTTCATAGAATGAGGTTGTAGCAGGGAGGTTTTGCTCATTTTCTCAGGTCCACTTTCTTACATAGCAGGGTTAATTACTGATAAAGATGAATGTCCTTTATTTGTTCTGTGCCTTTGTAATAAAAATATTTGAGTATTTGTGGGGGTGGATCTTCCAATGCTGAACCAACACTTCCATCCTTATAATAAAACCACTTTCTACATCCTGCCAGATCTGATTTCTAATAGTTTGTTTTGTTAAACAAATTTCTATGTTCATACTTTTTTCTTCTATTATCTTTATCCAGTTTGAGGATTAGCACAATGTTGATTTCCTAAAATGAGGGGAGAAGTGTTCCTTTACTTTCTGCTTTAAATGTTTGATATAATTTACCAGTTAAAATGTATGTGACCCTATTGTTGTCATATAGGTAGATTTTCAAGCTAGGAATATACTTTCTTTAATAGGTGCTATTCAAATTTTATATTTCCTCCAGAGTCAGTTTCATTAATTTGTCTTCCAAGGTACTTCATACAAGTTGTCAAATTTATTTCAAAACAGATTTTTTGTAGTATGCTTTCTATATCCTTTTAAATTCTGTAAAATCTGTGGTAGTGTCTCCTAGATCTTGATATTGTAATTTTAAAAATGTATAATTGATATTGTATAATAGGAAGTAAAGTTCTAAAGGAGCAAGGGAAATGGGAGGGGTAGGGAAAAGGAAAGAAGGGAAAATAAAAAAATATGAGAAAAGGAAAAAAATGGAAACAAAGTCTTTGCAAATAGGGAAGGGTGGAAGGGGTGAAGGGAGGGCAGGGGAAGGGGAATAAAATAAGAACCAAGACACTCATGTAAAGGTACAAGATCCCAATGATGAATGTAACTGTATTTTATACTTGAAATGTACCAATAAACTTAGTGGGGTGAATATTTGAGTATATTTTTGTTATTGTTTGTACATGGACTGTCCCACAAAGGCCTGTGGGTTATAGGCTTGGTCTTGAGATGGCAGTATTGAGAGGTAGTGGGGCCACTGAGTGGGGCCTAGGAGCCTCCTGGTCATTGGCAGTGTGGCCTCCAAGGGCTTATGGGAATTTGCTCTCCTCAGCTCTTTCATATTCAGCCTATGAGGTGGATGCCTTTGCTGCCCCCACAGACTACAGTTATGCTCAGCTCTCTCTCTATGCTACAGAACTAAAAGGGATGTATTTGCCTGACCAGGGACTGAAATCTCCGAAACAATGAACCTTTTTTCTCTGTAAGTTCTTATTTTATGTATTTGTTACAGCAATAGAAAACTAACTAACACAATATTCCTCATAAATGTACATTTACTTATGCACTATAAGCCCATGCCAATGCCAACCTGTGTACTAAATACTGACTTATTTTTCTTACTTTTTAGACGAGAATGAATCTAAATAGAAGTTTTACTATTTTCTCCCCATGCTGTGATGAATGCCTTTAAACCACACACGCCAAAGCTTAGACCACTCATCCAGATGATTCAAAAATGAAGATCATCATTTCACGTGGAGTGAAAACAGAACGTGTTAAAGAAGACAAAGAATAGTGACCAAAATGTCAATTTCATAGCAAAAGATATTCAAGGTGCAACTTCCTGGTATGGATTTTCCCCTCTGCCTATGAACAGCAGATCTCTCTCAGACTTATTTGCCCTCCACGGTGTTAGAACTTGGTCAGAACATTTGGCAGTCCAATATCATCTGCAGAAAACATACTGGCAATATTGACTGTTTGGATAATCTTCTCTTGATACAAAAGGAGAACTCTCATATACAAATGGTTCTAAAGATATTAAAGATTTTGGGTCCATAATTGCCAAGGCCTGAAAATCACCATGCTTTAAAAACTATTTGGAATAAATGTCACCCTCCACTTTTATCCTGGTGGGTATTTAATTCATGACCTATGGGCATCAAGGGAAAGTGAAAACAAGTTCTTCAGCAATGATCTGTTCTGGTAAAGCTAGGATTAAGAATAGGAAAGGGATTTCTTGACTGTGAGCTTTGTACAAAATCCTCTCTTCTGATGAGTAACAGTAAAGATAAATATTACTAAATGACTCTGCCAAAATTTTTCATTCTCTCCATTTAAATCTGCTTTTGCATCCTGGCTCTTTGTGGTGAAATCACATGTGCATTTTTGAAATCTACATTTTAGAAATCAGATAACAAAATTAACTTTGTCTGGATGTTTTCATATTTCCAAATGATATGACGTAAAGAAATGTTTTTTCTGAAATGAATAAATACAGTCATGGTTAATGTACTTTACGTATCTGTATGTGTTTATAAAAAGCTCTGAATGATGGAACCACATTCAACCACAATTATTTAGTGTGCGATTTTACTTTAAAAATTCCAGAATTATGAAATATATCTCAATCGGGATGGCAAATTTTCTTGGCAAAGTAGAAACTCAGGCAGATCTTATTACCTTCTTTATATGTTTATTTTTCTCCAAATGCAAAACTCCAATAAGAATGCTAGCTTACTTTCTTTTTCATTTACCTTGAGTCAGTTTCTCTCCTACTGTTTAAAGTGGGCTATTGATTTTAATGTATAATTTTCTCTTACTATTAAGACTGAAAAAATACATTGTTTTGGAAATGGTGGGATCTTTAAAATATGTACTCATCTTTATTTTATAAGGGTACAAAGATGCAAGAAAACCTGATGTGATTGACTAAGGAGGATAGGTGCATGTAGACTAAAGTTCTCTTAATTAGATAATACTATTTTTTCTGTAGTGTTCACAGTGAATCTTATTTAGGAAGTGAGTGATGATGGATGTGTATACTTGGCTTTCTAAATGTCTCATAATGATTTATTATTAATTTCTATAATCTAGAAAAATGCAGTCCTGGAAACAATTAGGAATGAAGTAGATCACGATATTCCCTACGATAAAAAGCATCTCATATTTCCAAATTAAGATAACTGGGAAACCATATGTGTCTTGGAAGCCTTTAATGAATATTCGAAAGCCTTCGCACAGAATCTGGAAACCAAATAAGATGAGGATTAGTTTGGGCTTCAGGAGCAAATACTTTTAGTCTTTGATGATTGTAGGTAAGTTTCAGGATGGATGGTCATGCAGCCCCAGACTATAAATGGATTGTAGTTACTCCCCCGAGGAGTTTCGTTTTCAGATAAATTTAGAAAAATCCTGAATCTCCTCCTGAGTGAACATCAGTGAAGATGGGAATATTTCCAAGAGAGCACAGAGGGATGTATCCAGAGTCTGAGTTTCTGTTGCACTAGGAATGTCAGATTCGTACTTGGACTACAAACAGTGCTGTCGGTGGGCTTGCTTTTGCTGAAGTAAATTCTGCATTTAGAGGTTAGATGTGAAAAGTTTGGGACCCAGTGTCAGAGGATGGGCCTGGAATCATCTCTTGAATGTAAGAAATGACATTAAAACAACCGGCCGTGCCAATACTTCTACAGTTGGAAGGCTCTGAACCTTATCATCTATACTGATGAATGGGGAAAAAAGACACAACTAACTAGAAAGATAATACTTTCTAATTAAATTTGAGAGAGCAAGGCTCAAAAGAAACAGAAAAGTGCATATTTATGTTAGTTGCATAATAAAGAATGAATAAAATAATAACACGTGAGGAAGAATGGAAAAGAGGAAGAAAAAAGCCAAAACCTGTGAAAATTCACATTCAAGTCTACAGTTTAGACTATGGTTTGAAGATATATACATATGTTTACATAGTATTATTTAGGGTTAGTGGATCATATTTCATGCTGTACAATTATTTTTTAATCTAAAATTTATTTTAATCAAAAAGAATTATTTTAATATATAAAGAATAATCTAAAAGAATTATCGCAAGAGTTTGGAAATAAATATGAATCTTTTTTCTAGACTTGGTCATTAGAGAGAACAGGGATTCCTACACTTAAAGTTTAGCATTGTTAAAGCAAAGCTGAACCAGAATAATGTCAATGGTGACAGCGAAGAAGCTGAATTTCTTGGAATTGTAGTTGCAGGGATCTGTACTGCAACACCCATTTGCTTTATAATGTTCAACATCTACTGTGGGAATACAAGGAATTCCTGTTCTTGTCCAATTATATAACTGAGGATATAACTCAGAGAAAGAAATATGTAATAACATATATGTTTAGGCTCTCATTGGGATTATGTCAGCCTTGTAATAAAAAAGCTAACGTTTTTGTAACATTTCCTATATGCCAGGCACTGCCATAAATTTTGAGTGTGTTAGCACTTTAATCCTCATAGCAGCCGTGAAGTCAGTATTATTGTCCCTGTCCTGTGGGGGGAGGCTGAGGTGCCCAAGCTCATGGAACCCGGAATTGATGATGGAGCCTGCCTCTGAATCTGGACCATCTGTTTTTAGGGTCAGTACTCTTTTTCACATGTTGTGTTCTTTTCCAGCTTCAGTAGATTTCCTCCCTTCATTTCCCTAAATGTGTCTTGCTATTTTTCCCATCAACATGTCTTATTCTTTTTAATGAACTTGCAAATTCTTCCTCTTTCACCTGGTAAATGTTAATTTAGGTAATATTTTTCTGGAGAAGCATTCTTAGCACTCTGTACTTCACCTCATGCCATTTACCATGAGGATTGCAATGATATACACATGACTTTAGTATGCAATTTCTCTATCCCTTCCTGAGATGGATGTCCATTTTATTTACATTGATACCACTAGTTCCGTGATTTGTCTAAATGTGTGATCAGTGTCTACTTGTTGAATGGATGCGTGAAGACTGAATTTCTATGCTTAAATGACAGCATAAAGTCCAGGATATAATACCTTTTTAAAAAGAAAACAAAGCATACTTTTGTGTTCAACTTCAATGGAATGGAAGCTGATATATTTTAAAGTGTGATTAAATGTCTTTACATGCCATTTTTACTTTTCTGTGGTAAACTAAAAAGCTTACGATACCTGTGGTCTTCATTTTCCTATGATGAAAAATTTTTAAAAATTCAAAGCATAAACCAATTTATTAACAAGCTTTAACATTTAGTTTGAATCAATCTGCTTGGAAACAGTAATTTTCCATTCATCGCTTAAATTCTCTGTGAATATTTCCTTTCATAATGAAACTATTTCAACTTAATGAAGTGTTAGTTACTGGAACAAAAATTACAGCCTCAAAAGAATTAATAGTTCCACCAAATTGTGCCGTTCTCTACCACCAATGGCACCGTGGTAGAGAGAGTGGGGAAGCTATAAAGAGATTAAAGACTGGTCCGAGTCTGGGGCTGGCTTACCATTCCCGAGAGGCTGAGAGCTTTGGAAACGCAGAATCAAGAAAGGTTTTAAAATCGAAACAAAACAAAACAAAAATTTAAAAAATGATTTTCATTTTATAAGACTTTAAGGTCAATTATTTTTATAAAACCAAAAACATCTTGGCCAGTTTATTAATATTAAAACCCATAAAGGAATGCTTTGTATTTGATTTCAACATAGCAGTTCAGATGAAAATGCCTGTGTAGGTTAAGTGCACACCAGTCTGTAAGGTCCACATCTTTCCTCTTCCTGCTTTCAGAATTGGTCTAAAATTAATTTTTGGGGGGGTAAAGGAAGTAGTGACTTCATTTATTCATATGCCACGGAAAGTAAAGTAAACTTTGTTTCTTTATTTTGCAGAAAAAAAAGGGAAAATGCTTGTCTCTTCTGTGAAAAAACAATCTGTTTTCTATAAGAAATACTGAAATCAGCATTTTCTGAAAAGCATTTGCAGTATCAAGGAAAACATATTTTAGCTTTGTCTGGTTCCATCAACTAAATTAGAAGATATAAGGCACCTAAATAGTTTATAAAGAAGCTTGCCACATTTTTAATTTGTTTATTATAAAATAAAATATTTGCTTATAACTTGCTAAACACAGGTGAGATTGTGTAAACCAAGACAGTCTTGAAAGTAGAAATGTTCTGTGTGTCTTTTAAAAGTATTTCTAAGTAAAGCAAACTAAAGACTTACTTTATCATTTCAAATATATTTGAATATTAAGCTGATTACTTTCTTGATGGAAAAATCAATTATGATCCTCTTTCTATCCTAGCATGCTGTGATTATTATAGCATTTGTAAGTCTGTCCTTTACAGAAGAGACTCTTCCACTGTTTCTGTAAAAGGACTACACCTTAGTTCTATTCTTAGGACAAGTTCTACCCTATATTCATATTAAACAGTCATTTGATGGGTGCTTGAGGTTATAAATATTTATAAGAAGCATTTCCCCATTTTACTTCTTGACTCTCTTTCAGTACTAGGAAAATTTCTTTAAGAACCTTGATGAATTATGTGAGTACCTGCATACATAGAGGGTGAAACCTCCCCTGTCTGCAGTAGTTGACTTGACTCGGGAGTCTCTCGGGGTGAAATTCAAGCCATGAATTTTTGACCATTGCTAATGAGTGAAGTATCATCTAGGTAACCAGTAGTTACAGACGATGAGGTCCATGAGGTCTATGTTAATCAGCTTTCTGTCACTGTGTCAAAATGCCTCGGGTAAACAAAACAGAAGAGAGACTCATTTTGGCTACAGTTTCAGAGGCTTCTGTCTATGGTTACTTGGCTCCAAGGGTTGGGGCCTGTGTTGAGGGAAGCATCATGGCAGGAGACTGTGCTATGGCAAAGCTGCTCTCCTCCTGGAACCTGGGGAGAAGGAGGAGGGGAAGGGAAGGGGGCGAGGGAGAGAACGGGGAGGGGCGGTGCAGGAGAAAGTGGAAGAAGAAGGAGCAGGGAGGAGAAGAAAAAGCAGGGAGAGAAGGAAGAGGAGGAGGAAGGGAGACACAGAGGGAGTGACTGACTGCAATAGGCCCCGCCAACTAAAGTTTGCATCAGCTCCTACTAGTGGTGCAGGGCGGGGACCCAGCCCTCAGTGCGTCTTCTTTTTGGAACGTTTCAGATCCCAGCCATTACAAACTCATGACTTTTTAAAAAACTTAATCATATTAATCAAGATTAGAGTTATTATAAACTAGTCTGTATTTAATAATCCAAATTTATTTGGAACTGAATGGAAATCTAAACATTTCCTTTGACTGCACTTGTCCATTTGTCTTTTCTATTCCAGGATACTGATAGTGTCCTCTAATTATAGCACTAATACTGCTGTCTGCTTTTTGGTGCTCATAATAGAAGCTTAGTCCTCTTACAATTCATCTTAATATTTTTCTACCTTGATTGTAGTGTCTGATGACCTGTCAACATTTTTATTAAAAATAGCTGTGGAATTATGGGAAGTATTCATATTAAGTATATGAAGTCTGTATTTTTTGTTTTAAATTTTATTATCAAGCACACACACATACAAAAAATTAAAACCATTCAAAGAAGAACAATG
The DNA here is from genome assembly GCF_000247695.1 of Heterocephalus glaber. The sequence continues at coordinate 13,684,744 of NW_004624763.1, read as the reverse complement.
CAAGGGGAAAAAAACTACAATAATATTCAAATACAGAACTCAACCAAAACAAAACTGAAAAGCACTTAAACATTTTTCCATATGACTTAAAAAAGCGTCTCAAGTACCAACAAGACACCAGAGGATGTGATTTGTTTCAGAAAGATCTCCAAAACCAACATTGAACAAATAATGATCTGGAAAAAAACCTCCAGTTAGTTAGCAGACTCCACATAAGTCAAACTTCTCCCTAATTAATTAATTAATTTTTGGTACCGGGGATGGAACTTGGGTCCTTGTGCTTGCACAGCAGGCGGCGAAACCACTGAGGTAAATCCCGGGCCCAACTTCTCCCTGATTTAAATTTCGATACAGTCATATGACACGCGATGGAAACACAATCCGAGAAAGACGTTATTATGTATCCTTATTTACACTTTCAGTCTCTCACACTAGAGAAACTATTCGGTATTTACACATCTGTGTCCAACTTATTTCACTTAAAAGTATGGCCTCAATATGCATCCATTTAGCTATAAATGACTCTAGTTTCTCATTTTTTATGGCTGAGTAGTACCCCATTTTATAAAAAAAACCACATCTTCTTTATCCAGTTTCCAGTTGATGGGCACTTGGGCTGTTTCCAAGCTTTCACTATTACAAAGTGTGCAGCTATAAACGTGGGTGCACATATATCACTGTGGTAAGATTCTTTTAATTCCTTTGTGAAGATGCCCAGCAGGGGGATAGCTGGGTCAAATGGGACTTCTACCCCTAGTTCTTTGAGGTATCTCCAGACTGATTTCCACAGTGGTTGCACCAATCTACACTCCCACCAACAATGGACAAGGGTTCCTTTCTCTCCACATCCCCGCCAGCACTTGTTATTGGTTGATTTCTTGATAGCAGCCATTCTTTCTGGGGTGAGGTGGAATCTCAGTGTTGTTTTCATCTACATCTCTCGAATGACCAGTGATGTGGAACATTTTTCGTATATTTATTTGCTGCTTTTACTTCTTTGTCTGAGAAATGTCTGTTGATTTCAGATGCCCATTTTTGAATTGGGTCTTTGAATTTGAGGGGTCTAATTTTTTTCAGTTTTTTATATATTCTAGATAGTAGTCCTTTGACTAAGATACAGCTGCTGAAAAGTTTTTCCCACATTGTAGGTTGTCTTTTAGCTCTGTTGGTGGTTTCTCTTGCAGTGCAGAAGCTTTTTAATAAGACCAGATCCCAGTTGTTGATTCTTTGTGCTAGTTCCTATGCTACTGAGGTTTTGTTCATAAAGTCTTTTCCTACGCCAATGTCTTCAAGAGTTCTATCTAACTTATCTTTCAGCAAATTTAATGTTTCCATCCTAGTATTTAAATCTTTAATCCACTTCGATCTTAGTTTAGTGCATGGTGATAGGTATGGGTCTAGTTTTAATCGTTGGCAGGTTGAAATCCAGTTTTTCCAACACCATTTATTAAAGTTATCAAATTATTATTAAATTATTGAAGTCTGTAATTTTTAAAGGACGATTATATATTTCTATTTGTTTGGAGGCGGTCCTGTTTTACCTGTTCCCTTCATAGCAATAAAGTCTCTTTTCACTCCTCAAAGTACCCTAGCTTGGATTATAAATAAGAACTCTTCCTTAATATTTCTATATTAAACAAAATGGCCCAAATTTTCCAATTGATCATTTTATTGCCTCTGAAAATTTTTAATTTTAATAGTAACACATACTTTCATTTTACTTTACTGACTTTATTTACCTTATTTTGAAAACTATTTTTTTCTAGCAGTAGAAGTTCCATATAGTTGATTTTTGCTCTTTGAGATCTTTGAAATATTAGTTGGATCTTTAATTGGTTTCCACTGACTTTGAACTGTCCAATTCTTATGTCTTTTGATCATGTGCAGTGGTCAAAGGATTGGGTCTCACAAAAGGAAATAGGATTTCAGAAGAGCAAAGTCCTTGAAACCAATACCCTTCCACCTTTAATACTGAGCAGTGAGGCAAGGACACTCAACACTTCACAAAACTTTTTCTAATCTTTGAAGCTCTGCCCAAGAGAGCTACTGTTTCACTCTCCTCTTCTTTAGAGAGAGTAGAAACATTCACAAACATATTTACTAAACCAAAATATTTTTCTTTGGAGGGTGCTGAATAAATCAAATATGTTGCATAGATTAGTCCCACTGTAGAAGTATCTATCTAGATTTTTGAAATCAAAAAGTCTACCCACTTATAGATTTAAGGATGAGGATGAGTAATTTTCTTTTTAAGGAATGAATGATGAAGAGGTATATAGAACAGAATAATAAATTTTTATTATGGATATTCCAAATGAGAATAAAATTCAAAGAAAATAAAAGTCGGAAGAGAAAAATGAGTCCTGGGTTTGGCCAGGAAAAATGAGTTGTGACCTCACACAGGGTTAGTATGGTAAAGCAATACAGCTAGAAGAAATTGATGGTTTGCTTATAATTTTTCTTCAGGGGCCCAGAATTTAATGAGTGCTTTCATAAAATGCAAAATAAATAGAATTAGAAATAACATAAATTTTGAAAATGGAAAAACAGGGTAATCAAAAAGTTAGGAATAATATTAGGACAAGAATGAGTAAAAATATTATAGCAATGTGGATTCTGCACCTAAATTCTTGGAGGGGAAATGGAAAAGTAAAATGATCATTGGAAGCAGGTTGGGAATGTGAGTACTGGGGTCTTTTGGCTATGTCTGAAGTGTAAATCACATGATATTTAATGAATACCATCATCGCAAAGCCTCATAGGAGTAAGCACTTTCTGTCTCATAGACATTGCAGGTGGAACCTCGAAAGGGCACTTGGCAAAGATAAAGATTTAATGTGTAAAAATTTTCAAAAGAAAAAAGGCCTTCTTTTAAAGCATTTGCTATTCCAGCCTCTTGCTATTCCTTTGCCAAGAAAAAGTTCTAGCCTTGGGAGATTTCGCCCTATGTATTAAAACTTTGGCAAGGATTACGACAAAGGGATTGAGTGGGTGTTCACTCAGAATTGAAATTCCAACTGTGTCTTAGACCTGGGAGGTCAGCCTTCTGTCTACTGAAAATGTTCTAAGATCCCAAATACCAAGAAACAAGTAGTAGACAAGGGCAAAATCTAAGTGTATGGGTGTGGAGAAAGCTTGGGGAATTGAAAAATATCATTCCTTTTCCTTTCAGCACTGGAAGACTTGGTAGGAAGTCATAAATTCTCTTTAGGAAGGTAAAAATATTGGGATCTAACATAAAGTGCAGACTAAAATTGTCCGTTCCCATCATTGAAGCGTACCTATTTGTAAATCACCTTCTTTAAGAAAAAATGTTTCCCATATAAGACCAGCATTTTTTAGTTTTCCTCTTTCTTATCAGATAATGACCGAGAAGTTTCATTCTAATGCTTTCTGTGCAATTTTTACTTTCCCATTAACTGTTCAAGTAATAGAAGTTGACTTAGAAAGAAATATATCTCCTCTAACATAAGAAAAATGCTTATGTTTAATTTATGTGGTATAGACTTTAGAAAAGCAGTAAAAGACAGTGCTATACTTGGAGAAGAGGAATGGGTCTGAATTCTTATTGATCAACCACTTTTTTCTCCCCAGACCAGTCCAGGGACACCTTGGGTGAATTTTAACCCTTTTCAGAACATAATTAACAACAACAACAACAACAACAACAAGGCTCAAGACTAATCACAGTACATCTTTTTCTATCTAAAAATATTTTTACAAGGGTTTTCTACAAGGTACAAAATATTTTAAAATATGTTTATGTTACTATGACACAAAATTAATATTTAAGAAATAACACTTCATCAGCAAGAAGACTGCCTAATGACATAAAAGTCACCTGAGAAATATTGGAAAGGACCAGCAAATTACTGAGATTAGAAAGACACAGCATTGTTGGCAATTGAAGAATTGGAAATGATTCAAGTTAAAGTTTGATGTGTCTTGGTAATAACCAACCATGTGCAATGAAAGAAGAGTTTGAATCAAATAAAGCCTGAAATGTTGATCTAATGAGATCACATGAATTTTGGTGCCAAACGAAGAAGAAATTAAAACTTGTTAAGTGTGTATTTCAACTTAATGTAATTTCTTACATTAAGAAATGTAAACATGTACTGAAAACATGCACTAATAAAAAATAAATAAAGTTAAAAAATCTATGTGTTTTGATTTTATTTTTTTAAAAAGCCAAGTGATATCACAGCATGCAAACTGGAAATAATCAAAACAGGTAAAAATAATGGATGCGATTTTAATTTAATATAATTATGACTTTCTGCTCTTAAAAATTGAGTATATGTATTACTAAATTGGTGCATATCACGTAAAGATCAGATTTAGCTGAGATACGCACCTGCTTCCAAAGCCATATCCATTTAGTTTTGAATGAAAGCTGAGTCTTTTATCGCATATACCTTGCACACTGAGACATGCACATATGCTGGCTCAGGAGCTACCCAGGAGCAAGGAGGAAACATATTTCTTCCTCTGGCTTTTATTTTATTGTGGTTGTTTTACATCCAAACACAAAAATTTTACACTAGCTACCATACTTACTCTTGTTTTATTCATAATATAAGTTTGATCGACCAATTTTTATGTTTATGGATTTATTTTTGTGAATTCTCCCTGCAAAATTCCCTTTTTGTGTTATAAACTCTCTACAGAACTTCAGCTGAGTAATTTGACTATGTTAAAATTTTGCCTCTTATCAATGAGATAATTAATACAAAAAATTAGCTCACTAGTCCAAATTGATTCCAATTTTTTCATGTCATTTTCATTTTTAGTTTATGAAAAATTAAAATACTTTTTAAAACTTGGTGCTTAGAGAAATACTGTAATTCTCAATATGACTGTCTAGAACCCATTGTCTTTAGTTTCTTGCATCCTCTATCTATAGCACAGTGTATTTGCTTAGTTACTTGGGACAAATCTATAAACACAATAAATACTGTTACAGGAAGGACAGTCTGCACAAATAATAAAAAAGGACAGGAGTGAGTAATTGAGTAGGATGAGTCAGAAATAAATAACAGGGCATTGTGAAAATAAGCCTACCTGACATAGTGTGGAGAAAAAAATACAATAAATAAAAAGGGCTATGAAGTAATCTTTTAATTGAATTTATTTTTTCATATTAAAAAAGTGTACATGAATGGAAAATTACCAGATGCTTAGAAGGCTGAATATGGAATACAGTCTATAAAAATGGCTGGATGGAATTGGGGATAGGGAAGTCTAAAGAGTGTGTTGATTATGGTCTTCATCTGTACAAATATATTAAATTGAGGAGCTTGGCCGGAAGTTTTCCTTTGTTATTCTAGACAGTGGAAATATAACCAATTGTAAGAAAAATAAAGGAAGAAAGATTACAATTAGGCTCAAGGAAGGAATTTTTTAATATGAAGGTGATGGAACTCAGTATCAAGGGACATTGCAGATGTTGAGAGTACATCTATTAGGTGCTCAATAAATCTTTTCTTTCTCTCCCATACCTTTCTTCTCAGAGGTCTTGTAGAAAGTATGTATTTATTTTGAGTGATTCATACATTCACCTCTGTCCTCTGTCTCTACACTCTCTGTTTGAACAGGACGTGACTGGTTCTTTGGGTGGAACAAATCTAAACTGGATGAATGTTCTGGAAAGAAAAGGCACTGAGAAAGCTTGGAAGCTTTTCCCCTGTGACATTTTTAAGCCTCCAGCAGTGCTATGGCAAAGAAACTGACTAATGGGAACCATGCTGGGGTGAAGTACAGCGAGACAGCTGGTCAACTCAGAGGTACACGGCCTCCACATTACATGTGTGCAGTTACCCTGTCTTGTGAAGCAAAACTGCAAGGCAAAGGAAAAAAACGCTTCTCCATTGTTGATAGGAGTGTAAATTAGAACAACCACGATGGAAATCAGCGTGGGAATTCCTCAGAAAACTAAAACTAGAAATTCCATTTGACTCAACTATTCCTTTTCTAACTATCTTCCCAAAGTGAGTAAAGAAGTGTTGGTGGTATAGTGGTGAGCATAGCTGCCTTCCAAAGCAAGTAAAGACGTCATATTAGAGTGACACTTGTCTGCCCATGTTTGTAGCAGCACAACTCATAATAGTTACATCTTGGAAAGCAGCCTATTTGTTTGTTAACAGACGAATCAATAAAGAAAATGTAGTATTTACACACAATTGAGGACTACTGTGCCATATACAAAGATCAACTTGAGTCATTTGGAGGGATGGATGCACCTTGAGACCATAATGTTAATTGAAGTAAATCAGATACCTAAGCTTACATATACATAGTTTCTCTTATATGAGAAACCCAAAATATAAATTAGTTACAGAGTAAAATAAAAGATAGATAATTGGAACCAGAGCAATAAATCTATTGCAAATATGAAGGATACCAAGAGATGTAGGGAGTGGGGAGAGAGGCTAGGGGGAAAGGAATGTAAAACGATGTTTTAGGTACCTGGACCAACTCCCTGTGATAAATGTAATCACTATGAACTGCAACCATGTACTAAAAAAATAAATAACTAAAATAAATGCTTGTGTATACTGAGTATCACTTTTGAGTTACTTTAGAGAAAACAGATCCTCAGCAAAATTTCCTTTATATTTGTTTCACTTACTTTAAGGTGGGGACAGGAATCCTTAAAAATATTGCAAATCCCCACCAAGTGCTAGATGGAAGCGAAGGTTTAAACAAGGCAAGCACCTCTCTGACACCGTTCCTATTCTCCCAGAGGTTTCCCTGACGTCATCCTATTTGCAGACAGGACTATATTGTCGATATGCTCTTTCCTGCTTACCGATGAAGGAAAATGCTTTCTAAATGGGCATTTGCACCCATCAAAGAGACTTAAGTGTTTTTGACAATTTTGAGAGACAATCTAAATTCAAGGCAAATAATAATGAAATCCAGAGAGTTCGTATTAAATTGTACAATGTTTTCCTTTCTTATTGAAAGATCTACTGGCCCCAATTAAACTCTATTTCTAATGATGTGAATCCATTCATCTTTTGAAAATTTCAGTCTTTTTTCCTACTGGAAGACAAACAAAGAGGGAGACATGGACAGTAGGAATGGTAGATCTAAAGTCCTGATTTGTGTTTCCTTTTTTTTTCCTAACGGGCATATTTTGATAAAACACATTGGAATATATAAATTAAATAAAAACGCATAGACAGAATTATAATGTGCTACAATCTTTTCAGACAGAATTATAGTATGTTACAATCTTTTACAGTCTTTTCAGGGACGTTTTACTCACATCAAGATATGTGCATGGTCATGGCAATGTTTGTGACATGATACAAAATAAGATTTGGGAAGGTGAAATTTCTTACCTAGTGGTTTCCATGTGATTCCGTGACTCTGCTGTGCATTGCTTTAAGAAGGAAAGATAAATATCAATGTTAAGAGTCTTCCAGCAATTTCAGAATTTGAGGTTATTGATTCTCAATTTATTTTCTTTTTGGCTATTGGGCTTTCTGCTGAATAGACTCAGAATCTTAACAATATTCTTCCATTGTAGTTTTGTAGGCTTTTGAGTTGCCCCTCATGTACTTTCTACTATAGTTCATGTCTCCAATGGTTTCTTTTATTGATTCTTTCCAGTCTTTGGGAATGAAATAAATTATGATATGCAAAAGATTTAACATTTGGTTCTTCTTGAGGTTTAACTTAGAAGGCTGTAATGAATGGTTATGATGCAAGTTTCCTTTGCAGGTCCTGTATCGTCACCATTTTGGGAGTCATCTGGAGCCCAATGGCTACATTTTCAAATTTCCCCCTTGTGTTTTTAGCTTTTTTTATTATGTGCTAATTTGTGATGATAAGTATACTAAAAAGAGTGTTCTATTTAACAGTGGCAGTTCCTAAATTGTTACCCTCATAGAATCGTTTATCTCTTCTCCAATTTACAATTTGGTATCTAATGTTTCTTTTTCAGTATCAGAAAATGTCGATATTAAATTGCAATTTCCTTCTCCCCCTCTTCCTTCCTTCCTTCCTCTTTTCCTTTTCATTCTTTCAAATTTGATTAAATGTCTTTTTTCCTCTCTTATATTTTCTGCATTCATTTTAAAATAGCAATATCTCAGTACACCTAATTTACTGATCCCGATCCTCTTCCACTCCAGAATAAACCAATTCTTTGTTCCTCACTATTCCCATTCAGAAACTTTCCATAATACCATGGCTTTCTGGTCCACCGGGGCCTTTGACCTGTTTTGTGTGTTTTTCCTGCTCTATTCTGGGATGTAGGAGGCTTGACTGCTGTGGGGTAGGATTTTCACACCTTCACCTCAGTGCCTTCCAGATGCCACTGGGACACAGAAGCTCAAGATGGGAAAGGAGGTGAAGAAGGTCCGGGTGCTTCCCTTTCTGGGCCCTGACAGCTTTTCCTGCAGCAGCCCCACCACCTCCTTGACCCCTGCTGGTGCTACTGCTGGAGTGTCCCCTCCACAACTCATGTTGCGATTTCATTGCCACTATGATGGTGTTAAAAGGTGAGATCTTTAAGAAATGATTTGCTCTTAATGTCCCTGTTGTCGTGAATGGATAAATGCTGTTCTTACAGGTTGGGGTCAGTGGGACCCCTTGTCTGGGACTTTCTAGCTTCCAGACTGAGCAGTGAAACTTCTATTGTTTATAATTCCAGTCTGTGGATTTCGGTTATAGAAACAGAAAGCAGCTGAAGACAGCTGAGCAGCCATGGTCCTAGCTTCCAGTAGGTGATTCTGTCCCCTTTGTCTTCTAGTGGTGGAGTGACTTTCTGATGTCATGAACCTCTTCTCATTAGGCTGTCACCTTTCCTGTCAGCTACCACGCAAGTACTTGTATTCAATTCTTCCTTTTGGATTTAATATGATTTTTATTATTCTGATTAGCTACTGATGGAATCCATGTACACAACATGCTATTGGGCTTGTTTATCTCCCTATCACATTTTGCTTACTAGGTCTTAAATGTCTTCAGAGAAAGGACTCTGCTTCGTTTGGTAGCTCTCAGATCAGATGCAGCTGTTCTTGGCACATTTTGGTCATCATTACTTATTGATACATTTCAGTGCATTTGTCAGTTGCATAGATGAACATACATTATCAAAGTGCAGTGGTTTACACTGGTGTTGTGTTCTATTATTCTTGTGGCTATTTAGGATCCAGATCTTTATCACTTTTTAGAATTATAAACTTTATTAGTGGTCAGAAATAAATTGAAAGCTAATATGAAACAAGAGAAAGTGGGAAAGAGAAAAGTAGATTTTAGAAAGGAGAAATGATGAAAAAAACCCCAACAATTATCTGGACTACACATAACAAATAATTTCTGGATTACAAATAATTTCTGGTCTACAAATAAATAATATTCTGGACTACAAAGTAACAAGAACGCATGGAATTCATAAGAAAAAGCAAACAATGAAAACAATAGGGAGAGAAAGTCAGAGATTTCTCTTTTCTATTATTTATAGCATCTCAGAAATTCCTGCAGTGAGCTTGTAATTTTCCTTTTAGAGACCAGCAAGGTTTGCCACATTAGATAGACAGCAAATGTCTGCCACAGAACTGAGGTAAAGGAGGCAGATTGCCTCTACACTAACCTTATGGTGGAATAGCTATACACTTTAGTTGTGAAACTTCCATCTCTGAGAATATATCCTGGAATGGTCATGTTTGAAATGTAATAACCGTAGCCATGTTACTTCAGTTTTTACAACTGACACGTATGCATAAAGTGGTGATAATTCTCAGTTGTTGGAGATGTCAAAGAAGACATAGGTTAACACCTACTCCCTGGCCTGAGGGGTTATATTCTATTAGGAGAAACAGAGAAGTAAACACAGGCATGTCCAGGAGTTGTCAGAGAGGGTGTCCTTGTTCCTATGTGACAGGGTAGGCTTCAGAGAGCAGTTCATACTGGAGCTAACTCTTGAGACCAGTAGTAATTTGCAATATAGATCAAAAGTGGGATTTGTTCTAGCCAGAAAAACCAAACCAAACCAACAAACAACTAAATGAAACATGGCAGCCCTGAATATGGCAAAGTGTTTGAAATTTACTAGTGATTTAATAAGAATGAAACTTAAGATATGAATGGTATCAGAAGAAAGAAAGTCAGAAAAGTATTCAAAGGTTACTTCCTATATTTTATGAAGTACTGAGTTGAGTAGGTAGATGGAGTAACAGAATAAAAAAGATTAAGATGGCATAGTCTGACTTGGTTCGAAGGGACACCAGGTTAGGAGGAAGGGAGATTATTTTAAAGATTGTTGTGTGAGCCCAGGTGAAAACTTGTTGGGATCATGGGCAACTTAATGTTTTATGCTCAGTGAAACACAAATTACACTAATACCTAATACTTTTATATATGACAGTCATTTTAGTGTGAATGTGTATCAGCCTATAGGCACAGTGTAGATTTGTTTAGGGAAAATGAAGAGGGGCATAAGTTGCCTGTTGGTGATAAAAGTGATACATACAATACAGGTACATTTTCCTGATTAATGATATATGCACAGAAAAGGGCAACTTTTTCCAAGTCGTTTTTCATGCAGTGGCTTAATCTAATAGGATGTCAGGGATGCAATAAATCTAGGTGTTGTGAAAATAATTAGAACAGATGTTGTGGGGGTATTTTTTATGTGTGAAATAAAACCAACTGGTAGGCACAGACCACCAAATCCTTATGATTGAGGTGAATCTCTTTGATATACAGCATATGTTCCCTTACATATGTCCCTTAATGGATTTTAAAAATAATGCTAATTCATATCACCAAAAATACTCCATAAGCCAGACTGCACATATATACTCTACTGTTTATGACTGATTTAGTCCATCATTATGTTCATTATAAACAAGTAACCACCAAGGAAATTTGAAATGTGCCTTTGTTAATAAATTAGGCTATAAATTATTGTTGTCAGTAGTCTTTCTAAATGGAGACATCCTAATTATAGGCAAAATGTTGTGTATAATCTCAAAAGATTGACAAACATTCCTGAAATTTCTAAATCATCATTTATGGTTGGGACTAGCAATTCAAGGTTCAGAACAATAAATAATTATTGTACAGAATATTCATCTGGGAAGGCACCAAGCTTCTATGTTTTACAGCTGGAATGTTACGGTAGACCAGGGGACAGGAGTGTTTGTTCTGGGGGACAATCGAACAGCCTAGCTCCAGCCACCATCTGCTTGTTATAACATAGCTGTATGTTCTCATTTTTTCCTCTCTTTTATTATTGTTATTAACACACAATAAAAATACATTTAAATAGCATTAAGTTTGTAGCACAAACCAAGGAAATTGGGTCACTCAGTCTTTAATTTGCTCTATGGAAATTCTTTATTCCTTGTAGATGTTCTTTGGAATCTTCCCTTATCTTGCTGTTTAGTTACAGCAAAAGACAGGGACCTGGAAGAGGTAATTACCAACTTACATTTGGGCCTTTATTTTAAATTTAATTTACAGTCTTTTGTTCCTTTATCATCTAACTCCAGTTAGCATCAGAGTAATGGATTCAAGGATGTCTTTTGCATTAGAACTTATTATAGTTATGAAAGTTTATACTTTAACATAAGAAATAAAAATGTGACACATAATGTAATACAGTTGACTTAAATTCTCAAAACATATTAATTTATTAAACATTTATTAAGTTTATTCTCAGGAAGATATATTATTGTTCCATTATTTTATATTGTATGTGATATTTTGCCTCCAATTTGTTATATTACATATTAAACCCAATTAATATGAAAATTAATTTTCATATTTTACCAAATGTTTCTGTGCTCTGCAGATAGACTTTTTTCAAAATAAAAATGTCTTCAACAAAATAATACTGTTTTATATAAAATTTAGAGGCCGGCTATGGTGGCGCATGCCTGTAATCCCAGCACTCAGGAGGCTGAGGCAGGAGGGTTGCTGTAAATTCAAGGCCAGCCTGCAGTACCTAGTGTTTTCAAGGCCAGCCTGGAATACATAGTAAGACTCTGTTTCAAAAAAACACCAATAAATAAATGAAGGACTGAATAATAAAATAAAATTTAAAGTTTTCTACTATGAGATAAGGGTGGTTAGTGAGTTTGTATGGACATTTGTGTGTGTGTGTGTTTGCATGTGTGTGAGTACGTGTGTGTGTACATTTGCATGTGTGTACATGTGCCTTTTTACATAAAAAGGAATTATACCAGGAGAATACTTTTTAACCTTTGGGTGTGTGCAATATGCATACACCTATGGCCAGGGGATGTGCACATTCTTGTGCAGAGGGATGTTTTTGGATTCCCACCCTCCTGATGAGACAGCAAACAATTGAGAAGGACCGATTACTAGAAAAATGACTCACCAAGTTCAGTTAGAAAACTGTATGTCACGGTGTTTACAGCAGAAAGGATTTAATGTAGGGAATTAGTTATGTAAGTTTTAAAAGCATTGAGGAAGGAACAAGGAGAAATGAGATAATGCAAGACAGTGGCCAGAAATGATAGTGGAGCTGGAGAAAAAATAAAAGAGATGACAGCAAGCCCAGGACAATCAGACCTGCTGGGATTCTGGGGCTGGGGCACTGTGGCAAAGGCTGGGGCTTTGAGCAAGTCCTGCAGCTTCCAAAGCTGCTTCTAGAAGCAACACGACAGACAGGAAAGGAGGAGAGGGAGAGAGTGTGTAACACGCCCGTCCATGCCTCTTGACCATGGTCACCAGCCGGGCCCTTCTATTAGGATAAACTATGAAGCAAGCTGGCCGGGGAATCCAAACATGTGGATTTACAAAATCTTACCCCCAACATCACAGAGCAAAGGAGAAGAAACGAGAGCAATGTTAAGTAGCCAACTTCCCAAGTGAAAACAGAGATGCATGTTTGGCTTGTAATAGTGTCCGAAAGTGATAGCCATCACTATTACTTGAAAACACCTTTTAAATACTGTATTTAAGAGTTTTCATAATTTTTAAAATTTAAAAATAATCATCTTTTAAAAATAATCTCCATTCTTCTGAAGAAAAGCAGTATGTTGGATTACTTATTCATTTAACTGCAATAGATTTTTCTTAGGCAAAACTAAAATGCTAAGCATTAATTCTACAAGATGCCAGCATAGTTATTTGGACTTCCAAGTGGTTATTGATATTCCAAACACCTGCAAAGGGCCTGTGATGTCATGTTCGCTCTCAAGATATAAGGACCAACGTTGTGCTACTAGCAGCGAAAAGATTGCAGTCTCTCTAACGGGGGCAGGATTTAAATGTAAAGTAAGACAAATAATTGCAAATAGGAGCAAAATGTTAAGTTCTGTTTTCCCTGTTGTTTTCTTCCTTTCTTTTATATTCTGAATCTCTTGAAATTTACCCTTCTACTCAAAGAGATCTAATTGTTCCTTTGCCTATTTTGATCATAAATTAAAAATTATATCAAGGCATGTGAAAACATAATGTTCAATAGTTTTTTTTCCTTTTTTATATATCTTATGTCTAAGGGGATAGATTATTACATTTTTAATTTATTTCTAAATAATACATAAAACAAAACTGTGCACAAAAATGGAGTACCACCTACTGTTTTGATACAGAGTTTATTTCATTTTTAATGGTGGGAAGCTCTGGAAAGAAAGAAGCTGAAGCAGAGAGAAGAGTGGTCTGAGGAAAAGCCAAGCTAGTCTCACATCTGGAACAGATGTACTGTGGGAGGAATCTTGCTTGAAGCTCTGGGGTGGGCCTGGCAATTTCTGCCCTCAATAGCAGACGTGCCCACAGGACACTGGAGACAAAGTCCTCTAGAACTTCAGCCAAGTCCAAATCCGGGAAGCAGGGGAAAATGGCGGAAGCCATGTGCATGCAATTGTAATGTAATGCACTCACAGAGGCTTCAGCCTTCTTAGCTTCCAGAGTCAGAGATTTGAATAAAAGAGATTAACAAAACAAAACAAAACACTCCCATCTATGTTTGTTCTCTCTCCCTCTCTAGGGTTCACTCACCAGTCCATGAGACTGATTAAGAGGAGAAAAAGTTAGAATATATGGGTTCCATCCTAGACACCATCCAGACTCACTTCTGTCCTTAGTTATTATCCAAATGGCCTCATACTAAGTGACTACACGAGAATTCTCTATCTCTCCAAAGATTCCTACAGTTCTCATTCAAATAGATTTCAAGGGATGCTTTTTTATCCACAGCCTTCAGAGATTCCCAGATAATCCATATATATATATATATATATATATATATATATATATATATATATATATAAAATTAATGGTGAGGTTTGGAAACTTAAACATTCATACCTAGTAATTAGTTTGGTAGTAATCAGGAAAATGCAGATTAAATCCACAAAAATAGATCACGTTATACCCTTCAGCTTGGAAATAATATGATGGCCTGATACACTTGTGGATCTGTGTGAATTTTTAATTCCTAGTGAGAATATAAATTAGAATGGCCACACCAGAAAACCATGGGCCATATGCAGAGATGTATGCACTCTAAATCAGCACCTCCATACTTTGGTACCAATTTTCTCGGGCGAACTCTTGTGTAAGTGCTCAGGGAAACCTGGCCAAGAATGATTCTGATGGCATTCTGAATAAAGTGTAAGGAACGCTTGTATTTAAGATAGTGTTTGCTCTGTGGCAGTGCTGGGGTGGTGGGAAGGTGGGGTGGGGTTGACCTGAGAAGGAGCCCACAGGTCAAAGTATCCAGGAATTACCCTGGGGGTTTCAGTTTTATTTTCTTGTCTAGGTACTAGATATACATCTCTTATTTGCATTTGTAACATTATTCGGGATACTTTCTAGGTTGTACCTCAGGATATGTCACATGAAATCATCTATTTTTGACCTACAAAATGACAATTTGATGTGATTCTAATGTTTCATTATGTATTGTAAAAATTGTTTGGAATTTAAAAAACATTATATTACATAAAAACAAAAGCAAAACACAACTAAAATATCTTTAAACTATTTTTCGAATAAGATATTCTGTAATTCCAGTGATTATGCCTGTGCTACATTTGGTTTATTGTAGGTTTGCTTCTTTAAACATTAATGGCAATTTGTAATCTAGAATAAAAACCCCGATGTGGTGAGAGGACAGCATCAAGGACTTGCTCTCTAGACGCCAGTATATATAAATACCCGTCCACTCCAAAAAAAGCAGAGATCCCATGAACTGCCATGGGAGGGGCTGAGGAACATGTCCACAGACTCAGGGTTTGGACAAGGTCTCTATTCTATTTTTTAAAAACTTAATAAATTATGCTTGTAGGGTCACAGAGTAAGTTAGATATCTTGGTGCATTTCTTACTCATTTTATTTTACCAATTGTAATCACATCAAGGGAGTTACAGTTTCACTGACAAAATATTCAAGCCTTGTTTATCCTTGCCGCAGGGCATTCTAAATATCATATTTAAAACATTTAATTTTCTCCTGCATTCTCTTGATTATTCAGTAGAAACCAGACCCTTGTACAGGCTGTTCCTTCTCCCTGGACCTCACTCTATGGATGCTCCACAGAATAGGCTTTGTCCCTGAGAAATTCCTTTTTTTCCCCACTAACTTCTCAATCTTAAAAACACAATGCCAACCACACAAGCAAACAATACATATTGTTGAATAAATCTACTTATTTCAAGGTTATTCTTTGTTTAAAACTTACTCTCTAATAAAATCTTGAAGCCTTTCCTGATGTGCTAATGCTCATGTGATTTCTTTATTTTCTCGCAGGTCCTGTCTCTGCCATTAAATTGTATGTGTCTTGAGGGCAGAGTCTTTTTTAAGGTAGGTTATAAGACTTGGCGTAATGCATTTGATCTGGTAACATTCAAATTCAGTTTGTGGCTATCATATGCTGTTCCTCCTTTTGGTTCTTGATGTTTTTCTGCTCGACTTTTTTCTAAAAGCAACTGTGACAAGTAGTCTGTGTCTAAATTTATGGGCAAGAGAGTAGAGGATTTGGGCAAAGAAATTATTGCTTCCACCTTACCGCCAAATTCTTCTAAGTATCTAAAATATGTTGCGTGTGATATGATGAATATAATAACTTCTCCATTAAAAATCTAATCGTGACTGCATTTCTGTAACTTGCATTATATCTAAAGGTATTCCTAGATCGATGAAGTGTTAGACCTGTGACTGTAACAATGGACCATGATTTGTCTTTTAAATTATGCCTCATGCATTAACATATCTGCTGAGGTACACGGCAGTTGTTTGGGACACCGTCATTACACAGTACTCATATTCCAAAGTCAGCTTGCAGAACATACCCCTAGTTTGTTGATTAGGGAATGGTGTGAGAAGCAGCTCAGCAGAATCAAGGAAGGGAATGCTTACAAAAGGAGGAAGGGAGGTCAATCCAGGTGAACTTGTCTTTGTCTGTTGACTAGCCCTGGTCAAAGTTAGCCTTTGATTCTCCCACTGAAACTGGGAGAGGGGGCTCCTCTTCAGGTGTTGGCTGAAACAACAGAACGTTCTTCTGGAAGCCTTGCATTTTCTTAGCCAAGAGAAATTAGAGCCATAATAGAGATGCAGCCTTCAGCTGTTAGAAATGATGTTAGCTCCAGTCTTTATAGACGACAGTTGAGGACTGGTCATGAGAGGGCTCAGAGGAGCCTGGCTGGAATTTGGTGAGGGAGAGAACTTCGTCACCTGCGCAGATTCCTACAAACAGCAAAGAATCCAGCTGGGACCAAGTTTTTGATGCAGCCTAGCCAATCAGATCTTCACCTTCTCTCTTGGCCTGGATACCTCTGCCTTAGTCAATTCAGGGCCAGGTAATCGACGACGGGAGACCACTCCTGTAGGTCAGAGCCTGCTGAAATTATTTAAACTAGCCGAACCTTGTCTGTCATGAAGAAAGGGCCACAGTAAGGGGCCTTCAGTAAGGGCCAGTTTGGGGCCTCTCCTGACTCCAGGTGTCTGCCTCTTGCTGGACAGTGGAGCTTTCTCCTGTACCCGCTGTGGCCTGTCTGATAGCTTGTATGGCTCCAATGAGTCTAATACATTTCTTCTTCCTTAGCCTCAGTCTCAGTCTTTCGTGGTTACACTGCATTTACTGCACCATACATAGGCAATGCTTACAGTTTTAGAAAGCCAGAGACTCCCTATTTTATATTCTTTTTGGGCATCCTCTTTAGCTACTCTATTTAAACCATTACTGCTGGAGTTCAAGGTCATCTTTCTTCAGCCAGTGCCTGAGTTGTAGAAAATTCATCTTGATGACTCTTCAGATCTGTTGTCCTCCATGCTGCTGAAAACATCATCTAAAATATCACTTCAAGGCTTCGAACCTTCCAGGAATCCATATTGCCATGAGCCCCCTACACAAGGCCTTATACAATTAGTCCTTCTACTACCGGTCCCTTCCCCACCCGGGCTCCTACCCTGCCTGCCGTGGACATTAGGTGCCTAGATGTTTATTGACGCTCAGTAATTCCTCAACCTCCTCTAAGTAAGTTTGCTTTCAAATTTGCTATCACTTATTGTCTGTTAGAGGGAAAAATTAACAATGGAAAATAGACAAAAAGATGGTAAATGAATAACCTCTTTCTCTTAATTATATATTGATGTCATACTTGCTTCCTTCCAACACCTGTTACACTATGAATCACCTTTTAATACAGACTAGAATGGTGTGCAACAAAATCAGAATGCTTCTAAAAGAAACTTAAAAAATTTAAAGAAATAACTAAACTTCAAAATGAACAACTGATGCAATGTGTATTGTTTGAGAAGATTATAAATTATGTCATATCCCTTTTATATCATAATTTTTGTTTTAATGTATTAGTTAAAAAATGAAAATTAAAAAGAATATATGTTATAATTCCTTAAAACCTTTTAGATCCCTGTTATTAATAACAGTTTATTTTTATAGGAGTGCCAGTTTAAAAAAATTTTAATGTCAGATACTGGTGCTAAGTATTTTGCACATAATTTTTCATTTAATCCTTTTATTCTATGAAATAGCAATTAAAATATCATTGCATAAAATTATATGATGTACCTGAAGTGCAGTAAGGTTAGGTCAACTTGCTAAAGGACTTACAATTAATAGCAACCTGGGTCAGAAATTTACCAGACGTTTTTATCAAATCTTTGATTGTAACTGTCGTACGATTCTGCCAGGAGTTTGCTTTATTTTAAAACTTTACTCCTAGTGATTAAATGGAAACTATGAAGAACTAATCTAAACTAGGATGTTTAACTTTAATTCTCTCTTCTGGTGTTTATCCTAGGGAAATAGCATTGCGTTTTATCAAATCATGGATTCTTTCTAGACGCTTTTTTATTTCTCTATAAAGTAGTCCTCCTATTCATGGGTCCAGGCCCACAGAGCTAAAACTGAGTGGAAAAAAGTATTTTGAGAGACAATAGAAACTCCTGTGGCAAAAATGATTCATCTGGAGGGGAGTGTGGGGAGGAAAGTCCTCAGACCCAGAGAGGGCCTCCCACTGGGCTGCGTTCAGCTCAGCAGGACAATAGCTAGGAGGCCAGCCAGGCACAGCCTCCTCCCCTGCAAGCCACAGAAGTTCTGGTTCGAATCTCTGTTCTTAGGACGTGAAGGAAGCATAAACAAAAAGTGCAGCTACCAGATGGGGAACCTTCTAATTAGTTAAGTCTGCTCTAACTTTTGGGCACCAGTTGGCAGATGCAGCAGATGCCAAGGGAGTAAACAGAATATGTTGGCAGCTTTGAATTTTAAACCAGTATATCACAAATAGATCCAATTTAGAAATATTTTCCCCTTTGGTTAAACTTTGTAACTTAATTTTGTCAAATGCCAAGAAGTTAGAGATAGATGATGAGACACTTCTTTTGAGGCATTCTTAATTTTTGCTTATAAATCGGTGGCAATGAAAGAAAGGTTTTTAGGCACGTTATCTCAGAATGTGTAGAGTACAGCAGCGATGCTTTGTGAAAGATTGATATTTTCTCCTAAACACAGATTAACGTGGCATTTGTGATTAGAAAACTATAAAATGTAAGTGCTGAGTTTTGGGAAAGCACATCTTGAGTTGAACTGGAACATTAAGGACTTTGGCATCTGCAGTCTCCATCCCTCGTCTTTCTGCATGGTAGGTGGTTCATGGACCACAGGCTCATTGAGCTAAATGCGATACAGACTCTGGTGATTTCTCTCGGAGACAAGCAAGAGGCCTCACTGTTGCAGTGTACAATGGATGTTGCAGTGTTGGATGTAGGTCATGTGTGTAATGAGGACGTATAGGAAAGAACATAGAGAAGAATAAATAATTATGCCTCTTTGGGTGGAGTAAGTTGTCACGAAGCTCTTTCTAGAAGTGAAAATATACAGTGGGAAGTTTTTTAAAGTAAGAATTAGCAAAAAAATAAGTTAGGAGAAGAGTTTCAGGCAGAGGCGAGATTAAAAATAGAGGCCTATGTTTGATAAAATGTCCATAGTGGGATAGAACATGGCGAATGGGATTTTGAGGAGAGAAAACTGTTAGAAGAGGTAAGTGTGGCATGGACTGAAAGTGGTGGAGAAGATAACTTCAGGGTTCTGATTTAGGAAAAGAAGTATATTGTGCTGCAGTTTATCAAGATAGCCAATGCAGGAGGAATATCAGGCTTTAGGCAATGGATGAAGAGCTCTGTTTTATAAATACTGAATTGATATCATTCATAGTGATTTAAATACAATTATTGTGAACATTGCGCTAATAATGATGATGATAAAAATGTAAAATTTATGTAGCATGATCGTCATGTGTGATACTGTACCAAGGACTTACCCATACAAATGCATTAGCTTTGTCACAACCTAGGACATATGTTCAGGTACTATGAAGAATTGGTCTTAAATAGTCTATCCAGTTTGAACCGAGCCACCATGGGATTCTGGTTGAAATGTCTAGAAACTAGCTGGTGATTTGTTTCTGAATCTTAGAAGTTAGGTAAGAGTCATATATTTAGCAATCATTTTTGTTTTGATGATAGCTAAAATTATAAAAATAGGTTTTTTTTAACCTATCCAGTGCAGTGGTTCTCAACAGACGAGAATCATGGATAGACTTAACCACCCTGAAACTGCAGTGTTTCATGGTGTATTTCTTTCTTGGTTGATGCTGTGCTTCACATAAAGTCTGGCAATCACTGAACTCTGATTCTTGGTATAGGTAAAGCTTTGATCTTTGAACTGATACATTTACATGTGTCTCTTCCAGTCCTCGTATTTTTTACCTCTAGAAAATGGCCTTTTGTCTTGTGACCCAATATGGAGGAGCACAGGGAAAGAGGCAGAAGAGAACGAACCACTGAGCTCATTATTCTTTTAAAGTGTTACCCCTCTCTGTTTTAACTTGGTCATTCCACTGTGTCTCTTGAATGAATTCCTTTCATTTCTTAGTAGATTTACACCCAGTGTCCCCTTTCTTTCTTGTCATGTATTCAATTGAAAATTTCAAATTAAGAATTTGGTTATGAATTACAGTTTTATATGTGCTTTTTACTTAGGTGTAAGGTATTTTTATAATCTGTTTTATCAACGTTAGGAATTTCCCAGATAAAGCAATGTGTAATGCATTGGGTTTTCCTTGTTACAAAATACAAACAAAAGCAAAAGTAAGAACTAAGAGTAATGTGTTTTGATATTTTGAAAATGCCCCAGAGATAAGCTCATAAATTTGAGTGAGATAGAGTACAAATTATGAATGCTTATGTTTGAATGCAGGAGGAAGTGTGCCCCTTCCCATCCCTAGGTAAATGTGTACAAGTTAAATACGGACAACCTTAGAGCACATGGATGACATTCTCTAGAAAGTATGAATGACAAAATTATAACCTCTCTTCAGGTCAAAACTCAGTCTTGTCTTGATTAATGCTGAATGGAATGAAAAAACAAGTAGCAACTTGAGCAAGGAAAATTCCAAAGTCACTTTAACATGTTCTAACACATTGCTTGTTGGGTACCAGGCCCATATGGCTTAACAGTGGCCATTTCTTCATAGACATCTCTATTGTGGTCATAGAAGCAACTGATATTACAAAGCATATCGTCAAGATGTTTTGATCTCCTTCATTTGACTTTACCAAGTCAGCTGAATATCTTTTACAGAAGATAAAATGTCTTGACTTTTCTTCACAGCATGATTTTGGCATTTACCATAAGACATCTTCGAAACCAAATTGTTTCTTTCTTTGGCTGAATATTTAAAAGACAATTGTTGGCTGTTTTGCCTTGGATAGAGGTAAATCTATAAATTCTTAAGCCTTGGTAAGAACTTACACAAGGGAAATATGAAAAATTATTTGTGGGTTGGTTGTTTCTTGAAACAAAGTTACTTTAGCATAGGTAAAACATCTTTGGAGTGTTTAAATAATTTGGTTTAGATAATTTATGAATAAGAACCTGAACAGCTTTAGCCTGTTTTATGTGGAACCATTCCTGAATGACTGGCATTTCATGAGCAAAGTACAAGCTGTGTTTTGGGGTCAAATGCGAGGGTCCTTGAGGTAAACTAATACTGGAAATATTAGCTTCATCACCTGTGTGCTATGTGGCTTTGACTTCACAGACGTTTAAAGGGGAATATAATAGAAGTTATCTCATAAAAATTGTGAGCTGTCATTGAATTAACATGCATATATATGTATGCATGAAATGTACCTAGCACAACATAATAGCCAATATATATTGCCTCTTGACTATTTATTTTGCTATGGTTCATAATAGAATAAAGCTTTTCAAAGCTGTTTGGTGAACATTAAAGTTTCAGAAACTTTTAGCTAAATCTTATTTTTATTTTAATTAACATATATTACAACTCTATGAAAAATTAATACAAAAATGAAAAGAGATATTAATCTCTATTATTTCCATTCCCATTTTTTTTAAACCACTGGGAACAGTTTGAGGTGTATTTTTCCAAATTCTTTTCTCTTCATACACACATAACTGCACTACACAAATACTTTAAAATATCAGATCATTACTTTGAAATTGCTTTAAAAATCACTTAAAAATAAATAACACATCCTTTCCAGATTATACATTTAGATCTGGCTCATACTTTTAATTGGGACATGTTATCCCATATATATTATAAATCCATCTTTTAAGTGCTACTAAGTTTGCCTCTAAATGCTTGTTATTTCAAACAAGGCAGCCAATAACATTCTAATACATTCATCAAAGATAAAAACTGGCCCCAAAGGGTTAGTTCAAAACTGCAGCTCCAATACTTTTCAAGCTTTGGGTGAAGATCTGGTGTAGAATCGGTTTTTATCAGTTTAATATCTGATATGCTTCATCCAAAGAAAAGGTGTTAAAAGGATTTTTAGAAATAGGAGATGAAATGGGGCTTGCTTCATCAACTCTGATGCATTGTCTTGGTATTAAAATACTTTCAGGGATTACGGACAAATTAAAACAAAAACAGAATTCAAAGAACAGAAACCACAGATTCATCTAGTTTGACTTCCTTATCATGTAGAAAATTTAAATAAAAACACGAGTCAACATTGATAAATCAGGAGAATTTAAATGAATTTCCAGAATTTTGGCTTCCCTAAAATACGTAAAGATCAACAATCTGTGTCTAGTTTTTCTACATTTAAATAAACAACTTTGACAAAGTAGGGCTTCTACATTGATGAATTCACGCTTTCTCCTCCTGTTACCATCTCTGCTCGCCCTATTACACTGCACTTGGTTGGTTTTCCTTTGTTAAGGGACCCGTGTCATTTTCCTACCTTCAAGTTTGTGATCCCTGAGATGCATCATGAAACACTTGGATCAGTATTACTAAATGAGAGAGTCGAAATATTGAGACTTCTGTGTCAAAATATGGATCATGCTACCTACTTGTTAGCACTGTGGAATCATTTTTTCAAGTTATATTTAAAGGCCCGCCTTGCTTTAAATATAACTTGACTTTTAAATATAACTTGAAGCTTTTTTCCTCCGGGCTCTCAGATAGATCTAATTGCAACATAAGTCAAATAGAAAAAAAAAAAAGGCCTTTTGCAGATCCTTGAAAAACAGAAACTTATTGCAAGGCCTGATAAACTGATGCTCAGGGGTAGCATGAACTCAGATCCTGACCGGAAACAGGATACATATCCTGCTGGGATCTGGGACGGGATTGGCTGAAAGGCTGGTCAGAGAAACGTGGGTGGGGCTCAGAGAACCAATGAGCGCTCTTGATGTCCCTAGGGAAGCCATGAGAATCCTAAACTTGCTGGAGTGGAACAAACATGATTTTCTGGAGCTTCTGGGCCCTCCTCTCTCGGAACCGGGCCGCCTAATAGGCAACGTTGCTGTTCCTGAATAGTCACTGTTCACATCGCTGCTGCAATGCAGGGTCACAGTGGGAATCAAAACTCCCTGGCCACGCTGTCTTCTTTCATCCACCAGTAAACTGAATGTGCCTCCCATGGGCCAAACCTTGTAGCCTCCAGATTAGGACAAATTCATTGGGTCACTTCACTGGAGTCCAAGCAGGAGGTGGAGATTATAACATGGCAGGAGCGTGCAAAGGCAGATCAACTAGTACAGGCTGTCTGGTCTCAATTGTCCTAAAACATTTGCTGTATTATCGTTTGTGATCATTACATATTTTTTCCTAAAAATGATATTAAGTTACCTAACCATGAAAATCTGTACTTTATAAACATTTATTGCAACAAGTTTAAATGATTAAAGCACACGTGGGAAAACTCCCACAAGATAGTAATCAGATACATAGAAAAGTCATTATCAATTTGAAAAACATATATATTTTTAAAAATTCATGTGGAATTCATTCAACTCTTTGCCTTTACCAACAATAAGATGAAAATATAATGAAAGCTTTTATATGCTGTTCACAAAAATATACCAGGAATAGATTTGTCAGGGGGACCACTGATGTACCTAATTAATATATCTGCCTAGGCATTGAGCAGAGTTTTGGGGAAAGGACCCTGGAAGTCTGGAGAAAACCTATTGGCAGCTTCCTGACAGAACTGCATGGGGTCTGGCCGGCTTGACCAAAGTCGTCTATTGCCCTGCAAATCAGGCCAATTGAGGTTCACAGCACACTACCCTCCACCCCATTTGTGCCAATTCCTACCAAGTTCCTGCTGCAAGAGTTCATAAATCTGATTAAGCCACAATTGCCGCTTACTATGGCTGCTCAACATACTGAACATTAAGTAAAATAGTGAATATGACTATGACATGCAGTTTGTTTTTACAGTGAAATCTAGGTGGAATTCAGTTTTAAGAAAAAATTGAAAAGATGGGTTCCTTAAAAAGTACTACCAGCAATAGATTTAGCAATAGGAAATTTGGAAGCTGAAAAACTCATAAAAATATAACATTGTAAAACTTTTTGAGGATACATTCTGGTGAAAGCTGCTTTTAAAGTATTTTGTCTTGCAAAAAATAGAAAGTGGATATCACATTGTGGCTTACAGGTATGGTTTATGCAAAGGAGCAGGAGGTAGGGCTCTGATCTCTGACCATAATCTAAAGATTGTAAGTGAAGCATTTGTCTAACTTTTAAAATGAACTAATATGTAATACATTGACATCAAATAAAAAGTACTTGTGGGCATTTTTTTTGATTAATTAAGTAATTAGAAGTCCTGCATGAATTCAATGGGAGAGTTTCCTCTAATTTCATCTATGAAGATAAAGTATGCTTCCTGAAAAAAGAATATTTTCAGCTGGGACCTTGCTAGATATTTTATTACTTGTCCTATTTACTTAAGGAAGTGAACTCTTCCTAAGTGGGTAAATAAATTACATTAAGCAAGCATTTATTGAATTTCCATTGCCTTCAGGATAAAAGATAAGTTACTGATCATGACATAAAAGGATATTCATGATATGGTTTGTACTTATTTCTTAGGGTTTGCCTTCCCCTCCATGCCTACCCAATCCAATCTCATGTGGCTTTTCTTGGTGGAATATCGAGATAAAGTGCTAGGGTTTCAGGACCCTCAGCCTGTCTCCCTATTGTGTATCTTTGTACATTCTTTTCCAGGGGAGTAAAATGACTGTCTTGTTATATCAGGCATGTTTTGAATGTTGATTATTCAGTTAAAACTGTTCATTAAAAAAATCAGATTGTTTTATCTGCCATTTCTATACCAAATTCTCATTTTAAGTTAAGACAAAGATTTATGAAGAAAACTATTTTTAGGGGGTTCAGTACTATCCCTGGTTTCAGGCATCCACTGGGAGTCTTGGGATATATGGATAAGGAAAACTGTTGTATTATAGAATAAATATAATATGATGAGTCCATAAAACATGTTCGTAAAAAGATGTATAATCTACTAAAGTATTCATTATATTATTTGAAATGTCCATTACATGTGTTCCAAAAAACCCCTAATATAAGATATAGTGTTAGCTTAAACACATAAAAATAAGTAGATGGAAAAATAATGGAAAACTTTAAACTCTAGGTGGTGGTATTAGATTGCGGGTGCTGTTTTATTCTGTACTTTCCAATGTTTCAATAATTAAAATGTATTAACTTTGATAATTAATGATGAAACTTTTAAAAAAATATCAATAATTTGTTCAAGGGTCATGACCTGTCTTATGGGTTTTCTTGAACCATTGATTTTTTAGCCTTCGTGACTCTCCCTGCTGTGTTATTTTTCTATTACTCATATAAACAAATTTATTGAAGCTATTTCTTTCCTTGCGTGTCTCCCTAACCAGATAGAAAACTCTTGGAGGAAAGTGGCTGCTTCATAGTTTCTCTCTACAGTGAACACATGTTCTGGCCCCATCCTACACAAGTCTGCAGCTTGAGCAACTTAGGGTGATCATGATGACATCAACAAAGTCAGCAGCCTTCCCTAATACCTGGCAGAAGGAAACAAGGGTGGCACTCCCTACAATCCTTCCTAAAACCATTCTGGGAAGAGTTCATGTAATCATTTTAGCTCAAGACAGTGCTAAATTATTTTTAACATCATTGGGGTATTAATATTATACATGAAGTCAAGTTTTCCCTGAACTTCCTCCTGAGTTGCTTCATGTATTTTACCTTATGTGTTTTCAGAAAAAGGCTAAGGAAATTGCCACATTACTTTTCAAAAAATTGTAAGCTAGATATTGGAGTTTTATTTGTGTTTTTCACAATTAATAACATTTATCTTTAATTACTACCTTTTGCCAGTGCATCTTATATTTTACCTCTGAAGATTATGACATTACACTTGGCCCATGATTATTATGTTATGAGAGTTAAGGGAGTTTCTTAAGAATCTCTCAATTTCATGAGGAAACAGATCAAAAGCTTAGTTCTCAGACTAATGACCCAGTTGCCTCTTTTCCTGTGTTTTAGTTTAAATTAATAGATGTAATTGTAATTCGAGCACTTTGGTAGTCAGGTCTCTGCTGGACGATAGAAAATCAAAGACAAATAAGAAAAGACCGCTCAAAAAAGGCAGACTGGAGCTCCATGTTGTGTCCCAAATTGGAGTTCAGGAGCTACCATAAAGTGCATAACATTGCTCAAGCGACATTATTGTGAGAGAGGGCGGGCATGGACCCGCTGCCAGGCAGCAGGGGAAGAACAGGTGTTCTAGATGGCCATGTGTAGTCAGCCGGACTGCGGCAAGGGATGTGCAGAGACCTGGCAACGCATCATCCCTGAGCGTGCTCGGGAGGTGTTTCCAGAAGAGATTGGCCTTCAAGTCACGGAACTGAGTGGGGCAGATTGCCCTCCCCACTGTAAGTAGGCTTCATCTAATCAGCTGAGGGCCTGAGCAGAACAAAGAGGCAGAGGAAATTTGAATTCATTCTCCCTGATTGCTTCAGCTGGGATGTTAATTGGTTCTCAGTACTCCTGGAACTTAGGTCTTCAGATCCGGGCTGGAATCTATAGCAATGGCTCTCATAATCTCAAGTTCTTAAACTAGCTGTCCCTCTAGCAGCTGCCTTACTCCAGACTGTGGCTCTTCTCAGCTTCCATGATCCTGTCAGGTATATAATTCTACACATAGCATTCTATTCCATACAGTAGAATTTATTACACCTTGGGGTAAAGCTCTTACTAGGGATGGATACAAAATTATATACATATATATATATATATATTATGTATAATGTGTGATTGAAATATACTGTGAATGTTTAAATCAGAAATTATTACCATAAAGGACACATTACCACCAATCCCCTCAGATTGCTCTCCCACTGAGCACACTTATCCTGTCATTCTTGCTCCTTTCTGAAGCAGTTCTGGAAGCCTTTTTTTGTGCAAGTCAGTAGTTGTGTTTCTGTGGCTGCCTCAGTGTCCTGAATTGATTCCAAATATCTACCTTTCATGATTATTTTGGTTTGGGGGAAGAGCCAGAGGTTGTATAGTGCCAGACGTATGGAAAAGGGTAGGTAAGGACTCACCAGGATGTTTTTGTGAGCCTGGTTTTCCACTGGATGGCACTCAGCACAAGACTCACTGCATTTGTGATCAACACCTGTAAGAAATTCGTGAATGAGGATCCAGGATTGCCTCAGATAGTGGAAAAAATGTGTTCAAAGCCGGGAGGGCTATTTTGAGGGGGATTAATGTGAATGTGTCCTTGACTAATAAATTTTAAAAATTTAAACACTCACTGTATATTTTGATTATATCTTATATGCATGACCTATATAAGATAGGATAAAATAATAATTTATATGTGAATATATCTAGAGGTTGATACATGTAGATATAGATATAAAATATAAAACCATAAGCATTCATATATAGATATAAATATACACATGTATATGTAATAATTTTCATATGTATGTCTCCAATGGTTCTATTACACTAGGGAACCCTAATATATATAGAGAAGGACAAAAGTGAACAAAACACAGAGAAAGTCATTTTCAAGATGTATTTTGGGAGTGATATTAGTTGAAGGTGTGTGTGTGTGTGTGTGTGTGTGTGTGTGTGTTTAGGGTCACAGCCTCTGTTTTTTTTTTGTACCGGGGATCGAACTCAGGTCCTTGTGCCTGCACACCAGGGGAAAAAACCACTGAGCTAAATCCCCGGCCTCACATCCTCTGTTTTGAGCATAAGTAATTCTACATTATTGGAAAGGGATTCTTTTGCAAAGGGAAGTTAGGATGGGGTGAGCAGATTTGGGATGGGCAGCTGCTCACGAACCCTCTCACTTAAACCACCAACATTAATGACTGCTAACATTCTGTAATTTCCCCAGATTTTATTAGTATTAGCTAGTTTAATTCTTACAACTTTCCTATGAGGTTTACGTTATTATTGATTCCATTTTACAGATAAAGAGACTGAGACACTGAATAATTCAGAGATCTGTTTAAGGTCAGAGGGTTAATAACTGGTGAACTACTCCAGTGAACCATACTTCTTGGGCATTTTTAATACCTCTGTGTAACCATATTACTCCCAAGTTTGCTTGTGTATTTTAAAAATTTTTTGTGTTTCTGTGTTCTGCTGAAAATCTTTTCCGTACTCTTTTTTTGGTTAATTTTTATATTTCTATTAATTGAATTTCATTTCTTGGCTGCCTTAAATTACTACCTTTGTTGTGAAGATTTTCAGTCTATTTTTCTAGCTATCTTTTTTCCCAACCATTTCTTTCCTCCCTTCCTTGTTACTTTCCTGCATTCTCACTTCCACTCATCTTTACTTCCTCCCTCCTTGTCTCCTTCATCTATTTCAGTAGCCTAGTAGGGAAACAGCTACTTAATATGTTCTCTGTGTGAAGTGTGAGCACAAGGAAACTATCCAGATTTATACAGACAGACTCAGACTTGGAGGAAATGGGAGCTATGTGAGCATATCACGTAGGGGAAGAGAAAGGAACTAACTATATCTCTGGATCTAAGCAAGGCTATTCTTAGGAAATGAAGTTCAAACTGAGAAATGATGAGTTTGAAATGCTGTGATTAGGAATTGGATGTCAGGAATGAGTAAGAGGAAATAGCCAAGGATTGTTTGTGGCGTGGGTGCTTTTGTCAGTGGAGATGCTATAACCAGTTTTGGGAAACTGAGATGGCTCAGAGACATCCCAAGTAGAAACGGGACCACATATTTGAGTATACAGACCTGAAGGCCAAGGAAGGTCAGTCTGTATGAGAGACTCATTGAAGGAATGGCAGCGTGAGATCATTTGGGAATGTGGGTAGGAAGAGAGGAGCATGGAGTCTTAGGGATGGTGGGATCAGTTTGAACTTTAAGAAATGGGAAGACACGGAGGCACCAACAAAGAGATCTGAGAAAGGGAGCTAGAGATGTAGGAAAACCAGGGAAATGTGGAGCCTGACACTGAGTGAAAACTGTGTGTGTGTGTTTAAAGGAAGTGGTTAACAAGGTCGAATGCTATTCTCAGGTCAAGCAAGATAAAAATTGAGGAGTCAGTTTTACTCAGAGATACAGATGGAGATCACTGGGCATCTTAGCAAGAATAGTTTCAGTGGAACAGACTTAAATGAGTTAAAGAGAAACAAGGAAGTGAAGAAATAGAGATGTGGATTGTAGATAACTGCTTTGAGAATAGCAACTTCTAAGAAGATGAAAAAGATAAGAGTTGAAGCTAGAGGAGGGTGGGGAGGATGTTTTATTCTCTTCTTCATATTTTACAATGTGGGGCCCTTTATTAAGTTTGTACATTGAATTGGAGGAGCCAGTGGAAAGGGGCAGAGTAGCTCCAGAAAAGGATGGAGAGAATTAAACACAGGAGAATTACTGCGGGTAGGAGAGGGTGGGGATTATTACATAGGTTTGGCCCCAGTGAGAAAGAACTTGGAATGATGTATGAAAATAAGGGACAGGAAGTGACAGAGGCAAATTTATAGATTTGGTGACAGGAAGCTAATAGGAGTGTGCCTTTCCCAGAAAATGTGGGCCTTCGGTGAGGATGTCTGCTGAGAGGAGGGTGGTCGGAAGGCTGGAGGTGTAAGCCCAGGTAGCTGTCGGAGTGTTACCAGGGCGCGAGTGTTTGCGTCGCTTCAAGCTCACGTGTTGAAACCACTTGGTGGGGTGGTAGTCTTAAGAGAGGAGTCAGGGAGGATTAGTGGCTTCATAAAAGACTGAAGGAGGCTAGATGCTCCTTCCACCACTGAACCTGCTGATGTCCTGAACTTCTACCCTCAAGGCTATCAGAAAGAAATGTTTGTTGCTTATAAGCCACCCAGTTTCTGGTATTCAGTGATGTAGTCTGGACTGATTAAGAATTATTGCTCTGAAATGCTGGATTAGGAAACTCACCATGAAAGTGTCTTTAAAGTTTATTAAAACTTATTTTTTGTCTCTCAACCATGAGACTCTTGAATAAAATACAGATTTGTGAAAACAATGATAAGACTTGTTCATTGTACTTGCCTCCTCTTGTCTCGTTCCTAACAGAAAGGTTATGGAAGTTGGTTTTGGTGTTTGTGTATGATCATTGCTCTTGCTCCTGATTCCCATGGTGGGTTTTTCTTTGCGACACAGTAATTGCTACAGATGGGAGAGCATGTGGCACTGATCTGACTTCTCAGGAGAAGGAGAGCTTGCAATGGGAGAGAAGCAAACTCTGCAAAGATTCCACAATTTTCATGAAACTTCTTTGGTTGTAAAGAAAGGAATGCAAAAACAAAACTAAATTTGAGGGAATCGTAAGTTAGCAAGATACCCTGGGAGACCATTTCATACACATTACCACTGTTTTTGGTCATGGATCTTTCATGTGATTTGATCTTTGTGTCTTCACTGTCTGGTAATGATAATAATCATGATGGAACTGTGAGTTACATGGGTTCTCATTTAATCCTCACCAAAACTCCTACAAAGTAGCCTCTGCTCTTGTCCTGGGTTTATAGGTGAGAAAACTGAGGCATCTCAACTGAGGTTAAGAATCTTGCTCAAGGTTTCACAGTTACAATTTGTGCTGCAATTAAGCTCCAACTAAGCTTCTGTTCTTAGAAGTTCTCTGTGCATGTTGAACTGATTAATGCGTGCCTTCTTGGCTTTGTTCACCTGACCTAATCTAGTATTCCAATTTTACAGCTGGAGTCCAAGGTCCTGTTCAAGATTGACTAAGGTCATACTGTAAGTGACAGAGCTGGTGTTTCATTTCAGCTCTTTTGACTTCTTGTCTTGTTCTTTTTCCACTACGCCAGAATTGCCTCTGTGTCTAATTCATGTCTGGTGATTCCCTTTAGCCCTGAGTTTTGTTTGCACCTCCAGCCTGTGTACCTCCAGCTCAGTAATGATCTAATACTTACTGTGTGGCCTTCAGAGTTTATTTGATTTGGATCAACCTAAATGGCCTTTTGGCAAGCTCTAAATATAAGATTGTGAAAACAGGGACAAGGACGCATATTTCTGGTCTGAAGGGACCTTGGAAGCAATGGTGTACACTGCAGGTTATTGGCAATGGTTGATGTAACTAAAATGGATCCTTCAATTCTAAATGTTTGTGGTATGTTGTGTAAATTCATAAAAGAGGGAATGTAGAATTATGGAAATGAAGTTTAATATTTCTAATATGGCGCATTAGAAGGGAGGATTTTCAGTTTGAAAAATGAACTGATTTTGCAAGCATCCTGGCTTGACAATCTCATATCAGGATTACTGTTTGCATATTGCGTGCACCTTGTGGCATTCAGGATAGACTGTATTTGTTGATACCTTTCTTGTTTCTTTGCAACAATCCATGTTGTGACTGGCTGATATACTTTGCTACCCTGACTTGACTGAGAGAGAAACCACAGTGTGGTGTGGTTGAAATGACTCATTCAGTCTCATAAAAGTGGTCTGTATTAGAGCCAGTTAGGATTTGGATCTTCCATCTTGAATGCCATGCTTTGTGTTAAACCACGTGGTGTTCCAATATATCATTTGGCCCATTTAAACCACACGGATAATTCATTTTTCAACACCCTAGTTATATGTCATCTTAGCTGTCACTTCCATTAGCTGCTTACACACCTGCAGGTAGTTTGCAGCAGGGTTTTTTTTTTTTTTTTTGCCTGTCCTGATATCAGGAGTGGTGCCCATTAAGAATTAGAGCAACGATTAAAACAACAACAGCTGCAACAACAACCACAACAATGGCCACAACAACCCCTCTTTGTTCTGCCCTACTGCATTCTACTTCTGGTTTCTGCTCATGTGGCTTTCAGTACCATGTCATTAAGTAATGCCAATCTTGGAGGCATACCTTTGCTTGCAAAGTTGCAGAGACTTTTCCTGTAGGTGAAGGCGGCTTGTGCATTTATGTTTGATGGCACTTTGGAGCTATTAGGAAGGTTTTTACAACTATTTTGGGAAAGTGGTACAAAGAGAGTCTGTGGTAGACCCAGAGTACAACTCTATCTCCCTCCTGGCAGTCTATTTTCAACTTAGCTTCACCACCAACACATTCTAGGTGGAGAAGAAGCAAGGAACTCTATTCCCAGAGCCCCTACCCCATATGGTTCTTGTTTAGTGTCTGCCAATGTGAGCTTCTCACATGAGATTTGGGAGAAAGAGGAAAAGAGAAGAGAAAACGAGTATCAGAGAGATTGATTGTGGGTTCATAGATTTGTACATTCAACAAATATTTATTAAGATCATACATGTAGCAGGCATCGTTTCATAACCTGGGGATACAGGTCCAGGCTTATATTCTATGTGTGGGTGAAGAGACTAACAGGCAAATAAATATATATTTTAGATCATGATCAATGTTATGAAAATAAAATTAAAATGTGGTATTATATTTTAGAGAAGACAGAAGAGGTGACTTTTTGTTCAGAGATATTCTAAAGTTCTAAGGGATGCTTATTTTTTTAGGAAAGTTTTCTTTTTCTAAAGCTCTTTAGAATTTATTCTTCTTAGATGTTCAAGTTTCAGTTTCACTGATGATTGTGTGCTCAGAATTATCAGTGGTTTCCTTAAACATTCATTGTTTTCGCTTGCAGTGGCATTGCTGACCTGGTACTATGATTTGAGTGCTGTCCTAATCTCAATTTTGAGATGCTGTCTGTTTGACTCCTAATAATTTGTTGCACTTTCAATTTTCCTGAGACCTGTTGGACATGGGACTTTAAGGGAACCACCATGAATTTCCAGTGGGACTTGGGACTGTGCCCAACAGATCACTTTCTATGTGGTATGTGGGTTTACAGCACGTTGTCCACTGGTCCGCTTTATCCTGTGCTGTCCAAGGTTTCACAGAATCTGGAGAACGTTCTTGATTGACCCAAGTATGGGAGATTTAACCAAAAGTGTCTCCACCCCTCTCCTTAGGATGCCAGGAACAAGCATGAGGGAATTGAATGTTTCCCCTTTGCAGACTGACTTTGATTTATGACAAAGGGCACCAGGTTATACTGGCTCTCCTTTAAATGGACTATTGTGCCCTCGTTCTTCAAATAACAAGGAGCTGCATAACACTGTGTGTTTATTTAACTTATGATTTACGTCTTTTAAAAAGATACGTGCTTTGTTAAGACCTTCATTTCACTAGAAATAGAGATTTAAGGGATTTTTATCCCTTTGGTATTGGGATTTTAACTCTTTGGTATTGGGATGCTACTTTTTCTGTTAATTCTTCTTAAGGCTGAAATTCTTTATTTTTTTTTTAAAAAGTATGTAATGTGGCATTTTCCATTTTGAGATGCAGAGTAAAAATTATTTTTTATTCTTTTATTCTTTTTTTCCTTTTTCTAAAATATTTTATTAGTACATGTTTGTAGTACATAATGATTACATTCATCATTCTTCATTCTACTTTTCTCAACTCCGTTACTGACCACCATATGTAGTCTTTCACATCAAATTAGAATTAGATGCTTAAATATGCTGAAAAACATAGTCCTTTTTTCTTTTTCATTTCAGCTTGTAGAACAGGAGCAAAGAGGATTGGTTTCTAGGCCAGACTCTGTATTTGATTACTTTGGTAGCCTGGACACCAGAATATACCTTAGGGATGGGGGTCTGAGCCTCACTGTTTAGCTCTTAAGCAGTCTTCACAGGAGTCTCTGCCACCCGCAGTGCATGTAGAGCCCTTGGAGCCTGGACTGCATCACACCAGCATGCCTGGTCTCTATGGTAGGGTCTCATAATTGCCTGACCCAGTTCCGCTAATGAATCCCTATCTCTCTATCATCTATCTATCTATCTATCTATCTATCTATCTATCTATCTATCTATCTATCCATCTGTCTATTATCATCATCTTGCATTAACTCTGTCTTTCTGGGGAATCCCAACTATGTTCTTTAAATAATATGTGAATGAATTACTATTTCCAATGATATAAACTGCAATTTTTTTGAATCCATGTTTGAACAAATTAAATTGCCTGAAATTAACTTCAGTGGCAGAATTAACAGGAAAAACAAATTAAAAAGAAGAGTAAAACATAAAGGGCACAAAGAAGGAAATCAGTTGCCTGGACCCTTCCTTTGGATGAGCCCTTCTTGATCCCCCCCCCACATCACTTTATGATTTTTAACCGACTGCTCATATTTAGATTCCTGAAAAGTAAAGTGAATTCTTATTGAGTAATGTGCTCCCCAGTAAAGTTTCTGAAGAAAATCCACTGTCAGCAGAAGGAATATGTGAAACTCTTTATTCTGTTTATTTGATCCAGGGCTAGTGTGAAAGTTTAATGATAATTAATGAAGACTGGGCTCATTATGTCTTCTTTTTCTGCCATCTTCCAGGTGTTTCAATTGCCTGGTTAAAGATAGCTCACCTAGC
Organism: Heterocephalus glaber; assembly: GCF_000247695.1. The sequence goes on along the minus strand of NW_004624763.1, from coordinate 13,650,056 downwards.
TGCCTTGCAGCCATGAAGGAAAGGTATCTGAGGGAGAGAATGGCACAATCAGGAAGTATCCTGTCTCCTGTTTTCCAGAATTTACTCCCATGCACACCTCCAGGTGCAAGGGACACTGAAAATGTTAGTATTAATGACATGGCCATTTGCCCAACCAAATTTTATGGGCACCTTCATTAAAGAAGTATAGAAGAGATATCGCATAAAGCTAGTGGTTATGCTATAATATTGAAAAAGTTTCACACCACACACACACACAAAGTACAGAACAAAATGGGATAGCTCAGTGGTCGATCAGGTGCTCAGAATGCACAAAAACTTGGATTCATACCTAGCATCAAAACAAACAAACAAACAAACAAACAAAAAAGTTACAAATACTTTCATAAACTAAAAAGTTAATTATGCTTTTTTCTTTTACAAAAGATGAGAGTTCCAAATAGTAAGGTTACTGTGTTAACTAACAGCTTTTGATATAGTGTTGTATACTGTAGTTAGGAAAATCTGTACATACTTAAGGTTTCCCTTGAAGATGATGATGAGAAACAAATCCTTTAGAAAGCACACATGCTCTGGCAAAGTATTTTGAAGAAATATGCTTGGAATGGTGTTGATTTAGGTGCTAAGTAGCATTCACATATATCTTCAGTAAAAGGAAAATCCTTCATGTTTTCATTCTTAAAAACTGACAGAGATTCAAGAAGAACCTTTAAAAATCTTTCAAAGTTGTTTCAGTGTATTTTAAATAAACATCAAAAATAGAAAAAATAACACATACTAATTTGAATGAATACATTTTTCAGTAATATGTGAGAAAATGGAATTGTACCAGCCCAGTTAAAACCCCAAATTTCTGACTCTCTGTAGACTAGAATGAAAAATAGTTAACAGTGCACTTTTTCCATTGCTATGTACATGCCTTATTAAGTTTCTTTTTAAGCTATGATAGACTTTAAAGTTAGGTATGAAGAGCAATTTATTTATTAGAGCATTTATTTTTAGCACTACTTAGTGTTATATCAATGAAAGCATTATTAATATATCAATAATATACTAAAATTTTCATAAATATTTTCCATATAATATTTACTTAATTTTTCTTTGACATTTTTGTGTGAAATTTGTAATGCAAGTAATTTAACAGGTTGATTATAAATGTGTATACAACACAAAGCCTACCAACAAACATGATGAGTACATTTAAATTATTTTGAGTGATTAGGTGGACAGTCCAAAGGTTTAGAGAGTAGTGGTTTCCAAAATGTATTTGTCCTGTAGGTATGTAGGACTTTTTTTTTTTTAATTTAGAAAGAGAAACATGGCATACTAATAATTGCCAATATTGACACTGGCAAACTCACAGTGTGTATGTATGTGTGTGTGTGTGTGTGTGTGTGTGTGTGTGTGTGTGTCAGAG